>OZ030006.1:137140645-137470645 GCA_964023405.1 Apodemus agrarius
TGACTTTCCTTGGAGATTTGGTTTGAATGTGTCCCCCAGAGTTCATAGGTTGGGAACTTAATCTCCAAAGTTAAGAGGTGTATCCTTTGGGAGGTGGTGCAGAAAGGCTCTGCTGGTTATACAAGGCTCAAGGATGGGAATTCCGTCTCTTGCTGTTTACCCTTGATCCCTTGTTCTCTCTTGCCTATCTGCCTATGGTCTGGAATGATAATGCACCAGGTGGGCCCTTAACAGATGCTTCAACCTCCCAGCCTTCAAAACTGTTCTGTTGTAGGTTTAGATTGACTGAGTTCCTTTTGGCATCAAGTACGCCCATAACTATAGCCACATTTGTTATATTCATTATATTCATTCACCTAATAATTCTTTTAAGTATTTTTATTCATTTTTTGAGAATTTCATACATATATACAGAAGTATTTCAGTATTTCAATATTTATCTCTCATTCTTCCCCTTTCCGACTTCTACCGTATCCAACTCCTATTATCCCATCTAACTTCATGCCCCTCCCCTTTCAGAACTCAGAGTCCCTCATGTACATGGGTATGGGTGTGGGTGTGCAACTGAAGTATGGCCAACCTAAAAAGGCCTACACCCTTACAGAAAACTGACTCTCTATCCTAGTAGCCATCAACTGTTAATAGCTCCTCAGTTGGGGGCTTATGAACTGCTACACCTCCATCTATGCTGCAATGTTGATTGGCTTGTTTTTTGGAGGTCCTGTGCTGATAAAACACATCTGCTATGAGTTCAGTTGTGTCTCTGTCCCTCCTCACCTACCTAAAACATTCTGTGATTGGTATTAATTTTAAAAAATCTGATGACCAATTAGCTGGGCAGGAAGTGTAAGGTGGGACTTTCTATGAGAGAGAAAGGAACTCTGGGGAAGAAGAAAGAGAAAAGCCCTTTCTGCCAGGAGACATGAGAGGAGACAGGTGTGACTACAGGCCTGGAAGGTATAGCTAGCCACATGGCCAGATGGGGTTAACTTAGATGAGCTAGTTGAGAGGCTGACCCAGTTAAGGCATAAGCTTTAAAATATTAAGATGTCTCTGTGTGGTAATTTGGGGAACTAGCTGGTTAATGAATAACTAACGCTGTATTTATTTCCAGCATTTATTAATGTATATAGTATATTTATAACTCATTCTGTAGCAACAGTCCTGTCATATCCAAAAGACACATATTTCCCTAGTCTCCCTTACCTCTAGCTTTTACGATAATGCTACTCCTTCTTTTTCAATGTTTCCTGAGCCTTGAGGAAAGGAGATATGATATAGAGGCCCCATTTATAGCTCAGCACACTACACAGGCACTCCTTCTCTGCCCTGTGACCAGTTCTGAGTGTCTGCATTAACCTTGTCCACTGCCCAAAGAGACTTCTCTAATCAGGACTAAGAGCTATACAAGACCATCCATTCTTTCACAAGCCAGTTGTTGAAGGTTACTACTGAGAGCCAAGTCTAGTGGTAAGCAATTGGACATGAGGGTGAACCAAAGAGATAAGTCCTTGTCCTCAAACAGGGCATTAAACCAATAGATGTCTGCCTCTGACTAGAATGGAATGCAGAGGCAAAGTCCCTGGTGTCTTTTGAATTTCACACAGTTGCAGTGACTGGGTTGTGCTCACAGCAGGCACTCAATAAATAACTGGTGAGCCACAGGCCAGATGTACACAGCCAGCTTTGTTGCCTGGGTAGCTACTGATTTATGGCTCCATATGGTCACCCTCTGTAACCTTCCCAGTGCCTTCCTAGGCTAAGGCCACTGTCTTCTTTCTTTTTGTATCTTTTCCTCTAGTCTTACAAACACATGTTCTTATTTTCTTTATCTATCTCCTGAACAGCCCAGCCTCAATGTAATGGAAAATGTGGGAGGAACTGGATACAATTTTTTTCCTCTGCTTATTAAAGCTATAATAGATTGACTGACCGGGATATTCCTACAGGTGACATGCAAAGTTGAGACCATTCTTAATCACAATAACCATTGTCAAGAATGAGCCAGTTAGTTACATAGGATGTTAATGCAGGAGAAAATTCTAATGAAAAGAAGTGAAGGAATCTAATACTGATCATCTGTCATTATGCTGTCATTCTTACAAATGAAATAAGAGGTGGTTTGTGCCAAGAGTCTGGCTATCGCTTTTGAAAGAGAACTATTTATAATTAGAGTTGTGTTGAATATTTAAAAGTTGCAAAATTACCATGTCTCCAGGGGGAAATGTCTGTGAAACCATGCAAGGGCAAATCCAGAAAGATTTCTGATACATGAAGAGCTTCCAAGTTTGTATTAAACAAGGAAAATGGGCCATAGCAATTAAAAGCAACATGCATTTTTATAAAGCTATTCTGCTAATTAATTGTCATCTCACAAATGCTTTTAGGACTATAGGACGATGATGAATGCCAGTGAGTGATTATTCAGTAGATTGAAATTGGAGAATTCATTTCTCACAAGCAGGCTTTAGAGTATGGCTTAATATAAATTTTCTCCCATATCCAGTGACCATTTGTGTGTAATATTGTTTTAGGGTCTCAATTGGGAAACCCCATGATCAAAAGAAACTTGAGGGTAGAAAGGTTGCTTTCGTCCAGAGAAGTCAGAGCAGGATCCTGGAGACAAGAACTGACTTATACGCCAGTATTCCTGGAGGAATACTGTTAATTGTCCTCCCCTTTATAGCTTGCTCAGCCTGTTTTCAAATAGCATCTAGGGCCACTTCCCTGGGATGAACTACTTATCATGAATTGGGCCCTCCCACAGCAATTATCAATCAAGAAAAATGCATCAAAGATTTGCCCACAAGCTACTCTGTTGGGGGCATTTTCTCAAATGAGGATCCTTCTTCCAAAATGATTCTAGCTTATGTCAAGTTGACATAAAGCTATATAGCACAATCTCTAGCTAAATATAAGATCATAGAAAAACCTCAGAATATTCAGAACAGTTAATATGAAGCCCATAAACCTTTACTTGGAAAAACTAAAAACTTCTCTAGAACACATACTTTTATCTTGTTTGCTATTATAGAATATGTATAAAAAGTAAGCAATATGGGACAAGGGATCCCCTGACCATTATTAACAGTATTAAATATCAATGCATAGCAGGCACAGACTCATTTATATTCCTGTCTACTGCCTTCTCATTCAGCTTATTTTAAAACATGTATGAGACAAAAATTGTTTTCTGTTCAATGTTTCAGTTTAAACCCTCTAAAATGTATAAACTCTGAAAACCTACATGTCATGAAAATAATCATTATCATACTTAAAATAATTAACAACAATGTGTTTCAAAAAAGTATAGTACCTTATGCCTATAATTCTACCACTCAGGAGGTTGGACAAGAAAATTATCAGAACTTCAAAGTCACTCTGGGCTATGTAACAAGGTCTTTTCTGAAACAACAATGATAATAACATTGTGACATTTTCTTTTCTTCATTAGACAAGAAACAGTAAAATAAATGGGATGAAGAGGCAGTTATAGAGTAACCTACTATTTGAATAACTTTAGTCAACTCATCTAACTTCCTCTAAGATTGAGTTGTACCAAAATTAAGATGGCTAAATTATGAAGCATAAGCATATAATATTTGCATAAGCTAAGCACAGTCAGTTATAAAATTATGATCAGTACTGTTAAAAGTGAATTAAATTTCTTAGGAAAGGTACTGCAAAGACTCACCAATGACAAACATGCTCCTAGATCAATAAGAATTCTTTTAAAAGCCATGTGACTTTTTGTTAGCCTCTGAGACTCCAATTAAACATATAGTTAGTCCTGGAAGGCTCTCTTTTGGTTCCCATATTACTATGCATTCATTCCAACACCTTTTTATTCTCTGTAGAGAGCACCTCATTGTACAATGGCCACCAAAACCTGCAATTCTTCAAGGATCTGTCCTAAATCTATCTTGCCATCTTTCCTTTGTAGGCTCACTAGTCTTTAAATAAAGCTAATAATGTAATTGATAGCAACTCCTACCTTGATACCTCTGACCCCGATGCCTTTCACTTAATGTTCCCTCCCTCCTACTCTCAATCAGTGAATCCTGACATCTCTTACAGGACAGCTAAAGCACCATTCTCAGGTCAAACCTTTCTTTAATCTCCTGTTATACACTATTTTTACACTCCTAGGAGGAATCCAGGTTTGGTTGTTAAGTATCTCTGGTCATAATGTTTTCATCAACCATTCAGTTCATAACCTTGCTCTATGCATGTGTTTAAAGATCCCTTCTTTAATATATCTTATTGATTCATTAGCATTGAGATCATTGCCAGGAGCTCTATAACTCCTTGCTGAGTGAAACAGAATCAGCACATATATTTTCTCCATATGGCATCCCATTGCATTCCCACACTTAGAAACATGAAGCAACAGTTCAGGACAATACTTGGGGGTCATTTTAAATAGAAAAAATGCCAATAAAAAAGCACAAATTGCAGAATATGTGGCATAAAAACAAGCCATAAAAATGGTATTTATCTGTTATCTGAGAGCTGATAAAAGAAGGCAAAGTACAGCCTTGCTCAATCTCAGCTGGAAATGCACAGCTCGGGCAACTCCTCTTCATCGCTCTCTGCATGGCTGAGATCAGACATCAAAGTGCTGTGAATATTGATTTGAGGCTTGAGGTTTACAGATAAACCTTAGAGGGTGGATGAACCTCAAGTTTAGGATCCAAGAATAAAGAAAAATCAGCTTACTTTTAAAAGCATTCTTCTTGGTAAATTATAAGCTTCATAAAAGTAGTAGAGTTGTCTCTTTTGTTCTCTGTATCCCACTATACCTGATGCACTGTAGGTGTCCCATAGTATTTTCCTAGTTAATGAACATTTATAATTTGGTGGTTCCAGTGAAGATGTAAAATCTCAGTTATTAACCCCAATTTCTATGTAAGATATGAAAAGACAACAGGGTGTGCTCGTCAAGAATAGATAGGGTCCAGAAAGACAAAAGCAAGAAGAGCATTATTAAAGTTAGGAAACTTGTGGACAGGATGATAGTGATTGATGAAGAGGAAGAGCTGAGTCTAGATGATAACTCAGGGCAGAAGAACCATGTATAAGACTGGCATTCAGTGTGGTGGCAGACAAACCATATATAGGCGTGAGAAGTGTTCTTTATTCTGGAATTGTACTTGGGACAGAGTAACTCCCACAGAAGGATTGAAGAATGGATAGATAAACAACAAAGTTGATGAACCCACATATAGCTAAGGAAGCAGATCATTGAGCTGATCAACTCTAATCATCACGATACAATAAGAATAAATGACTGTCATAGAGACATCTTCAGCTCATGGGTATGATAGGAGTGGGATGTGGGACAACAAATGCATTCACAGAGAAACTCAAGACAGTGGTCTTCAGTCACTCATTTCTAACTCAGATCTGAGGAGAAGGAGCTTTCCTGAGGAGACATGAAGAGACATCTATTTACTCCACCAGTAACAGACCAAACAATTATTCCAGCAGCATCTAGACTAGTGGACCAAGTTACTTATAGAGTACACTGAAGGGTTGCTTACCAGAGCACAATCCACCTGAAGACCCCTGAATGATAGAGAAGCCCATCTCCCAGTGTATGCTTCCTAAACCTTGAAAGTTTCACTTACTCCCTTAATCTACACATGCTCCTTCAGGATGAAGTGCTTCAGTTCAAAGAATAGAGCTGCCCAGGAGTAGCCTGGTTAAGCAAGATGCTGACATTTCCAACCCATCAGTGGAATCCAAAGTAAGGTTGCAGTTCCTGTGAGGAATAAACACTAATGAGAAAATGAAATGGAAGTGATACCATGTCTGTAGCTGATACATCCTAGCCAATGGTCAAACTAAAGAGGGGTAACCAGCATATACCTATACAGAGAGTGGGTGAGGGGAGGGTGGGAGAAAGAAAAGGAGAGAAGGGGAAAAGAGGAGAGGGAGAGAAACACACACCCTAACATCCCTCATCTAGTCTAATTCCCTGATTTAGATTCAGCCAGCCAGAAGTAGGGGGAGCCTGAAACTCCTTGTGATTGAGTTTTCAAAGTGAAGGGGATGGAGGTGGGGTGGCAAGTGGCAGTCTGATGGCAATGAATCCCCAGGCTATGAACTCTGCCTTCACTACTTAGGGTAGTTACATTGTAAGGTACCTAGTTAGTGGTCAGAGTTTTTGACTAATTGGCTGGTCTTAGAAAATAAAGAGTCCAAAGAATGTCAGCCAATAGAAATGTCATCACACAGTTGGATGTGCCATGGGCCACTGGAACATAGTCCAGTGGGGAAAACCGAAGCAAAGAAAGAATATACATCCTAGAATTTGCTACCTAGAGGCAAGACAGCTAGACCTTCAGACTCCAGTTTCTGCTAGTCTTTAGTTGAAGACTGCTCCCTATGTGCAATTGTCCACTGATAGTTTTGATCTGCTACTTGGGTGACAGAGTGCACAAAGCTCAGAATGCTTTCAGTACTGGCAATTGACTGAAAATCCTGCCAATGTGGACAGAGGCAGCAAGAGCAGGGGCCTGAGAAGGCAATCATAGCCTGGCATCATCAAGCATTTCCTGCCACATCCCCTTTAATACTAAAAGTCTCTAGGCCTCACTTAGAATCTTCTATTCCTAGCAATGCTTACACTGGCAGACATTTGAGATTTACCCTGAGTGTTTGTAGCTGAATAAATGGGTTTGAAGAGAACTAGAGATATAACTGGCAAGGTCTTGGCAGGAAAGGTAATGAAATATGATAATGTGCAAAAAGACGAGAAGGAGTAAAAGCCCCTAGAAATTTCTAGAGGCTCACCACCAAGAAGAGCAAAAAGCATTACACAAGTAAGTCATTTGCTGACTTTTGTTGGCACCTGAAGATCAGAATACTGTGACAACCTGAGACTAGATAGGGTGAGAGGTGTATGCTCATGTGTGTTTATGTGTTTGAATTCATGCTTGCCAAGGGATGTATGGTACACAGGCAAACCCTGGGAGATAGAGGGTAGAATTAATTTTGTTCCTGTTTAGTATTATTAGGTTTGACACCTTACTGCAACCCAGTCCTCCTTCTTTCCCTTGTCTTAAAGCACTATGCTTTGGGTTCAGTGTTAAAGCAATGAATTGTCTCCAAGGACTGAAAGACTCCAAATAAAGGCTATTATTTTAATGAAGAAACAGAAGGACTCCATAAAGAATTCAGCTGATTATCTTGAACATAACCCAGGAGGCTTTTCTGTGATCTCAGTTTTCTCCCTACCAGTGTTATTTTAGGGGAAAAATCAGCATGTGTGAGGTTAGATTTTCAGATTGAGTTAAGACTGAGAAAAAAGCACAAGATGAGATTTTCAGTTGTTTGTCGTTGGAACTGCTGGTGTTCATGGGCAATCCCTACAGTCATATGCTTGCCTTTGTCATCTACATAAAAAATGTATAGAGTATATTACACATAAGCATCCAAACATGGAATCTTCTGGCTCATTTTGAATCTGGAAATTCGTTTTGTTTTGATTCAGCTCTCATTCATTTTTTATTCATACTGTTTTTTGGGTTTTGTTATTTTACTTCTCAAGAATCATCAGTATATTCAGAACTTACTTTATATGCAATTGTCCTGTGGATGTTAATTAAAAAAAATCAGCCTCTGAATTCTTTTGACTTTCATAGGAAATTAACATAATTGGGTTTTTCTTGCATTTTGAAACTTCACACCCTTTACAAAGGACACATTCATCTTGCATTGATCTTTCCTCCACTCCACATCTCTCAGTTCTTTGTGCCTAATAGGTGCTGAATAAATCTTGGTTGAAATAAATTCTTCACTCTTTCGAATGAAAAGATTGTATCTTTCAGTTCGTTGTCTGTTTGACGCTCTTAGTATTTCAAGGCAGTCAGCAAAGATCAAGATGGTTTTTTAAACTAGTGTTTTTGACTGCTCTGATCTATAAGTCCTACTCCAGACTCAGTTTCCCTGGTTTTCGAAATAGTTCTTACTAGGTGATGTGATAGTTACCCAACAAGTAGAAGAGCCTTCTGGATTAAGCATGCTACTTGGAATTTGGAAACACTTTCACCCCAAGCCTTGCCCTTGGGTTGAAAAAAAAACTATTTCCTTAAGATTACTTATGGTTAGGACACAGAGGATATGCTACAGTCACTGTCAGATAGGAAGACAGGAGAGATGCATAGAGATGTAGAGAAAGAGGAACCAGAGCATCCACGCCCTTTCAGCATTTTTCCAGCTGCTAACTGTGCTTGCTGGCCCCTCTTTTGTCTTTTCCAGAACTCAGAAGCTAGCAATGAAAACCCGAACATTCTAATCACTCTGTGTTTTTGGTGACTAGCCCAAGCATGAAGCCATACAGGGACACCCAGTCATTCCTTAACATAAACTCTGGTATGACCAAAAGCATTCAGGATGAATAACAAAAGAGTGTGCTGCTAAGTACCATGGTTTCAATGGTGATTCCCTTCAAAACCATGTTGAAATTTAACTGCCAATGTAATAGTGCTAGGAGAGGAACAAAGGCCAGAGAGATGAAGCAGCAGGTAAAAGCATTTGCTCTTTAGGATGAGGACCTAAAGTTAAGCCCCAGAATCAAGAGGCAAATGAACTTCAAAATTTTATAATTTATCCACTCTATGGTAGTCTGTCATAAAAGTTGAAAATGGGCTCAAATACTCAGGAAATTTCAACAGTTTTAGGATCCCTGTGCCAGGAACTCAGGACAAGAACTAAATCTATTTCTTTTTAGCATTTATTTCCTCCTTACTGGAGGTTCTCTCTACCTCTCAGATGAGCTACTTACATCTGATCCAATCTCAGGAGTCCGTGTAGTGAACACAGCAGTGATGTAGGTTGAGAAGATATATGCTGTGGTTCTTTCTGGTTTTGTGTCTGTTTTGTTGTTGTTTTGTTTTGCTTTGTTTTACCCTAGAAAGACAGGTAGGCAGGAGATTGGACATAGGGTGTTCTTGCCAATTCCAAGAGCAAGGTGAAAATGACTGGAGGAGGGGAACAAGAGGCCGTCAGCCCCAAATTAAAGACCAGTAAAAGAAAGAACACTAACCACAATTTCTAAGCAGCTTAAAATGAGAACCTTCCCATCGAAATCTCGTAAGATACCAGAGTATTAAAGATTCTACTCTTCAGAGCACTTCAAAAGCCAAGCTTTCAGAAAGGACAAGACTGAAGTTCAAGTTTAGAAAGAAGAAAAAGAGTGTAATGAACAGCTCTAATTAGCATTTTTCCTAGATTGTATTATAAAGGAAAAATTAACGTGTAGATTTTGGTGAAATACAAGCCAATGTTGATTAACCCTCACGCACCTTCTCACCTCTAATAATACCTCTATCTTATTAAATGGGCCACAAGGATTCTGCTGCTGGTAATTAGGTTCAGAGTGTGTGTCGCAATTGTAATAGGTTATTGATTGCTTCTTAAAGAACTTCATAGCTCCTCAGGCTTTGAAACCATTAATGAATGCTAGAATTGACAAAGTTGAGTTTAATTACATACAGTATGTCTTGTTAGACATTAACCTTGCATTTATTCTGGTTTATTTCTTATGTTTTGAACAGCTGAATTTTTATTTTGAACGTTCACAAAATAAATGTCTGTCCTGGCTGTACTTCATTCTTCAGACGTCATGGGCATCCATGAAAACTTAATTTGGAAAGAAAATAAGTGTATTATTCTTTATGATTTACTATTTTATGTAGTGGTAAACCTGTATTTGTGTCTGACTGAATATTGTTCAAGAACTGGAGGCTAAGTGTGTGTACTCCACTGCAAGGGGATTTCTTACGTGTTCTTTGGGAATCCTAATGAAAAGTCCCTTGCACATCCTGAAAAAAATGTATACATTATATTCTTCCTATAAGATGCTGATGGATGCCTACCTGACCAGAAAAACAGAAGCAAATCTTTCAGCTGATTACTGTTTCATAGCTCTTCCAGAGATCCAGAGAATTCGTGTTGGAAGGACAACTGAGGTCTCTCTCTCTCTCTCTCTCTCTCTCTCTCTCTCTCTCTCTCTCTCTCTCTCTCTCTCTTGGTTTTTTTGAGACAGGGTTTCTCTGTGTAGTCCTGGCTGTCCTGGAACTCACTCTGTAGACCAGGCTGGCCTCGAACTCAGAAATCCACTTGCCTCTGCCTCCCAAGTGCTGGGATTATAGGCATGCGCCACCATGCCCGGCTTTGAGGTCTTTTTAACAGGTCAGTGAATGAGGTATGTCTCCCCAAGGAACACTCAGGAAGAAAAATACTATCAAACACAGCATTCACATTTCAAGGAGACCAGTTGCTATTCTGAACTCTATGCTGTCTAGTTCTCAAATCCCAGATCAACTTTTTTCCTTTTAGGGTTGCTGTGCACATGCTGCACACGCATGTGTATACACACACACACACACACACACACACACACACAATTTTTTCCATCCTCTAGATGAAGTAATTTTAAGATCTCAAATATCTCCTATTTTTGCAGCACTAGGGTCTTGCATATGCAGGGCAAGCACTCTGTCAACTCTTGCAGAATGAACAATGAATTATGACAACTCCTGAAAGTCAAGTTTCCTGGGGGCAGGAATGACTTCAACCTCAAGCCTCCTAATGGCAGTGATCACATTGTTCCCGCTCAGGGTTGGCACTTGATTTGGAGCCTAGGGAAGCACTGAACTCATAAAATCCTCCTTTTTGGATCAAGACAAGAAAAAGCATGGAGGAGAGAGAGAGAGAGAGAGAGAGAGAGAGAGAGAGAGAGAGAGAGAGAGAGAATACCAACAGAGAAATGGGCCTAAAACATATGGGCAAATATAAAAACGCCCCATGATTGCTAAGAACTTTACCAGCAAAATTCTCATGACTCACTTGTTCCAGACTCCAGCCCTCTTGGAGTGATATTTCCTAGGCCAAAGGTAAAAGGCAAAGAACTGGAAAAGTGTAACCAGAGTTTGCCTACAGAAGCATCAGCTTAATTAATGGAATTAGCATATTTGAAGAAAGAACTGGATAATAGAAGGAAAATTTGCCTCTGTGGAAAATAAATGTTGGACCGCAGAAGGGAAAGGATTGGCAGCCCTGATCGGGCCTTTGGAGACAAGGTGGCTTCTGCCATTCTCTTCTTATAAAAGCAGGTTAGCTGCAAGAACAGCATCTGGGTTCTCTCACCCTTTCTTAAATACACCTCTACTCCCTGAACACCCACCCCCCAACCCGCCCTTGAATAATATGGCCAGAGATCCAACTTTCCTTAACTGGAAGGTTGCAGAGGACAGAGATTGCTATATGTTTCCCAGTGAGAAAGGAATAAAAACAAGGCAAATGGGGAATGGTGGTTAAAAAAAAAGACACAATGGATGAGTGTTACACATGAATGGTTTTAGCACATCTGCCATGGAACCTCCAACGTAAGTTTAAAACTGTCGTTGATAGGAATCTGCACCTAGAGTTATCCACACGGCCAGTTCAGCAGATCTTTCACTGAAGGCATGACCAAGCATTTGTTTACATTTTGAAATACGCAAAGAAAGATAAAAATGGTCTTAATGCTCAATAAGAAAATAAAACTATAAATTAAAAACAAAACAAAACAAAACAAAAAGCCTTCAATGTCCAGCAGGAGCATTAGTGCAATGCCTGTAACACCAGCAGTTGGGAGCTTGAGGCAGGAGGATCATGAGCTGGAGGATAGACTGAGATACATAGAAAAATTCTGAATCTAATTTTTGTAAAAATACGATTTAATGAAAGCACACTATCCTATTGCCTTTGCGTTGTATTAGAACTCTGAAATACCGAGTCCAAAAATAAAACAGGAAATAACTTCATTGGCTCCATAACACATTTTTATGGCTTTGTTTCACTGGAATGATTTTTACATTGAAAACTATTGCTAGAATTTTTAATTTTAAGTTGATTTAAAGCTGACTTTTAAATTCCAAGCAATTTCATACTTTCTGAAACCTTCTGGAGAGCAGGTTTTTCCTCTCTGGATTCTTTTACCGTTGTTGCCTGTGACACCCATTTATCAAACATTATTTTAATAGCTCAGTTCTCTCCCCCTTTCCTATGCCTTCTGTGAACCATAACTGTCTAGACTTTACCTTCCTGGAAGACAAACATCATATTTATTTGTTGTTGTTTGAGGGCCTCCACCAATGGCTTACAGTCTTGTTGCCAATTTGCTCCCTCCCAGTGTTTCAAGGATATACCTGGGGACTCCTAAAGGCTGTGGTCTAGAAAGCCACAACTAGCTTCTGCCTGATCCTGTCATCCTAGGAAATTCAGAGCCTCTCCTGAGTATAGAGAAATTCTCATGGAAATGGGGGGGGGCATTCCTTCTCCATAATCCCCTCCTTTAAAAGTCTTTATGGGCCCCAGGACAGCCACTGTGAACACCATCTCAGTAAATCAGTCAGCCAGAGATGTGCGGAGGGGAATCTTGCACACCAACAGGGCAGCAATTCAGTTTCGCTCCATTCTGCCCAGAAGCAAGAGGCACACTGAGTTTCCATGCAGGGAAAGGAACAGTAAGATAAAGCCTGGAGAGAAAACAATGGGTCTGGAGGAAGAAAAAAAAACTGCTGAGTCTAAGTGGATGCCAACTGAACAACTTAGGATAAAAATGTTTCAGAGGTGAACCTGAGATTCTAAAAGATGGACCTGAAATTTCACAGACCTTATCAGAACACCTGTTGCTCGGAGAGTAGATACTGGGCACAAATAAAGATATTTCTTACATTGCCCCAATATGTCCTTCTCTTTGGGTTCTCTGAAATTACCAGACATTTAATCCTAGCATTGGTGAGTCGGAGGCAGATGAATCTCTGTGAGTTTGAGGCCAGGCAAAGCTACCTAGTGAGACACTGCATAAGGCAACAACAGCACTAAAACCTTCTGGAATCAAAGCTAACACATTTAGTTGATAAAAAGATGGCCTTTATTCTAAATATTTTTTTTCTTTGAAATACTAGGAAAGGGTGGAGCCTGAAGCAGAGACGAACCGAGGTGGTGTTTGATAGACGGGATCTCACACCTTTTCCAACGTCCTCTTTCTGAAAAGATGGGAGAGTGAATTTCTCCTGCCAAAGCTGATCAAACTAATACAAACTTTATGAGCATTTTAAAAATTTAAATTAGAGAGTATAGTGGTTTAAAAGAGAATGGCCTCCACGGACTCATGTATACTTGAAGCCCAGTTATTGGAACTATTGGGAAGGATTCAGAAGTGTGTCCCTGTTAGAGGAAGACTATCACTGGGGGCTACACAGTTCCACGTCATTCCCAGTTAGCATCCTCTCTCTCTCTCTCTCTCTCTCTCTCTCTCTCTCTCTCTCTCTCTCTCTCCCTCCCTCCCTCCCTCCCTCCCTTCCTCCCTCCCTTCCTCCCTCCCTCCCTGTCTCCCTCCCTGTTTCCCTCCCTCCCTCCTCTCCTCCTCCCTTAGGACTTAGACCAGATGCAAGCTCTCAGCTACTGCTCTAGCACCATGCCTGCCTGCCTGCTGCCAAACTCCCCACTGTGATGGCCATTCACTCACTCTCTCAAGCTGTAAGCCAGCCCCAAATTAAATGCATTACTTGATAAACTACCTTGGTCAGAATGTCTCTTCACAGGATTAGAAAAGTAATTAAGACAGTGAGCCAAAAAAAAAAGCATATTGAAAACATGTGTAGATGACCCCTCTAGCCTCAAATATAAAAATGTGCTTTTGAATGTTTTTTTGTTTGCCTGTTTGCTTGCTTAATTCAATTTCACTTTGTGTCTTTATGTGAGCTCCTTGGTTTTGTGTGAAGAGTTAATGATATAACAAGCGTCTATTTGTCATGTTGGAGACTGAGAAGATATAAGGTATAATGGAAACCTGACCTGGGTATCTCTAAGCCATTTGTTCAGACACTTTATCAGTCTACAGTTCTTATTGTGGCACTGTGATATTCTTCTGCTCCTAATGGGCACAACCCCTTCATGGCTTCTTCACAACATTATGTAATTAATACTTTGAAACAATTTTTTTTCTTCTACCACCTTGCCCTTGTAATTCCCTAAAAAGCTTCTGGCTTCTTCCTCAATCTTCACTGAATTAATGCACTCTGAAAGCAAAGCCAGAAGCAGAGAACAGAAATAATTAACAAAAAAATGTGCTGTAGAAAGGAGGGAATTGTATCATATTACATGACTGAATATTAGGTATATCATGGCACTAATTTGTTGATGAAACATTTCTCTACCAAAATCTTTCATAAAATAGAATTTCTAATGCAACATTGTACTTTTCTCTAAGATAATGCCATAAATTTCTGGGTTTAAGAAGAGATACTTTGCTTTCATATTTTCTTCCTCTCTGTCATGGCATATATAAAGAAGAACATCATGGTGAGGATGGGTCAAACCCAGAATTGTTCTGTCTATTCTCTGGGATGCTCTTCTCCTTTTTCTGTTCCATTTAAAACATCTCTCACTCAATACTCCACCCAGTTCCACCACCTCCAGGAATCTTTCTGTGTATTTCAGCTTGCATGCTCAGCCTTACTCCCTCTTGTAGATTTGTATTATTCTATTATTCATTGTTCCTTCTACTTAGGGATAGGAATTCCCCATAAAAGGCAAAGAGCAACAGGAGAAAGAAGACCATGATCCGTCTTAATATAAAATAATCAGAGAAGGTCTGAAGGCCATTGAGGAGAAATTCCTCCCTCACAATCAGCAGTTGATAAAATCAAGAAGTAGAACATCAAAATTTTGATTACAGGGCTGGAAGGATGTCTTAGCCGTTTAGAGCACTGGATGTTCTTCCAGAGGACCTGGGTTCAGTTCCCAGCACCCATATGGTAGTTTACAATTGTCTGTAACTCCTGTTCTGAAGGATCTATATGATTCCCTCACAGCTGGAGGCAAAGCACTAATGTATATAATTTTTTTAAAAAAAAAAAAGATAACTTGCCAACAATGAGATCTGAATCCTACCTCTGCCTCTGAGTGGACACTTAAGTTTCTAAACCTCCAATAGGGACAATAAAGTTACTGCATAGTAGTAACTGATAAAGACTGCTGATAAAGATCAAAGACATTCTACTGTGTCCCTTCCTTAAGATCTAATCCAAATTGTCCTATAAATCACTTGAACAGAAAAGTGCTCAATTCTAGGTACCATAATGAATATTATAAAATTTACCTAAACACGTGAGTCAGTACTTAGTCCCTTTGTTTATTGTGTACTCTTGCTTTGTGAGAAGGTTTTACTCACAGAGTCTTTTTAGTCACTGTCCACACTCACCAACATTGAGAAGACCCCGTGTTATTCTGTAGTTATTCTGTAATAAACTACCAGTTCCCTGTGCTATGCTGTGTGTGTGTGATTCAGAATTCACTCAACAAAAATCATAAGGACCAGGAATCTGAGGGAGAGCAGAGTGCAGAGTGAGATACTTTGAATAACCTAATTATTGTAATAGCCCCATTCTTTCTCTCTCTCTCTCTCTCTCTCTCTCTCTATCTATCTATCTATCTATCTATCTCTCTCTCTCTCTCTCTATCTCTATCTCTCTATCTCTCTCTCTCCTGGTGTGTGTGTGTGTGTGTGTGTGTGTGTGTGTGTGTAGACATCTCTCTGTGTGGCTGGACACGTGGGGGGGGAAGGAAGGAGACTAAAAGAGGGATCTATTGTTTTTTTAAAATTGGTTCATATGATCACAGAGACTGAGAACCCCCACAGTCTTCCATCTGTAAGATTGTTTAAGATCAGTTCCAGCTCAAGGGATCAATGTCCAGTGTCTGCAGTCTGGAAGACAAAGCATGCTCTCTTCTGCCTTTTGTTCTATTAGGCCCACAGGGACTGGAGGATGCCTACCCATGTTCTAGAATGCAATAGGTTTTAGTCCAGAAACATTCTTATATACACACCCAGAAATAATGTTTACCAAAAATTTGGTCAGTCTGGATCTGTTAGCATTCTGTCTAACCTCTGCACCACATGACCTGGCAATGGCCTGCAGAGGTAACCCCTTCCCCCATTCATGACTACATATGGATCAAAACATATTCCTTCTCTTCCCTTATCGTTTTATAAAACACAACAGAGTCAGTCAAGACAGCACATAACATTAGTCATATTTCAAACTTATAAATCATGGTATGAGGTATTTTGGTATTTCTAATTTTTTTAGTTTTTTACAAGATGTAAAACTCGTGCTTTTGTTGTTCTTGTGGTTTTTGTTTTGTTTTTTATTAGACTCTTGCTTTATTTACATTTCAAATGGTAACCTCTTTCCTCATTACCCCTCTGACAACCCCCTCTCCTATCGCCCCTCCCCCTACTTACAAACCCTCCCTGCCACTTTCCTAACCAGGCATTCCCCTACACTGGGGCATTGTGCCTTCATAGGATCAATGACCTCTCTTCTCATTGATGTCTGAAATGGCCATCCTCTGCTAAATATGTAGATGGAGCCATGGGTCCCTCCATGTGTGTACTCTTTGGTTGGTGGTTTAGTCACTAGGAGCTCTAGGGGTATTGATTGATACATAATATTGTTCCTCCTGTGGGGCTGCATACCTCTTCTGCTCCTTGGGTCCTTTAGCTGCTCCATTGGGGACCCTATGCTCAGTCTATTGGTTGGCTGTGAGCCATGGGTATTTTGATCCACCTTCCAAGAAGGATCACAGTATCCACACTTTTTTCTTCCTTCTTCTTGAGCTTCATGTGGTCTATGAGTTGTATCTTAGGTATTCTGGGCTTTTGGGCTAATATACACTTATCAGTGAGTGCATACCATGTGTGTTCTTCTGTGATTGGGTTACCTCACCCAGGATGATATTTTCTAACTCCATTCATTTACCTAAGAATTTCATGAATTCATTGTTTTTGATAGCTGAGTAGTACTCCATTGTGTAAATGTACCACATTTTCTGTATCCATTCCTCTGTTGAGGGACATCTGGGTTCTTTCCAGCTTCTGGCTATTATAAATAAGGCTGCTGCAACAAAAAAAAGAGGCCAAAGGGATACAAATTGGAAAGGAAGAAGGCAAACTGTCACTATTTACAGATGATATGATAATATACTTAAGTGACCCCAAAAATTCCACCAGAGAACTCCTAAACCTGATAAACAACTTCAGCCAAATGGCTGGATATAAAATTAACTCAAACAAATCAATAGCCTTCCTATACTCAAAGGATAAACAAGATGAGAAAGAAATTAGGGAAATGACACCCTTCACAATAGTCACAAATAATATAAAATACCTTGTTGTGACTCTAACCAAGCAAGTGAAAGATTTATATGACAAGAACTTCAAGTATCTGAAGAAAGAAATTGAAGAAGATCTCAGAAGATGGAAAGATCTCCCATGCTCATGGACTGACAGGGTTAGTATAGTAAAAATGGCCATCTTGCCTAAAGATCTTCAATCTTCAGAGTCAATGCAATCCCCATCAAAATTCCAACTCAATTTGTCATAGAGTTAGAAAGAGCAATTTCCAAATTCATCTGGAATAACAAATTACCCAGTATAGCGAAAACTATTCTCAACAATAAAAGAGCCTCTGGCAGATTCACCATCCCTGACCTCAAGCTATACTACAGAGCGATCGTAATAAAAAAAAATTGCATTGTGTTGGTACAGTACAGTAGATCAATGGAATAGAATTGAAGACCCAGAAATGAACCCACACACCTATGGTCACTTGCTCTTTGACAAAGGAGCTAAAAACATCCAGTGAAAAAAAAGACAGCATTTTCAACAAATGATGCTGAGTCAACTGGCAATTTTTAAGTGAATTCCTGAATTTCTCCCTAGATAAGCAAAAAATAAGAGTTGTATGCATCTTAGTAGAATTTACAAATATGGTCAAGGCCTAGAGAAGAAAAATTTTATCCCTAAAACAAACTTAACCAGGAGGCTAATTAACTTGCTGTCACCTCATTCTTCATTCAAGCCCACACTGGGACAACAATTCATACCAAATGATCACTATATTTCCAAAAAAAAAAAAAAAAAAAAATACTACTACCTAGTACACCAGAAATGTGTGTCATAAGCCTCTTCGTTATTACACGAGAACATTTCAGGTCTGTATTCCTCAGCTTTCTATTAATGTGACTGAAGACCTAAGAACTAATTAATAGTGTGAGCTTTATCATGACTCACATGTTTAGATTTTTCAGTAGATGATCAATTAATCGGTCCTGTGGCACTGGGCCCATGGTGACGCAGCAGCAGAACACAGTGGAATCACATAATGAAACAAAAGCAAAGGGAAGGAGGGACTTAATGGGGAGGTTCTTCAAGGGCACAAAGACCTGAGGCCTTCCCAACAGGCCACATTTGGGTTCTCCATAAGATATGTGTAATTCTGAGTGTGGCTAATTTTCCTTACCGTAATGAATTTCAGTTATATCTATTTTCTTTAATATGCCAAATTTTTGTCTTTCTCTAAGATGCCTAATATTCTAATTTGTATAGATACTGCCCATTTCTTATTAATTCATGCACTGATATACATCTAGGCTGGCCCCACTTCTGGGTTATTATGAATATCACAGCTGGAAGTATGGATATGCAAGAATCACTATGGTATGTTGACTTGGAATATGATTAAGAGTGGTATATGTGGGCCACATGGGAGTGCTATTTTCAGTTTATTGAAGAACCTCCTCACTGATTTCCATAGTCACTATGGAAATTTATCTTATCACAAGTAATATACTCCACATCTTTGACAGCATTTACTGTTATTTATCATTATGATTATTTATTTAGTGTTTGAGACAAGGTCCCATGTTGTAAACTTGGCTAGCCTAAAATTCTCAGTGTAACTAGGCTGTCCGAGAACTCATAAAGATCTACATGCCTCTGTCTCCTGCATGGTGGGACTAAAAGCATGGGCCACAATTCTTGTTATTATTTATTTTCTTGATGATAGAAATTCTTCTGCAATCACTTAGTGATAAGACCAATGGTGGAAGAAGTACAAAGCATGATCTTGAATTATATCACAGTAACAAAACGTCATGATCTTTTGTACAAATATTACATTGTAAATCAATAGAATAAGATAGGAATTTGAAATAAATGCATATAGATATAGCCTGCCTACTTTTTAACAAAGATTTCAGAAACACTGGATAAAAGGTAGACTCTTTACCAAATCATTCCAGGAACCCTGAATTTCTGCAAGGAGAATGAGACTACATCCAGATTTCTCATCCTGAAGCCACGATCTATTCAAAATGGATAACAGATCTCAGCATAAGAACTGAAATTTTGATCAATATTGTATTGATCAAAGAAATCACAGGTTGGCCCAAACACAAGAAGGTAGAAAAATACTCTCCCATTTGTTTGAAGCCTCTGTATACTTATAACATCACAATTATGTATAAAGTGGAAATGAACTTAAATTGTCAGCTTGAGTGTATTTAGAATCTCCATGAAAACATGCCTGTGAGTGTATCCATCCTTGCACTTTCAATAGACTCTAACTGAAGGAGAAAGACTTTCTCTGAATTGAGCCAACATCTTCCTGTGGGTTCAGAGTCTCAGCCCAAATGAATAGGAGAAATGCTGAGCTTAAGCATTTATCTCTGTGCTTCCAGACCACAGATGCTACCTCCTGTGCCTACCATCGGGCATTTTCTACCAGGACAGGCTTTACTCTCCAACTATGAGTCAAAATAAATCCTGCATTCTTAGGTTGCTTTTGCTGAGCATCTTGTACAGTAATGAACTGATGTAACTGATTTAGAGAGGGTAGAGATGTATAAGCACCCTGCCATTTGTCACAACCTTTTTCTTTTCTGTAAATTGAATATTGTCAACTTCCTTGGCCACCATCAACCCCAGTCTATTTCTTGTGATGTATTGAGTCATTTACCAAACTTCTACCCAAAACAATAATGCTAATGAGAGTTGCCAGTAGATGCAGAAACTTGGTCCATGTGAAGCTGGACCAGTGATGAGTACTCTAGATCATGTATCGCATCCACACAAACACATAGCTGAAATATCTAGTTCTTCTCTTTGTTTTTCTCAGTATCATATGGCTTGGCATTGGGACATTATCAACTACTGAAACCAGAAATAGACACCAATATCATCTCAGACAGGTGTTGCTAATTAAAGTATCTCAGCTACCCAACAGGTAAGAAAAAGTAATAAAACAGATTTTAAGGATAACCACAGTTAGAAAGTATGGTTGTCCATTGCCCCAATGTTACACCCTGAAATTCCTACTTCTTTGAAACAGAAAAAAGAAAACAAAAAAAAAAACAAAAAATCTCAGAGTTTAATACAATGCATACACAAACTAAATGCAGATGCCACACCTCTACTTCCTTCCCTTTTGATTCTATCCTTTTTCATTATGCTGGAGAAAAACATTGACCAAGAAAGATTAAGACATTTTCCCAAGGTGGTAAACCTTATTACCCAGAGAAACCAAACCAAAAACCAGGCCCTGAGTGATGCTGGGTCAGTAATGTCTAGTGAATAATTTTGCATGTTTTCTCCCTGATTCAAAAGTGTGATTCAATCCAGTCACAAAATACTTGCCTCATGGGTTTTGTCAGAATAGAAAGTGCTCTCTTAGAAATGGCTGCCTTTCGGGAGTGCCTGACTGGGTTAAGCCTGTGAAAGAAATGTCAATTTGATTTGTAGCCTTCACCCTTGGGAACCTGGCTGTGCATGCAGCTTCCACAGAGCAGGCAGGAGTCCCCAAAATGCTGGGATGCAGCAGTCTGCATCTCCATGCTGAGAGATGACTTCAGTCTGGCACAAGCTGTGCTTTCAGAGAACCCAGGGGATGAAGCTGACTCACCTTCTGACCTTCCTGAAGAGAGCACCAGGAAGAAGTACAAATGACAAGGCAGGATAAGAAAAGAGAGAAGAGCAATAAGGTTCTGGCCACTCAAGGCTAGAAGGTGATGTGTACCCATCTGTCCATAGACTCTGTGTGTCTATTTATTTCTCAGTTTTGAAATGTTCTAGTTCTTCCATCCTTGGCCTTGATAAGTAATGGGTTCTTTGGTTCAGAGAAATGAAGGAGATGTAGCCAGCATATAAAAATAAGGCAGAACATAAAAATCAGAGGGAAATATTCTAATGGGATCACATCCTATGTGGCAGTTCAGCCTGCTGCTGGCTGCCTGAGACCCCCATAAGATGCTCTAGAAAAACTTCAGATGGCTATGGAAGAAATGCTCCGTATCCAAGTCATGTGTCCATTCAAAACTGGTATCTCTGTTTCTTCTGTCTATGGAAGATTGTCAACTAATTTATGCAGATGAAACTGACAATCAAGAAATCACTTCACCCAAAATTCTTTTCTAGTATAAAGAATAAAGCCAGGAAGGTAAAAAAAATAAATAAATAAAATGAGAGTTGTGTAGATGGCAAGAAAAGTCAACAGAAAAACTGAGGTCATCCAATGATAGACCTCAACAATACACTTAGAATTACATTCTAAAACCAGACATAGAAATGTTGTGGTCTAAGCATTGCAGTTGACTCCTTTCACTTCAGATCTGCACAATCAGGATGCCAGACAGACCCATCCTGCTCCTTCTAAAGTACTTTAGCAACTCTGTTTGAGAGGACATGGAAGTGCCTGCTTGTCTGGGGTCCACTTCATCTAACAGAGAAAGAGAGATTAAAAGGCAGCAGTTTAGGGCAGGAGTTATCCTCAGTGTTTTCAGAAATACATACACACAGCTGGTGTCAGTGCCTGTTTACATACTCTCCTTGTATAGCATCCATCTTCCACAGTGCATCGAGAGTGTGACAATCTGGACCACTATCAAACGTGAACTAGGAATGTAATGCACCAGTGTTCAGAAGCCACTGGCTTAGCTAAGAATGGGACTTGTAACCTTTAAACCTTTAAACCAGGATTCCTTTCTTTGAAAATAGTTTTTCTTTAGATTTATATACTTTATTACTTTGTGTGTATGGTTGTTTTGCCTGCATAGATGCATGTATACCATATGAATCCTTGGTACCCATGGAGGTCAGAAGCAGGCTTCAGATCTCAGTCTGTAGTTACTGAAGATTGTTAACTGCCAGGTGGATTGTGGGAATTGAACCCAGGACCTCTAAAAGCAATGGCCTCTCCTAACCACTGACCCACCTCCCTCTGCCCAAAGCACTTTTCAAATATTTTATGTGCATTTTTCTTCATGTGTGCATATGTGTGTATATATGTGTCTGGGCACATGCACACAGGTACCTGAAAATTGCATCAGATACCCTGGAGCTGGAATTACTGAGAGGTCCAGGCTGCCTAATGTGGGTGTTGGAAACCAGACCACAGCCTTCCACTAGAGCAGCATGTACGTTTTACTGCTGAGCCCTTTCTACAGCCCCAGGATCGCTCATGTTTGAGACCGTTGAGAAAATGGAGAAAGAATGTGTGAAATTCTGTTAAACTCATCGGCTTTATCAATTGTATTTACTTGTTTAGGCAGGCTCTTGCTAAGTAGCCCTTCTTAGTGTGGTACTCATTTTATAGCTTTGAACTATTCATTCATGAACTGGATCATTCATGGCGACCCACCTTCTTTGGTCTCCCAAGTGCTGGATTTGCAAGCATAAGTATTGCTTTGGCTTCATTCTCATCTTTTTTTGACACAATACTTATTCATCTTCACCTGGATGTAAGCTTTTATCCCCCATCCTTCAAGCATTGTACTAAACACCAGGCTGTAACTGTAACCACATCTAAGCAAAACACAGTGCCAAGGAAAACAAAGAGCCTTCCTTCTCTGAGTGTCCATCCTTGACCGCAAGCCAAGTTATAGGAAACCTAATTAGGCAGGAACCAACAGGTAGTCAAAAGCCCCAGGGTGGCTCCCACCTGTGTCACAACTGGGTATGTACCATTATCTATGTCTTCTTCTCTCTGTGTGTCTGTACTAGTTTCTCACTGCTGCTATAACAAGTCCACAGCAGCTTAAAAGATATCTTTTCTCACATTTCTGCATGCTAGAACCAAACCTAAGTCTACTTGGGTTATAGTCTAGGTTAAGAGAGATGGACATTGTTCTGAAGAGTATATTTTCTTCTTTATTTAGGCTATTGGCTGTGCTATTGTAAGAGCTCACTCAGTTCATGTTCTCTTGCTGCCTATAGAAGAAAAGCTAAACTTTGTGCTTTCTGGGGTCTCCTTCTCACACCTCCTCTTTTTAAATACAATAACCCCAGATGGAATTCTCATATCCAGTCTCAGATCTCTCATCTGCATTTCCCTTGTACTTTTACTCATATACTTACATTGTGATCAATAGGATCATTTAGGATACTTTCCATCATAAAGGTCCTCAACCTTCATTATATCTGCAAACTCCCTTTTATTGTGTAAATTGACATTGTTACCAATTGTAATGTAGTCAGTGCATGAAAAAATAGAACTTGGACATTTTGGATACACTTACTCTGCCATGTGCCATTTTACAACTTCCTTTAGAGGTATGAAGTTGAATATCAACCAACCAGATCCCCCAGAGCTCCCCAGGACTAAACCATCAGCCAAGGAGTACACATGGAGGGAACCAAGGCTCCAGCAACATATATAACAGAGGATGCCCTTGTTGGACATTCAGGATGAGAGGCTCTTGGACCTCTGAAGGCTCAATGCCTCAGTGTAGGGAAATTCGAGGGTGGGGAGGTGGGAGTGGGTAGGTGGTGGGGGAATAACATCATAGAATCAGGGAGAGGGAGGGGATAGGATAGAGCATTTCTGTGGGGGGAGAGAACTGGGAAATGGGATAACATTAAATATAAATAAATACAATAGCCAATAAAAATTTTTATTTAAAAAATATTTGAAAGCTACATTGATTGGCAAGCAAGAATGTTATGCTGTTTAGATATCCAACTCTGGGGGAAATACACTCATATCTCCAAACACCCCCACCAAGCATGTATCAAAGACTTCTGACTAGCTTCTACTCTTACCTCTAGAAATATAAGTCCATCACAGAGTCAGACCAAGAAAACCGTATGCACATACAAGTTTTTTCTACTTGTTCAAACCCTGGTTAGTAGATTCACAACTTAGATACAACAAGTTTGATTCTGTTAAAGAGAAATGGCTATTTTATATTCTTATCTTTTTGTCACATTAAGCTGAAAGAAAACCAGATTTGTGTGTGTGTGTCTGTCTGTCTGTCTGTCTGCCCACATGTGCACACTCATCAGGAACTCTGGCATATAGGCTGATACCTAAACCTGAACAGGCATTAGATGCATAGTCTCTCCTTGTCTGGGATCTGGGGTTGGATCTTGGAGGAACTGGATGGGCTTAGAACAACTGTTAAGAGCCCAGACAACTGTTGCCTTCAGGGACAAAAGCATACAGCTTGTCCTCAGAGACAGCACTTGAACACAAGTCATTTGCAAAGCAGTCATTTTATGTACCCACCACATAATCAGATAGATTCATAAATTCTTAGTTTATCAGAGAGTTATATTCATAGTTAGTATCAGAGAGTCCAGCAAGAGCTCAGCAGATATAAATGCTTGCCACTTAGCCTGAAAGGACCTGAGTTTAATACACAGAACCACTCCAAGACAATGCCACTTTACTCCACATGCATAGGATAGTACCTCTCCCATTTCCCCCAACACACACACACACACACACACACACACACACACACACATTAATTCATGTCACAAAAATACGCATGATCTTAATGTCTTTCACAGTCCTTCAAGTAAGAATTATTTGAGTCCTCATTAGCTTCGCTTGCTTACCAGGAATTTACAATCATACATTCATGAGCTTATTGACTTAGAGGCTCCAGCTACCATGAGTCCAGAAAATATGATTACAAGCTAAAGATGGTCTTCTTTTCTTTAATCACCCCTGTCTCCTCAGTGTCTTTCTCCAAACCCAGTTCTTAGTGCATAATAAATCAGACAATGGATAAATTAAATAGAAAGAGTGTAGAGAATGGGATAAGGGGAGGCAAAATGAAAAGAGAAAGTATATAGTTTTTGGAAAAGTGTATTGCAAATATTACAGATAAATATTATAGGTAGCCTGTTTGTAGCCTCACATTATGCTGTCTAATAAATTTTCAGCAACAATAAGCAGTTATTACATAATGAGTATATATTGAATACAAGTAATTGTCAGTTTACTCCTTAGAGTCATCCATTGAGGGTGTGGTGCTTTTTATTTTCTCTTTCGGTGATGGGGACTGACACTCGCACATGCTAAGTGAATGCCCCCTGCAGAGTATTATGGCCAATCCCAAGAGCTACAATGTTGATCATCGCTAAGATTAAGTCCGTATAGTGAATAAGTAATGGAAATAGATGAAAGTCAAATTTCATGATCCATTTCAGATTCCATACTTTCCTTTTCCATAGTGAAGTTTGTTTTGTTTTGGCTTAGTTTTAAAAATGGCTGAAATAAACCTGCATGGAAGACAAATGACTGCAAGCAGATACATCCAGGAAAGCAGAAAAGTTTCAGTGAGTCCCTTCTCCCTAAAAACCACATTAGACACAAAAGAATTAGGTCAACAGCCAGGAGATACAAGTTGCTCCTAGGCTGCTTTAAGATAAATTCCATAAATAAAATATTTTTACAACATTCAATTAAAAAGAAATAGGTCTTATTTGTAGATGGGACCAGGTAAAGTGATAAATAGCGTATCACTTCAGCTTTTCTCAGGCATGCAAAATTTAGCTGAATAAACATAAAAGAAATCAATCTACACAGTACAAATGTGGGGAAAACACCCAAGATCTATGTCAGCAATAATAAAAAGCATCTACTGTTCTAAAATAGCTAGCTCATTGAAAATGGATACAGATGCCAGAAGAGGAAGGCATGATGGGAAAGCTGAGAAACCTCTTCCAGTCAGTTCTAAGATGTCAGCATTCGATTAAGGGCATGCTCTTTGGGGAAAAAAATGGTCCATAAAATGCTGCAATATAAGCTAAATAAGAAAAACTCTTTTATTCCCTCTGTGGTTACCAGGAATTGAGATCACAGCATTGTTTTTCAAATAGTAATTATCTCTCAAAATCACTACAATAGTGTTATATTGTTTGTATCAAACTCTGACTGCCTCATGACTCATAAGTAAATGAAGGCAGGGAGGTGTCCTAGGGAAAAGCAATTGTCTCTCCAAAAACTATTGACATTGCTTCCTAGCTTTACTAAACTTAGTCTAGGCAATGCATGAGTAAGGCAAGAATCCTGATGATATGGCGCTGAGCCACTACTAACACCCCAGTCAAATCTGGTCCACAGAAACATGTGACCTCTGGGTGGGTGGCAATTTTGTTTGTTAGTTTTAATTTTACATAAGTTGCTGACATGAAAAAATAGGGACATTACAAAAGTTAAAAGAAATCTACATTCCTTTTGAAAACATAGAAAATGAAAGAATACTAGATCATTATTTCTGAGTGGAAACTCTCTGCTAAACTCAAAAGAAATCTTTCAAATGGAGACAGTCCTTTATACATGGGACCAGGCCCTAGAGTCAGCATCACCTTGCATTCATTCAACTTCATTTGTTTATATTGTGTACAGAGTCATCTCTGGGGACTAATCTTCTCACTTTGCAGGTAAAATATTGACTCTAACCAAGTTTTTTCACTGGGGATTGAACGCTCATGCATAATAGACAAGCCCTCTACCATATTCAGCAGCTATATTCAGCAGCCCAGTGTGATTTGATGAAGTTCAAAGAAACAGGTACAGTTTAGAATTGAGACTCAGACCCTAGCCTTGTGGTATGTCAGATAAGTTCACATTAACTTCTTTGGAATCTAACAATGACCAAAAGTACTCCAATCATTCAATTCACTATTATTCCACACCTATTACTATTTCAACATGTATATCAGTTATTTCAATGTGTCCATTTGCCCGTTTATTTATTTATTTATTTATTTATTTATTTATTTATTCATGGAGTATTTCCAGATCATTAACAATGCGTCTTTGGACACATTTTTCACTCTCATGGTAAAGACACATAAATGTAAGTATTATTTCACCAACTATCTTGCAAACCTTAAGGGCATGACCCAAATCAATTTACATTTAAGCTCACATCCAATACATTACAATCATGTAAGTATCCAATAAAACATAGAATAAAATTATGGATTGTGTTGGTGTGATAAGACACTTGCCTACCATGCCGAGGGCCATGCCTTTATTTCTTAGTTCTACAAAATTGGAATTCGTTTTTTAGAACAGCCTTAAAAATGGGTGATCTAAGAGATTATGGCACAGCACAGTTATTTAGCTATTTGTCAATATCTTGTATATTGCAGAGAGATAATCTTTCCATCCATCACTAACTAAACACACACCTTTCTGTAAGGGTCTTTACCCAGCAATCAGAACTAACCACATACTTCTCAAGAATTCTACTTCCTGCTAGTTTATCACATTTTCTTGCCACATGGCTTCTAATTTTGTGTCAACTAAAATACAATCCTAGATAAATCATTTAAGTGAGTCTCATTTCTTCACTGGTAAATATTAGACAGGTCCAAATCAAATCCAGCTCTCTTCACTGGATAAGCTACTGTAAGTGTTCACTAACATTGGTTTGACCATCTAGCTTGTAAATTAAGGTCAAAGCATACCTTGACTTTCAAGTTCCAGATTCTAGTTTGACTTATGATTCAATGAAAATAACCTTAAATCACTAAGTTCTTCGTAATGAACTTAGTGTATATAAAGATAACTACTTTTCCTTTTGGAGCATTTTAGTGGGCATTTTTGAAATGTTGCCCATTTATTACAAATGGAATCTTTATTAAATTGCTTTGGAAGTCCATGAAACCAAAGTTCTGCTGTAGTTAAAAGTTACTTAATATTAATATTTTATTTGAAAATTAGATGGTTATGTAGGCTCTGGAAATTTGAGAATCATTATATATTATTATTCAGTGTGAAATACTGAGAGATAGGCAGCTAGTTGAAGGTTCTTTTTTAGAACACCCATAATTTTTGAAGGCTTTCAACCTCCAGACATGATCTTTTAGCAAATTCCTTGTGTACACATTCTACCTTGGCCTCCCATCTGTACTTTTGTTATTGATATTTCATGATAAGGGCCTAAATAACCTTTAGAGAAAGGGAATTGATATGACCGCTCTCATGATGCGGGTCAAGTGGAAGATATCTAAGTAAGGTCACAGGTCTATAACTGCAGCTCTCTCATGTTAGATACTCTTTAGACACAAGACTATAACGACGCCTGGTATTTTTCTCACATAAATTATAACTAAAACTATATTAAAATGTTTCAGCCCACTTACAATGCATTAATTTTTTTAAAAATTTCATATTTTAGGCCTGCCGGTTGCTTCCCTCCATTAGAAGCTTGTATGGTACTTCTGGTACCATGAAGCCTTATCTTCTGGAAGGAGGTGTTCAGATCAGTTTCATTCGGGGAACTTTACATACTGTGTCTGAAAGACATGGCATCCCATCAGCATTATGGGCTTGCCTCCCACCTCTGGCAGGTAGCCAAGAGCAATGCCAATAGACTCAGTTGTATGGGCAGTCTCTTAGACAAGCCTGACCAACAACTCAAGAGATGACTTCTCATGCCCAGTCTTGGAGATTTTGTTAGATATTCTTTGGTTCTTGGAGAAAGCACTGTAAGCCCATATAGGAATTTTTTATTTAAACTATATATCTATAATTATATATAGACTTACATGTATTATGATTTTAAGTGGCTAATTAATAGTAGATTCCATATGATTTTTAACATCCTGTTATTATATTCTACTTTTTCCTTCTCTGTACTTATCTCTGTCCCTGTCCCTAATTTGAGTCTCCACATCTTTTTGTTCCATTCCCTGGATCAGATTACTAGTACCCTGCTATCCCTCTTGCTCGTGCTCCCGCAAACCCCACCCCAAGCAATGGTCCCTTTGTTATTTTCCTTGTTTCTGTAGTTACTTGTGAAATGTGTAAAACATAACAACCAGAGTACCAGGATAAGCCTAAGACACAGTGGTGGTACTCATACCTTGGCAGCAACCCATAGCTTTTTACTTGGCCTTAATACATTTTCATCAGGAGGGAAATCATTTCTGACACTCCGAATCTAGCCAAACACCAAGAATTGGTGGAGTCATAGATCTCGGAGCAGAATCTCCAATCTCTGCTAAACTATGGTGTACAGGTATCTTTTATTCACTTGAAATTGTCATCTCAGAGGCTTACTGCTGGATAAGCTCACCCTTTCGAGCTTTCTGATTCTGACTGCCTATTTCAACTCAACTGTTCTGGCTCAAATTCCTCTCCAAGCTGACTGATCAGTCTGGCTTCTCTCAATTCCTCACTGAACTGCTGTTTGGACTCAAATTAACTCTTGCAATTTGTTCTATTCTTCTGGCTTCTTCTTAGTTTCTGGGTTCAACTGCTCTGCTCACCTGCATTGAACTTCAAGAACCCACAAAAGAACTCCACTCCACAGTACTGTACTCACTGTACTGACTCTCCACTGACTGTCCCAAACTCAACTCTACTCAGCTGAATTGACTCCCAACTCAATGTCAAACCGAACTCTCTCTACCTGCACTGCTCTTAAATACCTTTTCTTCTGAAAGTTAGGCATATCCTACCTCTGAATCATTCCGTTAAATTTTTCCTCTGATTCATCACTTTGCCTGCCCCTCAAGTAGATAACATTGTTTGGGAATGAAAGTATGTACTAAAGGATTGCAGCTAGAGGGATTAAAGATGTGTAATAAGGGCATATCTTTATTACATCCAGATCACACAAACCTAGAAGGTCTTTGGATCTGATCTACACTAGGCAGCATAATCCCTAAGCGCGCTCAAATATTTGTATTTTTAGCCACAGATATGTATAGTTCTCAGCCCTCACAAATAAAACTTGTCTTTGCAATAGAGGAAAACCACTATAGAAAAATACAAGCAATCAAAATGCAGAGTTGTACAGCCCAACCTCAGTAGGATGTCTATAAAACAACTCTGATGTCTAAGGCTCAAGAACCATTGTAGTAGAAGACATAAAAAGATTATAAGAGGTAAAGTATCACAGAGTTTTCTTTGAGACTTGCGCATCCTAGGAATGTCAGAAACTATACTCATAAAGTCTCAACAACACGGATTCCTAAATGAAGATGACATCAAGAGATATGTCAAGGTGGACAGTGGATATCCCATGAAGCTTCAACCCCTACATAGATGCAAAAATTACTACAAGCAAAGAAATGATGACACCTGTCTTTAAATCCAGCAGTCAGGAGGCAGAGGTAGGAGGATCTCTAAGTTTGATACCAGTCTGGTCTATAGAGTCAGTCCCAGGACAGTCAGTGGTAGACAGAAAAACCCTGTCTCAAAACAAAAAAAGACGAACAAACAAGCAAACAACAACAACAACAAAACAAAACAAAAAATCACCAAAAAAAGAAAAAAAATATATTATACGCAACTAAGTGGACACCAATTGGTTTTCAAATACCAAATCGTCATCCCTTAAAATATACATACAAGTAGCACAGAGACTGAGAAGGTTGTAGCTATATATTTAGGAATACATATGTGCATTCACATAAATCTATATGTAATGATGATTAGTGAGAAAAGATTTCATAAATTTGAAAAGATTTCATAAATTTGGGTATATGGAAGGGTTTTCAAGGTAAAAAAAGAAGGGAAAATTATTTAACTATGTTTCACCTTAAAAAATAAATCATTAAAAAATTTATATATCTGGGTATTTCCTTGCATGTTTGTCTGTGCATGATATGAGTGTCTTGTGCTTATGGAAGGCAAAGATAGTATTGGAGCTCCTCAAAATGAAGCCACAGACAGTTGTGAACCACAAGAATTGAACCTAGGTCCTCTGCAAAAGCAGCTAGTGTTTTTAAGCACTGATTCATCTCTCTAGACCTCATCCCTTTTTTATTTATTAAAAATCCCTGAGTCGAGGAAAAAATCCAGCTAATAAATTACTTGTCAGGCAAGAATGAGAACCTTAGCTTTGATCCACTGAAACCATGTGAACAAGCTAGAAATGGCAATGTGTGCTCATAAGCTCATAATTCTATTCCTGGTACTTTCTAGTCCGTCATTCTGTGAGTTCCAGGTGAAAGAGAGACTCTAATAATGAAAAGAATTTGAAGAGTGCTCTTGGAAACACACACACACACACACACACACACACACACACACACACACACACACGCACATGCACACATACACACACACAATCTTTGTGCTTCTCTTTACATTTTCAGCTCTTATTAATTCTCCATCCATAGATAGCTAGTTCTTTTGCTATATGTAATACGTTAAATGTTTTTGTTGTTGTTGTTGTTGTTGTTGTTGTTGTTGTTGTTGAAACTTAGTTTGTCTACTTCTTTGAGAGTTTGCCTTTGAAACTGGACCATAGGAATTTCATTAAAACCAAATATGTCCCTTGTTCATGAAGTTGTGCAATACAACCACCACTGATCTGATTATGGTGATGTAATAACCACAGAAGAATAATTGTATGGCCATTTTATAACACAACATAATCCCTCGGCTTCTAATCACTTGGAAACAAGGACTCAATAATTAGTTGATAGAAGCTGGAGGTGGAAAAAATTTCCAGAACCGTCTCTTATTTTGGGGGGTTACAAGCTAGGTTAGGAAAGGGGGAATGGATTTGAAAGATCAAGATAATGGCATACAAAAGGAAGCAGGTCATGACTGAAGGTAGGATTGAGGATGAAATGATGGCCCAGCATCCAACCTTCTGATCATGGAACATCTAAAGTTCCCATCTCCTCTTGCTTTCCAGGAGCATTAGCCCTTTCATCTTTCTCAAATAGGAGACATGGGAAATTGGTTTGAAATTCAGTTCTGACCACTCAGGGAGAACGGATACAGACCACTAGAAAAGTACGCCAAGGGTAATATGCTAAATAAATAAGCCTAACAATGTTGTTGTATATGTTATTACCCTTAAAAAATAGATTACTTCCCATCTTTGAATACTGGCTATTGTTTCCTTCTCCTGTTACACTAGAAAGAATCTTCTAATGCCAAAGGTACTACCCCTCATTATTCATCTCACTCAAACATGATATTCAATTTTAATAATAAATAATCAACTTACCAATGTTCATTTTTATGTTCAAGGATATTCCCCATACTACAAGAGAAAGTATAATTAATATATCCTTGTAAAGAACCTCTTTAACCTCAAAAGTTTATCATTGCCCTCAATTAATTCTTTACTTTACCATTTTTAAAAAGGGGTTATAGTTCTCATCTGCCTTTACAGAAAAGTATTCAGTACTTTGCAAATGTCCTTTCCTTTCCTAGAATAAAGGCCAACTCTGTCTTTACTCTTACCCATTGTGACTTCTATGCACATAGTCAAAATTTATTTCCTGACCTAAATTGAATTATACATAATTTTAAATATAATCCTTCATTTAAAAAATGTAGGACAGTTTTCTGGAAAATTACTATTACAGTTATTTTAACTTTTATATGCAAAGTCCATAACTGCTACATAATAATTTTTTTTGTTTTTTTGAGACAGGGTTTCTCTGTATAGTTCGGGCTGTCCTGGAACTCACTTTGTAGACCAGGCTGGCCTTGAACTCAGAAATCCGCCTGCCACTGCCTCCCAAGTGCTGGGATTAAAGGCATGCGCCACCACCATCAGGCTCATAGTAATTTTTATAACTGACAACCATTCCAGTGCTAGCATTGCTACTAGATATTATTGTTATATCATATTCTGAGGAATTGATTACCTATCTGCCCCCAGAAGTTTTCATACAGATGTTTTAATATTTCTCATACAATATTTTAAATATGAATTATAATCTCACTAAGACAAACACCAACCGACAAAGATAAGGTTTGTTATCAATTTGCACACAATATCTTCTTTAGAGAATAGATGAAATAAATAAAACAGACTTGATGTAAATCATTTTTAATAAGGGATTTCTATCTACTACACATAAAAACATGTACAACACAATAAGGAAAAGGTAAGTCATTTTTAATAAGGGATTTCTATCCACTACACATAAAAACATGTACAACACAATAAGGAAAAGGTAAGTACTTTAATAATGGACAAAAGTAAGAATGTACATTTCTGCAGAGTTAATGGACAGATGCCATATGGAAGGATGCTGAGCACTGAGAGTCACTGGGGAAATTCAATTCAAATCCATATGAACACCACATGCCATATGTATAAGGCAGACAACACCTTAAGAGCCAGATGTTGGTGAGAATAGAGACACTGAACTTGAACCATTGCTAGTAAGGATACAAAATGGTGGACTCACTTTGGGAAAGAATTTGGGAATTGTTCAAAAGATCAAATAGAATTACTATATAGCAAGCAATTCTACTCTTAGGTATATATATTCAAGACAAATAAAGACATTATAGAGACTGGTATACAAATATCCACAGCAAAAAGATTGACATTCATGCTCCCAGTCCCATTGTTATTGGTACAAGGGACAGACCCTCCTCGTTCAGTGTGTTGTAAACTTATGATATTCAGTAGGTTAGGTGTAGTATTTAGATCTTCAATGGAGCTATTTTCAATGTATGATATGTTACTATGACATAGCCTGGTTATAGTTTGAGGAACATTTGTGCTTGAAATTACCTTCAGTGTATCCAGAACATCCAAGCCCAACCACTGGAGAGTAACTAACTCATAAGCAAGTAATTTCTGCACTAAAACCTATGCTTTCATCAGTGAAATCAGCCCTGAGTTGAGTACCCCAAAAATGCAAGGCTAATAGAACAGTTTGGATCAACAACAATATATTTGAAAGCCGACGGCTCCTTGTGATAAAGTGCTTGCCTGATAAGCATGGAGAACTAATTTTTATCTCCAGAACATACTCTTCAGAGTCCATATTTAAACCTCTTGCTGGTATATGTCTGGAATCTCAGCTCTAGATGTAAGGACAATTGGATCCCTGGAGCGCACTCAAGCGGGCCAGAGAGCCTAGGCTTATTGGTGAGTTCTAAACCAATGAAGTACTGTGATGGTTTGTATATGATTGGCCCAGGAAGTGAACCTAGTAGGAGGTGTGGCCTTGTTGGAGTAGGTGTGTCACTGTGGGTGTGGGCTTAAGACCCTCCCCCTGGCTGCCTGTCTTCTACTAGCAGCCTTCAGATGAAGATGTAGAACTCTCAGCTCCTCCTGTACCATGCCTGCCTGGATGCTGCCATGTTTCTGCCTTGATGACAATGGACTGAACCTCTGAGCCTGTAAGCCAACCCCAATTAAATGTTGTCTTTTATAAAAACTTGCATTGGTCATGGTGTCTATTCAAAGCAGTAAAACCCTAACTAAGACAGGTACTTTGACTCAAAACCAAGTAAATGGCACTTGAGCAACAATGACTGAGTTAGTACTCTGTCCTGCACATGCACACATACATATATGTACAATTCCATACATGTGAACATGCACATAATAGTTTAAAAGTAATTGATATATGAGTTCACTTAAAATCATATTTTTTAGTATTTTCATAAATTTTGACACAGAAGTAGAAAGGTGTCTAATTTTCAAATCATGGGAATAGCATTTATTACCGAAGAACATAGATGCATGCCTATAAAAAAGGTATTTGTTTTTCTTAGGGCTTTGACCAAAGCACTTTTGTTACTTGAGGGTAAGAGTTTGGTTTGATCTACATTTTAAGATGGGTCACAGTTTATCACAAGCAGGGAAGGCGAGGCAGTGGGAACATGGTGTGGTAGGCTTCATTTAAGACAGCCATCAGGAAATAAGAGGAGCTGCGGTATAAGAGTCAAGATCCATTCTTAAGGACCTGCTTCATTTAACAAGATTCCACTTCCTAAATGGTCCACAGCCTTCCAAAACAGTGTCACCAGCCTGGGAAGAAAATCACCAGAATCTATTGGGGACAGACACATCACATTCAAATCAAAATAAAAGATACATGGAATTTATTCTTATGTCACAAATACATATTTGGAATTAACTATTGGTAGGATTTGATGCATTGGTCCAAACCAATTCCAGCTCATTTCAACCTGTGTAATTTAAAGCAGGCATGCATTTAACAATTAAGGCAATGGCAGTAAAGTGCGGAATGCCGCCGTCTAATTGTCAAAGGAAAAGTACTGAGCCATTACCCATTAACACCACTCCTTCAGCTCAGCTGCCTTTATTTCTTTGCTCTGTGCAGTTTTCAGTGTTTGCAATGGTATAATAGTTTCCAGGCAGGGAGGTTGAAAGTCTAGTGATTAAAATCCAACTATGCTATTCTCCTTTACTCTCTCTCCATAAAACAGAATTTAAAAATAGCAGCCAAGTGCATATCAGCCCGTGATGCTATTTTGCTGGGCCTAAATGACTTTATGTGTCTTTCAGAGAAAGAACTGGTGTGCCCCCAAAATAAAACAATCTAAGTTTAAAGCCTCCAGCCGCATCTATCACCAGACCACCCCACTCTAATCCCCCAGCTACACTAGAAGGAGAAAATGAGGAATCCTAATTTATTAGACAGAACTCACAAAATGATTTTGGTGAATCTGGTAGATCAGGAGAATATCAAGGCAACTAACCGGCTTGAATCTTAATTTTAGTAGTTTATCCAGTAAGTGCTCATTTATATCCCAGAAGTTCACCACCGGAGGTGATTTGGACTCTCCAGAGAATATTGCAAGATATGAGGATACTCTGGCCATTATAGTTTGAGAAGCCAGTGAACAAGTCTGGAATGCTGCTGAATGCCCTGCGACCACAATTAAGGCTCTCTCTCTCTCTCTCTCTCTCTCTCTCTCTCTCTCTCTCTCTCTCTCTCTCTGACAGACACACACACACACACACACACACACACACACACACACACAAACACCTTCTAATAATTTAGGGAAAGTCTAGTTGTTCCCAGGATGATTCTGTCTAGAGAACAAATGGAAGGTACAAATGGATGGTACCTAAGACAGCCTAAAACTGATAGGGAATTTCATTGTGTTTACAAGATGAGATAAGATAGACTTCCCACCATGGTCCTAGGATTCGCCTGACTTCTTGAACTTCTCACTGGATACATAAAAAAAAAAACTCAAATATTTCAAGGTTTTGGGGGTTTTGTTTGTTTTTGTTCTTGTATTTTTGAGAAAAGAAAAATGGGGTGGGGTGATAGGATTTGAAAGTTGTTAGTAGTCACCCATTAAAAAATGAAGATTTTTCTTACACCCTACAAGGTAAAGGGTGGTGCCCACAGCAGAGATTTTTCACAGCCCCAAATGGTGAGGTCAAGAACACTTCCTCTGGATGAAGCTTTCTATGCGGTCTTAGCTATGTGGAAGTTGCAGGAGCTTTCTAGATAATCTCCTTCAAAATTAGGGCTTGTATTTTCACTGCTGTACAAGCTCTGGGAACTCACAGCACAGCACCTTCAGACTGTGAAAAAGAGACAGGTATTCAAGGCAGCAACCCTCCTGGGAGCATCCCACTTCCACATCTGTCTATGGTAGCACAATGACCCTTCTTCTGTGTGACCCACACAGTGTATTTTCTAATAAACTCTATCCACACAGATCTTCACCTCAGAATCCATTCCGAAAGATGAAACTTCTCAAAAGGCCCAGAAAAATAAAATTTGCCATATGAGTGTACATAAACATACATGCATATACATATGTGTGTAAATATACGTGTGTGTGTGTGTGTGTGTGTGTGTGTGTGTGTAGATCTTCACAAGTAAATAATAACTTTTATTATAGGGTAGTTGATATTCCTATTCTGACCCTTTTAATTTTTTTTTAAATGCTTGCTGGGACCCAATATGCTGATCTCACAATATGTTAATAATGTATGGTCCAGAAGCTAAAAAGCATTTTATTTATACTTACAGCCAAAATATACTAGTATAGAGCATACATTTTTCATGTAACTAACTACAATTCTTTATCCTTTACTCAATCTTATAGGTCAATTTAGATTAAAAAAACTTAAATAACATTAAAAAACAACAGTACCTCAAATGTAGAAAACTCTTAAAGAAGTGGACTTAATTTTCTCCAACCATACACTATACATCTAAGGCTACAACACTGTAATCCATGCCAAAATTAGTACATTTTAAAATGTCATTATTACATCATTAGGAATTTGCTGACTATCACTACTGGGATGCTTACAGATTTGAAGAATCAAACCATCCCAGCTCTAAGCCTGGCTAAAGATTTATCTTTAATGACCTTTTTATTTTAATTTTCTGAAAGAGAGCAAAGAAAGGTTTTGATAAGGTCACAATAAAGTAGGTTTTACTGGATATAATTTTAGACACATAGGAAAAGTGACTAAAAGCACGGTGAATGTATATGTGTGCCCCGTGTCTTATAAATATCATTTACAGGGATTGAAACAAACGGCGGCTCATAAAGATGCAGGGTCTCTGGAAGGTGAGTGTAAGAGGGTAAGTTTGGGAAAGAGCCACAGTTGACTAAGAGAGGATGTCTGTCAACAGCAAACCAGAAAATCATTACAAGGAAAAACTGAGGTCCAGACTGGGTGCATGGTTTACCTCAAGCTGTTTATGCAGGCAGGCGTTGGATTCCACAGCTAGCACTCCTGATTACATACCCAGACCGATGTCTGCTCTGTTTTGTTGTGGATTTTTTTTCCCAGCGAGCTTTCCTTTTATCATAGAGAAACTGCTCCTTATGATTTCCCAGGAGATTTATTCAAAATATGCTCAAAGGAGCAAGAGGGGTTGTCTGCTACTCAAAATATCTCTATCATGAAGCTTGCTGCCAACAGGAACAATATTTTGACATCTCAGACTCACCTCTAATTTCTTTTCTTCATCTGTTTTCTTTTGATAAATCAGGCAATCCCTGTATCTATCCTCTCTTTTGAAGTCCCAGAAAAATCGGCTAAAACATGCTCCCCAATCCCCGACATTAACTGAGTCCTTGGGAGTGAAAAGAATTAGTGGGACCATGGCATAACGTCCTAGGGAAATTGTGGCTTATTTGTTCATTTTGCAGGTGTTTGAGCTGAGGCAGACTCTTCAAGTCAAGATCTTAAGAAAGTCCTTAATCTAAATGGGTCTTATTTTAGGATTGCCCTTTCCAAATGCCTATCTGATTCTTGAGCAGGCTTTGTAAGGAAATCCCTTTATCTCTTTTGGATTTGGGGAAATCCTGCTGGTTAGACCCAGAAAAGCAAACAATTTTGGTTAAGTAAATTTCAAATCTTTAGCAATACTAATGTGAATGTTTGCTGTGAGGCCACGTGTAAATATTTTACAAAAGGATGCATGTCTAAAATAAACATTTTTAAAAGATCAAATGAAACTTTTATTTAGAAAGTCCCTTCCTCCAGGGGGCTTAGAAACACTTTCCAAACACTTGCTTAATCCAAAAATCAAGACTGTTTTTCATTGTGGAACTATCAAAACGTATCTCTACTCTTGGATACAGTATTTACTGGAGTCAGGTATCCATAATTTCCTTGTAAAATCTGCAGGAATACTTCCAAAATCTAGAAGTCTAGGGTCTGGCCCTCACTAGGTTATTGATCAAGTATGTGTCCTTGAACTTGACCATGTATCTTAAAACAAAGAGACTGGCCTCAAAAATTCTTCTAGCTTCAGTGGAGTCACATAACCAGATCATAAACCTCAGTGTTTATGATTAACTGCAGTACAGACATGAAACTCTTTTGAAAAATCAGAACAAGTCTTACTTTTACCTTTCTTTATTTTTTCATGTTTGTAGTTTTAAGCGTTTGGTTTACATGCTCCATAAAACGTGACTGTGGAGAGATGGCGAGCTGGCAAAGCACTTTCTGTTGGCATGGCAGAATGTAAGTTAAGATGCCCAGAATTCACACAAGATAGGGTATAGTGGTACATATCTGATATCCCAAGGCTCTTTCAGGAAGATGGGAGCTGGGTACAGGAGAATCCTTGGAAGTTCCTGGACAGGCTACACTCTCCCATCTCTAAGTAGAAGATGAGGGTTCACACCCGAAGTTATCTACTGTCCTTCAATCACATTGTCATGCCTGCATTTATATCTAATAGGCACACATTCATATGCAGAGATTTAATAAACACAGACCAGCACCTTCACTAATAAGCTGAGTAATGATGAGTTCAAAACTTACTCTCCATGTCTCATTTTTTTTCACCTGTACATCGAAAATAACAAACACATGCTGAACTTTCATGTGCACTAATTATAATATGGCAGCCTCTGAACCAGAAGTTATTAGGGGGACAGGAAAAGACTCACTCAGCTTGTGAAAGAAGTGGGATGTATCAGTTATCTCCAGAATAGGTTTCATGAGAATAGAGATGTGGTTAGAAAGGATGTCAAGAAAATAGTATCCATCTGGAGAACAAAGGAGATAAATGAGGGAAAGCTGGGAGCAAAAGAACTTCATAAATGGAAGAAAACTACTACATGGTTCACAATAATATAGGTTAAAATGGCATGATCTGAAGCTTGGAAACTTTTACTTGGAGAATGAATCATCTATTTGAAAAAGGTAATCACAAATCCTCTATAGAATTTCAGTAAGTCCACAAAATACTTAATGTTGACATTCTGTAAAATGTTAAATCCCAAGAGCTGAGATAGTATTTAATAACTAGCAAAGAGAAAGATGCTGAAAATGATATATAATCAAATCTTATTAGCACTACAAATCACAAATATCCATCTGAACTCTATATGCTATTTGTTTAACATAGCAATTCTTTAACCATTAAAGCACCAACTGTATACAGTATACAATTGTATAAAACTGTATAACATCACACTAATTAACATTCAACCTTGGAAATTCCATAAACCTCTCACTCCTTTGTTAGATATCCAAAGATCACCAGCCACCTGTTAAAAGACAGTCACCAAGAATAAAACCATGACTAAGAATTCTTGTTCCTTTAGAATTTGAGAATCATCTATCACCTACTCACTAAAGATATGTCTTCCCCAAGCAACCACTTTGTTCCATTCACTGAGCAGCTGTAATATGTCAGGTACTGTGCTAAGTATTCCCTTACATCATTTGCCTGGACAGGCACAATCCTGACTTGGCTGCATTATGGTAAAGTACTTTAACCCTGTCTGTGTTCTTTACTTGGGACCATACGTTGAAATCAAAATCTGCATCCCTATTCATTCTGCCTAATTCCCTTGAGTAATAGGGTGCTGATCTAACTCTTCTACATGTCACCTCTTCAAGTGATGTTAGCCAGCAAAGACTCCATATCATCTCCACATTTACCTGAAACTCCATGTTTAACTCTTGGTAAATACTCTGTCTTCAGTACCAAGGACAGCATCTAGCTCCTAAAATTATTTTGTTGCTAAGTTAATGCCATATGCCTGGGTTGAAGAGGTGGGTCAGTTATTAAAAGCACATATTACTATTGCAGAATACCAGAATATGGCTCCTAGGACCCATGTAAGGAAGCTTACAAATACATGCAACTGTAGCTCCAAAGAATCAAACATCTTTTCTGGCCTCCATATGCAACTGTACTAATGTGCATAAACCCACAAATACTCACACACAGACACACATGCATACACATAAATAAATAATAAAATAGGGCTGGAGAGCTGGCCTAGTGGTTAAGATCATTTGCCATTCTTGTAAAGACTCAGTTCTTAGCACCTACCTCCAACAGTTCGCAACTGCCTATAACTCCAGATATAGGAGGATCCAGAGTCTTCTTTGGCTATTGTGAGCACTGTGTGCATATGGTATACATACATAACACACACACACACACACACACACACACACACACACACACAAATAAATAAATAGTACAATAATTCAGTAAATTATATTAAAATGTGGAAAGTAATCAAAGAATGTGCCCAGTCTTGGCATCTGGTCTCCACATGCACAGACCCTCCCCAATACAAGATATACATGAAGGGAAACAGAAACAAAGCCTCTGTATATCCCCCAAGATCCTATAACTTATTAAAACTCTAAAGAAAAGATAAAGACCAGAATAAATACAGCCTTCAGGTACAGCTCAACAATGTGAACTTCCAATTCCTTTAAATACAACTTAAGGAAACTTTATCTTGTCAAACACCAAAAGATGCCACCCACTTTTGGATGACAAAATTATGAGTCCTTTATAAATTTTCTATAAACTCTTCAGCTTGATTGTGATCTGAACTCTGCATCCCAAACTTCCTCAAGGGTTGGACTATTCGGTAGACCTAGCTAACCCCTCACTTGTTCGGTTAATTTTTTTCTTAAGCCCTGATAAAAGTTTTCATACTTGTCCTTGTGTGTATTTGTGTGCGTGTATATGTGTGTTCATGTGATGGGGTAGACGTATGTGTGCAGTATGCATGCATCTGTGTGCACATGCATATGGAGGACAGAAGGAAACGTCAGGTGTCCTTCCTCAGGGATGTCATTTATCTTATTTTTGAGGTAGGGTCTCACATTGGCCTGGGGCTTGATAGTTGGGTTAGGCTGCTAGTGAACCCCAGAAATCAAACTGCCTATAACTCTGCAGTACTGGGATTATAGGAGCAGGCCACTATGCCCGGCTTTTTTTTTTCCTGTAGGTTCTAGGAATTGAATTTAGGTCTCCATGCTTGATGATATGCATTTGACCTTCTGAGCCATTACACACACACACACACACACACACACACACACACACACACACACATTTTTTATCATGTTCAGTGTGGTTCATTGTGCCTACCTTACTGGTTTCATGTAAGTTGGCCAGGCATTTCCTAACATGGTTTCTCCCGCTTCCAATTCCAATCCTCTTACAGGGCTCACTGGCAAACACTTTAAATCTTTAAAAATATTATTGAACAAAATATAACAACACCAAATGTCACTAGCAACTTGGCTCAATGATGATACCTAAATATCAATAAGCCTTTTACTATCCCTAAGTCATTATCTGCAGACATTTTCCTCAAGGACATTACGTCAAGCTTTGTCAAAGTATTTTCTCAAAGCTACAGAGCCCGGATCACATCCTGAGAGCTAGGAATACTGAGTGTATCCTGCTTTTCAGCCTATTGTATCTGTGGGGTGGTGTGTAAGTTAATCATTCAAAATCTTCAGGGCTTCGAATTTTGAAATGAATTATAGATTTTGTGACTCAAAAGGCTTTGTTTTGAGTGTAGTGTGAGTAGTCCCCTCTGCTTTTCTGTTACATCCACCTCTTATCTGGAGCAATGAATACTCCTGATTAAATAGAAGAAGAGCAATTTGTTCAAGGGAATAGGGGATGAAAGGAGTTGTGCAAAGGAAATGCTGCTTTAAAAGCCTCAAAACACCATTAAAATATTACCAGGCTGTTGGTTTAGAAATGGAGTCTCCCTTGCAGATGGTTTCCCTTTCTTTCTGACAAGAATTTTAATGCATAAACAGAATTTGTAGCAAGACTTTCCATTCAAATATGTATTTGAATGAGTATGACACAAATCACAAGGCAGATATTGCTTAGTTTTGCACTTTGATTAAAGATTAACCTGGTGATATACCTTAAACGTTTTTATCTTATTTTCAAGAAAAAATATAGTTCTTTAAAGAAAATTACAAGACAAATATTTATTTATTATTGTTATTGTATTTAGATAAATTGATTTTGGGAGCAATGTCTTCAGTTGTTGAGTTTCTACTATGTTTGGATATAGCAATTTGTTCTTATGGAAAACTGAATATTAATGGAATGTTTGTTGTAGAATGTTTCTTTGAGTTGGGAAAAGTCACAGCCTTTTAATTCTACTTTTATCTTTTTAAAAGTATTTCCACAGCAAGTTTTAAGGCAGGTGTGTGTGTGTGTGTGTGTGTGTATGTGTGTGTGTGTGTGTGTACGTTAAAAGGGATAAATAATTTTCAATCAAAATATTGAAATTCTATCGTGTCCATTTACCAAGAATGATGTGAAGATCTTGCTCATAGGAGCTTAACCTACAAGAAGGAACAATGTCAGATCGAATTGGTAAAAATAAGTATCAAAAAATTCTTTGCTTTTCATCTAATTGACTATGTTATAATCATAGGCTCTTCAAGTCTTATAGAATGAAAATAGTGAGTGTCTTACTTAGTTCTTGGTGTTCATTAAATTATTACACATCAATTTTGTGTTCTTTTTAAAAACTATTTTGTATATTTAAATGACTAACATGTCCATCAATTTTTCTATATTTAGCTTATAATATACTTCAATAAATAAAAATAGGGTGCCATTAGGAAGGGTTATGCATGCCTTTAAATCCTAGTACATGAGAGGCAGAAGGAGGTGGATCTCTGAGTCTGAAATGACCCTTACTTACAACAGTGAGCTCCAGGCCAGCAAAGGCTATATAGTAAGACATTGCCTAAAGAAAAAAATGGGGCACACAAAGCTTCAATGACATCATAGGGATTTGTTAAAAACAGTATCTATGACAACAAGGTTTCTGAGATAAATTATTTAAAACTCTTCTTGTAAGTTCAGCCCTTCTATTGCCCTTGTGAATACAGTATTGCTTATGCTGGTATGGAACCCATATGATAAATAGAAATGTGTGACATTTTAGATCATAAATATTCATTAGAGGTTGTTCCCTGGTCAATCTGCACATCTAATTTTAGTTTGCATTATTTCCCTTCAGTCTTTTCTGCTATTTTTGCTAAGCCAAGTGGTACAGTCATTCTTTTGCAAGATTTCTGCTTTCTTGTTGAGGCCACTAAGCAGTCAAATAAGAAGCAGAAAAAAAGATAAGGAAAGAGTTAACGGATGTCTAATATGTTGCTTATTTATTCCCAATGGAAATTGGAATAAATTATGTCTTAGTGTTATTGTCTGAGAACTTCCAGTTTTCTGGAAATATTAAGAAAATGACACACGATTAGCATAATTTGTTAATTCTCCAATTAAAGATATTTAAAGATTTTTTGGATGCAGGAGATGCTTTACTTTGAATTTGTCTCTAGGTCTGATAGATTTAAAAACATTTAAATTGAATAAAAATGGAGTCTTCAATATATTAACAGTTCCTTTGTGTCATTTATCAGCACTGTCATTTATATATGATTGACTTCAATATTAGGCCAATCCATTATTAGAAAAAGAGACCCAGTTATACCCTGGGTCAAAGTATAAAGAAACAATGAAAAAACTTGCTCAATCAAAGGAATGGAAAGCTGGACATGGTGGTCCATGCCTTTAATCCTAACACTCAGGAGGCAGAGGCATGAGGGTTTCTGTGAATTAAAGACCAACCTGGTCTACATAGCAAGTTCCAGGCCAGTCAGTGCAATAATGAGACTATGTTCTAAGATAGATAGATAGATAGATAGATAGATAGATAGATAGATAGATAGACAGACAGATGGAGCTATTGGGTTAATTTTAAAAGAAAGTTAAAATTAAGTCTTATGGAAAATTAGATTTCTTAAAGTAATTATACTTTATTTTGTTAAAATGATCATAATTCTAAAATGTCAGCATTTGAATATACTTTTCAATTTGACAGTGCATTAGATATACCATTTAGATGCCACTAAAAATGCAGGAAAATCATTTTTTAACACTAAAAATACTGGTTGAGTGCCTAACAGTGTGAGGCTACATGTTTGGTACAAAGGCGACCCTTACAGAAGGAATTCTGTCTAGCCTAAGAGGAGAAATACATTTTTTTTTAATTAGGCACGTCTCTGTTGGTATAATCAAATGCACATATACTGTATTAGTAACATTTATATAGGTGTAATCAAATACATGACATAAACACCTTGGGAAAAGGAAAGACCTCATAGTTTCAGAGGATTCAGTAAATGGATTTCTAGCCCCATGCACTTGGACAGAATATCATGGAAGCAGGAACAGGTGGGTAAGGAGAAGATAGAGAACCACAAAAGAAGAGGACTTGGCAGGATAGAGCCCCTCACCCCAGGACAAGTTGGAACTGACCTAGTTCCCCAAAATATGTCCTCACCTCCTATTTTCCACCACCTGCCATTAATGAATCATCTTAGAAGTCCATCAAGGGATTAACACTTTGTTTAGGTTAGAGCCCTCAGAATCCAATCACTTTCAAATTCACATCATCTGGCAACCAAGTATCCAACTATGCGCCTACAGCGAGATTAAGTTATAATGGCATATAAATACATGCATGTTAACTGTTTATGTTTTCCCCCAAAGAGACCCTGTTACAAAGATATAAATTTGGTAGATTTATTTGAATGGTGATCTCGGAAATACAAATAAGTGGGTTACTCTTTCACTACAGCATGTGAAGAACTTTATATGTAATGATCGAGGAATTCCCTAATTGTGAAATAGGAAGCAAAGGGACTCAGCAGTCAAGTTCTTCTCTGTTGACTGAAGGAAAGTCTTGGAAGCATATAGGAAAAATAAACTTAGAAAAAGAGGGCAAGAGATAGCCACTGAAAGAGCCATTGTCATGCAGGAGGACTGCCTATTACAATTACAAAGAAAGTTGCTGTAGAGCATGAGGCTGACACTATCAAACTCTCCTACAGATGATAATGTTAAGTTTAATTCGCCATTATAAAGTAGGGACCCAGAAAAGGGAAACTTGGATCTACCTGGGGAGTCAGGAAAGACTTTGAAGGTAATAACAAATATATAAGCTAAGCAAGTGTGCTCCAGACAACATAAGGAGTGAATGAAGGCTGCTAATTAATACATTTAAAAGGATACCAGATTATAGAGAGGTCAGTGAATTGGAGCCCTGTCTTTTTTCCTCAGTTTTGATCAAGTTCACAGCTGAAGCGAATACCTATGTATTTTGTTTACGTAGTTACAGCTTCCAGTGGGATCAGTTTATGCATTTCAACCCCCTGGCCATATTTCTTACAGATAATATGGAAACAAATACTTTATTTTCACATTGACTTTGACCAGAAGATATGAAGGTGATACCAGGCAGCAAGAGGCTGAAAATTTATAGGTACTGAGATATCAGGAGGCAAATTTAGTTCCACAGAGAGCTAAAGAAAGAAGGGTGAGACTGCATTCTCTTGGGGAAGAGAGAGGATTCAGTGCCCCAGGTAGGCAATAGAGCACAGAAGGGAAATAGGAGCTAAAAGCTTTGGAATGTGAAAGTCTCAATGCGGGCTGAGAAACCAAACCAAATCCCACTGACACGTGCCAAAAAAAAAGTCAGGAAAAGCACACACAAGGAAGAGATTAAATACATCTCTCAGAGCCCCTGAGACATGAGGCTTCTTTATTTCCTCATAGACTAAGCCAGTGGCACAAATCACACTGAAGACTTATGTCAAACCCCTATAGTTACCCCGACATTACATTTGCATAGGTGGAAAATAGAGTCTAAGAATTAGCATTTTATTCCTCTTTTTTTTTTAGTTTTTAAAAATTCTTTGAGAATTTCATATATTTTTATCATGATCCCTACCTCCCCCAACTCCTACAAGATCCACCTCTCCTTTCCCTAGCCACCCACCTTCATGTCCTTATTTTTTAAAAAAAACACATAAAGTACAATTTGTGATGTCCACAGACTCTAGTGAAGCCACACACTAGAGTGTGGTACCACTCTCAGGGCGACTCTCTAAAAACCTGTTCTTGCTCTCCCAGCAGCTGCAGCCAAGAGCTTCTCATTTGGAGTGAGACCCTGACTTATGGTTTCTCTCCATTCTGGATTGACTTGAGTTTGTAAAGTAGTGTGAATGTTTTCACAGCCACTGTAAGCTCATATGTGTAACTGCCCTGCCCTGTTATGTGGAGACAACTCTGGAGTGAGCATTTGGAAATGGCCCAAAGTGTCCTGGGGACAAGTAGACCAGACTGGGAGAAACACAACAACAAAGAAAGAAAGAGAGAGAGAGAGAGAGAGAGAGAGAGAGAGAGAGAGAGAGAGAGAGAAAGAAAGAAAGAAAGAAAGAAAGAAACCAAAACACTGGATTCAGGAAGGTTGAGTCTAATGCCTGAGAAAGGAATGTCTCCTAGCCTAAACAATATAAAAACAAGCAACTGGCTCATCCACTCAAGTATATGAAGAATATTCTGAGTTTTGACAGAATGCAGGAAACTGTTTAGTTTTTTCAGTTCTGTGCATACTGACAGTATCTTTGCGACTAGGGAAGTTTTCATGTGACATCAACCACATTGACAACTTTAACATTGTCATTTCATTTCCCTAAATTCTTCACGAATCTCCTCCCCTCTGACATACACGCTGCTTTCTTACTTATAAATATCAGTGGTATTTGCTGAGAGAAGATACAATGTTTATGTTTAGAAGCTCGTGATACTCTGGATTGAAGGTCCTGCTTACAGATTGCTCCCTGATTCACTCAACTTCATGTTTGGAAATGAAGGAACTCTAAAATGATAAAAGTCACAAACAGAAGAAAAAGCAAATAACATTAACCTTGGGAAAACTTAAAGCCTACTGTGAAGTAATGCACAAGGCTGTCATGGGGCACAGGACCTGGATGTCATTGCTACTTACCTCCCTCAGTAAGTGGGGACCTTGATCAACCCCCTTCTCTCTCAGTGTTTCTCCTGCTCTGCAAGGTACAATATACCAACAATTATAATAGCATCTACCTCTGCCATTAATTCAACCAATAAATGGTGCTCAGGATAATACTTTCCATATAGGAATTATTCCATACATGAACATTATTATAATTATTAAACTCTTAATGCTAAATTTAGCTCTAAACAATTTATAACAGCTCTGATAAACCAAGAAGCTGTAATATTCAAAGTCCTATTGACTGGGAAGCTTCCTTTCCATCATCCAATACATCAGATGGAAAAATTCCCGCTGCACGTCAGCCTTTCCCTGGTGCTGGAGGGAGGAAGGATGAATCAGACCCCCACGGGATATTTATGAGCCTCACAGTCAGCAGCAGCATCCAGCAAGCTCCCAAGCACAGGAGGGAAGCTTGGAAGTCTTTCAAAGCCTGCAGACTCTCAGATTGCTTCTGGTTCCTGGCGGATTAGTGTTGAGGTAAGTCCTTAACTGCACTTCACCTCCATCTGTCTCAGCCCTCTTCACCTTTCCCTCTGACTGTGACAATGAGAATATTGAAATCAATAAGTTCACCATCCTCACTCCAAACACTCAAGTGCTTTGAAATGAAAAATGGCTCAGGAGGTAGAAGCCAAGGCAAAGACAGGGAGGAGGTGGGTAGACATTAGAGATGGCAGTGTCCTCAGATGAGAGGGAAGGGGGCAAAGAGAGAGCAGTGGACCAGGAGTGGGAAACACGGTCTTTCGTTTCCTTAGTAATCATGAGAGAAAGATCATTTAAATTCCATATGCTTCGGATTTTGTTCTTCCTCTAAACTAGAAAAAAAAAACAGTTATAACCCTGTCTGGTTCTAAAAATATTTTATGATAAAATGACATAGCCCGTGTTTGCTTCATTCTTCTCCCCGTCACCTGGGTATAATAACACCTTCAAATGTCCATTCTCTACTTATCCATTCTCATCTCGTCATGTGATTGTCTTTCATGGTAAAGGAGAGACCTTCAATGGTAGAAACTTGGCTTTATCCCTATTGCTCAGAACCATGCTGGACAGAAGAAGCTGTCAGTCTTTGGGGAATTCCACCAAGCATTAACTTTCTCACAAGGTTTATATTGACATTTGATCAAGGCCTGCTCACGAAGGGAAAGCAAAGATTGTAGACATATCAGCGTTTACTTCGACATCTCCTCAATGCTAGCAACACTGAAGAACCACTCCCATCTACACCCTAGGAGGCTTGAAGGAAGAGAGCCATCACAGGAACGTGGTGGAAGGAACCAAAGCTGTCAACCAGCAGAGGGTGGACAAGCTGCCTAACAGGAGCTGAGGAGTTTGCAGAGAGATTTATCCTCTGTGTGCTATGTGGTACCATAGTCAGAGCTATGTGGTAATATAGCTCATCCCCTACCAGACCTTCCTCTTTTCCTCCAAGTGGTCAGCAGCTGCCCAAGCTGAAAACAACAGGAAGCATGTGATTAGAACCATGTGTCAAAACACCAATCCAGCCACAAAACATTTGAAGTACAATCTGCCCTGCCTGCAAGGTGTTCTGGGGCAAAGGAGGCAAAGAAATTGTCCCAAAATTATGGAAGTGGTCTACCAATAACTGGTCCAGCTTGAGACTCATGCCGCAGCAGGGAACCCACTCCTGACCCTGCCTGGCAGGCCAGGAGCCAGAGGCCAGATCGTTCAGGTCTCTGACAATGTTTGTCAGATGACAACCCAGATATGCTTGGCAAAAATAAGAGAAACAGAAAAAATATATTTTTCTAATAATATTCTGCTATCCTCAGAGATAGGAGCCTGACATAATAATCATCAGAGGGACTCCATCCAATAAGTGGTGGAAGCATATGCAGAGACCCACAGCCAAACATTAGGTGGAGCTTGGTGAATTCTGCAGTACAGGGAGAGGAAGAAATGTAGAAGCAAGAAGGGTCAAGGATAGGGCCGGGCGTGGTGGTGCACACCTTTAATCCCAGCACTTGGGAGGCAGAGGCAGGCGGATTTCTGAGTTCGAGACCAGCCTGGTCTACCGAGTGAGTTCCAGGACAGCTGGAGCTACACAGAGAAACCCTGTCTCGGAAAAAAAAAAAAACTGGAAGAAGGGTCAAGGATGCCACAAGAAAACCCATATTATCAACTAACCAGGGCTTATGGGACTCACAGAGACTGAACCGACAATGAGGGAGCCTGGATGGGTCTGCCCTAGGCCTTCTGCAAAAGTTATGGCTGTGTAGCTTGGTCTTCTTATGGGACTCCCAACGGAGTGAGCAGGGACTGTCTCTGATTTGTTAGCCCGCTGCTAGGACCCTTTCCTCTTACTGGGTTGCCTCATCCAGACTTAATATGATGGGATGTGCCTAGTCCGATTGCAGCTTGACATGCCGTGTTTGATGCTATCTCAGGGAGACTGTCCTTTTCTGAAGGGAAATGGAGTAGGAGTGGATGGGAGAATGGCCTGGGAGGAGAGGAGAAAGGGGTAACTGTGGTCAGGATATAACACATTGGAGAATATGGCTTTTTAAAACTTAAGAAAAAAGATTTATTACAAAACTTGAGGGCCACCTGTACACTTCTTCAATAAGCCAATTTTAAAAAGTTGAACGCAGAACATGGTGAATTATTCAGTGTGGTCATGTCGGGAAGATGATCAAAGGGAGCCAGTGAAAACCAGTTCATCTTTGGGGCCCTAAAGTGAGATCCAAGTTTAAATAGAGGGTCAAGAATTATACATATCTAAGTGTCTGAGCCAAGGTGTGGTCCAATCCATCTGTCACCTCTTACTGTTTGGGCTGCAGCTTTCTCCTAGAAGGGATCTGAGGCATTATAAGATCTAGCTGAAGCCTTTTTTCTTCTGTCAGCATGAGACTCTTGGGGAAATTTCCATTTCTTTAAAGTCCACTGTTTAAACAGCCAGATAATCAAATTGCGAGACACAAGAATTTCTTTAGAATATCTTAATTTCTTCCAGGCCTGTTAGGAGTTAACTGCCTCGTAGCATATTTATCTTTCTCTTACCAACCAGACATAAACTCCCTAGGGGCAAAGATGAAATCTATTTCTAGAACCATATTCATACTGTGTACCTGGCATTCAATATGCATAACATGAATGTTTATTGTTAGCCAAGTTTTCCTATATAAAAATCACATAACCAGTAACTGGTATAATTTTACATGATTGTTTTTATCTTGGATTTTTGTTTTGGGTTTTTCTTGCTGCTTTTGGTGATTTTGTTTGGATAGAGTAGCTCTGTGTATTCCTTGCTTGCCTGAACTCCTTCTGTAGGCTAGGCTAGCCCCAAATGAATGGACTCAAGCTCCTCTTTTCTCTGCCCTCTTGGCTAATAAGATTAAAGGAATGTGTGACTATACCCCACTTGTTTGGGTTCTTTGGGACAAGCTCTCATGTTGACGTCACTGTGAAGCTAAAAGTAACCTTGAATTCCGGATTCTCCTCCTTGAATTCCAGATTCTCCTCCAGCTGGAATTATAGACAGTATCATCAGGCTTCAGCCCAGGCTTATGTGGTTCAGGACAAGCACTCTACCAAACAAGCTTCATCTCCAGTCTCTAGATAATTTTAAAATTCTAGAAAGAGCAGAATAAAACGCACAGTATGTATATCTGCTTGGGAAAGTATTTTTATTGAATAGAGATGGCAGTGCGATGGTGTAGTCTCTTCACACTTAGAAAGACTAGCTTTCAATTTTTCTCTGTAGTAATTTCCTAGAATATGAAAATGCAACATGTCTTTATTAATATTCATGCGGGATAGAGTATTGTAGAAGCATTCTAAGGAATCAGAGATCTGTTGGACTTAGGTTCTATCACAGGGAAATGATATTGGATTCTTCTGAAAGAAATAAAATACTGGTGTGAGTATCTGGAAAGAAAGAAGATTCCTCAAAGGAGAAGACATGGAGGACTGGGTGAGTTCTAAGTCAGAGTAGTGATTTGCAAAAGAGAATGAATAGGTTTGATGTAAGTCAGCTCTTAAAGAACTCAAGCCCCTTGGTTCTGGAGTCACTGGAGGACAAACATGCTATGTAGCTTTCAGTGAAAAGTAATTCTAAGTTTCTCTTAGTGTGAAAAGAGTCTCAGGGAATACATCCTGAAACACATCTATGAAGAGCCCCGAATGACAGGTTGAATCTAAACCACCTTCCTGTAGGACGTGGGGAGCCACTGAAGAACTTGGCACACTGAGAGTTCTGTGCCAAGCACTATACCTTGTGGGAGGAGATGCTGGTGAGGGCGGTGGTAGGGACCATCCCAAGGCTTTATGCATGCTAAGCAGGCATTCTACCACTGAGCATCCCCAGGTCCCCAAGCACTGTTCTTGGTATTGATCTCCAGTGAGTCAATCAACAGTCTAATGGAGGGACCAGTACAGGAAAGGACATTACTGTTTACAATTGTAGCTGCAGAATAATGAATATTGCTGCCTAGGCTTTTATCTGTTTTCATTATCTTTTCTAAACTCTCTACAAATCTACTTGCCTACCCCTCGAGCAAACTTATATTGGACAAAACTCATATAACCTTCAAAACATTCCTGTTGAAGAAATACCCTCATCACTGCAAGAAAAGACACACAGAGGGGAAACATGATTTCTCAAAACCAGCTAGCAAATATCAAAACCAGCATGAGAGGAGGCTGGCTCCTCCAACTGGCCTGGCCAGAAGATTATAGTTTCTTCAGCATCAGGTCTAATGCTTTAACTTAATGCAATTCTGATCAAAAGGAACTTAAAGTGGTCATTTTAGGATGCTTTTAGTTCTAAAAGAACTGATCTATTTCTTCAGCGTGTGTGTGTGTGTGTGTGTGTGTGTGTGTGTGCACACGCACACACACAGACCCACACCCACACCCACACACCATCCTAAACAACTGCATCCTGATTTTAAGTTGATTCTATTTGGTGTCCCAGATAAACAGAAATCAGGTGTCTACAAAAATCCAGATGTATTTTACAGAAAGCAAATAACTACAATTGTCTAATCAGGCATGTGGAGATAAGTGCTATGCCAGCCACTGTATGGGCAGGCCAGGGAGTTAACATTCCCAGTGGTTAAGTGAAATCAACTCACACATTCTCTGTCGATAGGCTGCTTACAGCATTTCTTTTCAAGTAGCCCAAAATGGATGCTCTTATTATTAAACCCTTTAAGTATTCTCAATGCCGAGTACAAAAGCTTCTTTTGACACGATGTTTCAAGCGTGATTGGGCATTATAAGGGAATTTCACATTATTATTGTTCAGCAGTGCCATTGTACAGCAAACCTTTGCAATTCTGGATTGAGTCGTCAGTGATTTAAAGTGTGATGCTCCTCGGTGCAGGTGCTCTTCCTGCCTGTACCCCCTAGCAGGTCTTCCTTCTGTCTTGACCTCTCTCCCTTTTGACCAGGTCCCCACTTCTCAAGTATTATTAATTCTTCCATTTCTGCAGGTCACCCTGATGGTCACAGCACCCTGTATTTGTCTAACTAGAAGGAAAAAGCACAGCAAAAGAAACAGGGAGAAACTGTCTTGAGCAATTTCTGTGAGAGGCAAAATCCCAGGATAGTGTTTCTCTTGGGACAAAGTTGAATGCTTGCATAATGTTGTGAGCCCCTTCAGGTCGTCCCTATTTCTGTGGTTGGCTGACACTGATAATATTTTCCTTATTTTTTTTTAAAAAGGATGATCCGAGGGAAATCAAATCCATTTCTCTAAAATATGAGCATCCCAGATCTCTGACCCTCCCCAAGGGGATGTTGGTCTGTTTAACCATAAAACCTTTCTGCTTGGCACTAGCAAATGAAACTTTGAAAAACAAAAATTACATTTGGCCACGTGTTAAATGAAAACCTCAAATTTAAGCTCAATTTTAAAGATAATTTGATGCTATGATTAAAAAAATTTTATCAACAATTCCATTCCACCCACTTTGGCTATTTGAGTATCAGGAGTTCATGCATACACTAATAATATGGGGGGGGGAGCTCATCTCCTCCATTCTTCTCATAGTCAATGTGTCTTTTTTTAACAGGGGGGGGATCAAAAGCACAGCCAATGTTCTGGCATGGCAATCTAATCTGAGCAGGCATTTGTGATAAAGACAAACTTCTACCAGTCCAATATGAACATGCCCCCTTGCCCCTCAGTTGACCTCATGTGAAAAACTAAAGTCTTCAGAACCCCCAAAAAATACAGAATACTGTTGCAGGAATTATTATAAAGATCCCACCAACTCTCCTGCCCCCCAAGGCCTCAGCACCATGTTCCGGCTGGGTCCTGCGGGCACCGTTCTCACCTTCACTGAGCTATTCTCTCCCAGCTAGTTCCCACAGCATCTCAGCTGGGTTCCCTGTCTGCCATTGGCAGACCCACATTCCAGTAACCAAGAAGAGCAAAACTCTTAAAGCTTAATTAATCACCCAGGTTTATGTATCAGTAATCTCACAATTTACAAGATGCCAATATTATAATTTAAGAGCCAGTTGATAATGATGAAAGCTTTATCCCACTATTTCTAACCTTATAAAAACAGCTACTTTGGCTAGTAGATGTCACACAGGTCCATGTCCAAAGCCATCTCCATTCCTCTCTCTCTCCTCCTGGCACCTCCTAGACTCCCCAACTCCTAGTTCTGCCTCCCCTTTCCTGTCCATTCACAAGCCTTCCACCGCCCTAATATGTTTGGACATGGAAAATCCTGCAACAAAATACCTCAGCCTGTCCATGGACCTTTATTAAGTCATCCAGCTCTGCCACGCAGGTGCTTAGATTACCTGGCGTCAGGAAGCAAGGTAAAGATGTAGGAAACTTGCTTAGTCAGTAAGAACACTCTTGAAAAATCCCCCTCCTAAATAACAAGACATCAGACATATTTTCATGAAAGATAATCTTAAACAAATTTTGGATACTACTTAGAATGCTGATTTGAAAAACTTTGACTTAAAAATTTTTCTTTGAGAAGATGTGATAAATTCAGGAGTGAAAACAACCCGGTAGGTACTGTTGTGAGCAATTTTCTGTAAGAAGTAGACATCTAAGCAGTATTAACACTTACATGATCTTGTGAGTCCCATATGTGTCATCCCTATGGCTGTGGTTGTCTATTTTTCCCTAACAAAATGATCCAAGGGCTAGAGAAATTGTGTAATGATTAAGAACACTCCCTATTCTTTTAGAGCACAAGAACACAGTTCCCAGCACCTATATCAGCTGGCTCACAACTCAAAGTTCCACAATTCCAGCTAAGGATCCCTTGCTTCTGGCTTCTAAGTGTTCTCTCTCTCTCTCTCTCTCTCTCTCTCTCTCTCTCTCTCTCTCCCCCATGCATACACACACACACACACACACACACACACACACACACACAATACAAACACACCGCACAAAGGAGTTCTATTCAGCCATAAAGTATAAAACCTTGGCATTTTCAGCAACATGGGTAAAGCTGGGAAATTATGTTCATCAACATTTGCCAGATATAGGAAGAAAAGTTCCTTAAGTTTTATTTCATGTATGAAATCAAAGGGAAAAGACGTGGATAGAGAAGTAGAGCTATTAGAAAATCCGGAGGGGATGGGGAAAAGACAGAGAATGGATAAAAGGGAGATTATTATGACCAATGTTCATTATGCACATGTGTTGCAGTACCACGATGAAATACATTATTTTTCAGAAGCCAACCTCCTGATTTCCTAAGGTCTCTTGTGTATGCTCTTCCTGTGTAGAACTCAGAGAGGTAAGTTCATGAGTTTGTAAAGACCACCAGTCTTGCCCTGTAGCTGCTTTCGGATACCATTGCTTTCACTCGGCCTTCAGCACCAACCACCTCCCTAGCCTTTTTGAACCAGCTCTTGGTTGGAAATCTCTTCTTCTCACCACTGACCCAGGAACCACTTCAAAATTCAAACTAGTTAATTCCTATCCTATTTACACTATTTCAGTAAAATCTCCTAGTTCTGAAGACAAAAGCCAGACTGAGTGCCTTCATTAAAACAGAAACAAAAAACAAACAAACAAAAAAAAAAAAAACACCAAAAAACAAAACTGGAGAGATCTCAGACATCTCATACTAGTAACCTAACAGCATACCTGATAGCCCTAGAACACAAAAGAAGTAAGCACACCCAAGAGGAACAGACAGCAAGAAGTTATCAAATTGAGGGCTGAAACCAATCAAATAGAAACAAAGGAAACAATGCAAAGACTCAATGAAACAAAGAGTTAGTTCTTGGACAAAATCAACAAGATAGACAAACCCTTACCCAGACTAACTAAAAGACAGAGGCAGAATACCCAAATTAATAAAATCAGAAGCAAAAAGAGGGAAATAACAACAGATAAGAAGGAAATACAGAGAATCAAGAATCATAAGGACATACTTTGAAAACCTGTATTCCACCAAACTGGAAAGTCCAAAAGAAATGAAGAGTTTTCTTAAAAGATATCACTTAGCAAAGTTAAAACAAGATCAGATAAACAACTTAAATAGGCCTATAACATCTAGTGAAATAGCAGCAGTCATCAGGAAAACTCCCAACAACAACAACAACAACAACAATAACAACAACAAAAACAAAGATGAGGGCCAGATAGTTTTAGTGCAGAATTCTACCAGACTTCAAAGAAGAGTTAACCCCAATACTCCTAAAATTATTCCACAAAAAGAGAAACTGGAGGAACATTGCCCAATTCATTTTATGAGGCCATGGTCACACTGATACTTAAACCACCTAAAGACTCAAGAAAGAAAACTATAAACTTAAATTTCTCTTATGAACATAGATGCAAAACTACTCAATAAAATGATAAAAGACTTCAGATTAACAGGAAAATATTAGCAAAAGCTTCTTTCACTCATTACAGTATCTCCTCAAAGGCATGTTACGCCATCACTTTGCCTAAATAAAAAGCATACAAACGTATTTGTATGTATGCATATATTTACATACACATGCATGAATAAGGATATGTTGCTGCTTTGAAAAAGGGTCAAACTATGTTTTCATTGTTTCAATTCACAATGGAAATTATCTTCCTAACAGTATATATAGGGATGCCTATTATTCAGCATGTTAGTATAAGGTAAGCAATACTAAGAACACTAAAGGTTAAACTTTTTCACTTTTATTTTCCCACTTCTTCAGGCAGTGAACACCATCTTACAGGCCTATCTGGGGATATTAATGGAAATGATATACAATGAAAACTTGGGTGCATTTTGTCTGGCCCCAAAATTTGTTTACGTAAACAATAATAGGTGATGCTGCTGTAGCCATAACTGTTGTCTGTCGTTAGACTGACGTCTTCATAGAGGGCCTTGTTCTATATTTCCATGTTCAAAACCAACCAATAAAAACAAAAACAAACAAACTACAATAACAAAACCCTAAGTCTTGAACTAAAGAGATGAAGCGCTGACTACTCTTCCAGAGGACCCAGTTTCAGTTTTCAGTGTCCCACAAACTGGTTCACAGCCATTTATCCCTCCAACCCCAGGGCAGCCAGTGCCATTTCATGGTCTCTGTCAGCACCCAGAATGTACACATGGTGCTCATAAATACACATAGGCAAGTCCTCATAAATATTAGATAACAGAATAATAAAAAATAAATCTAACTTTTCTAACCCTAGATATTGAGTTATTATCATAATAATGAGGCCTGAGAAATTTAAACAATGTAGTTCAGGAGGCTACAGTTTCTAGGAAAGAAAAATATCTTCTGTACTATCTTGTTAATAAGTCTCTGACTACAATTGTCAATTGGTCTCTCTCTTGGAGAATTTGAGAATATTCTAATACTCAGAACTTTGGCATACCAGCGCTTGATTAATGCCTCAAGATCCTATCTTAAAGAGCAATAACGCAACTTGGGTGAAAATAAAGAGGCAGCGGGTAGAGGCTAGGAAAGATGAACGGGTAGATTTCATGTTCCCGGTTCCCTATTACAGAAAGAGATATTTATTGCTTGCAGCACAGCCGAGGGTCTGCATTTGGAATAAGCCATAGAAAATCGTCTGTGGCTGAGGTCTGGGGCTCAGCCCAGGATAAGGCACTTGGCAGGTTCAGCCTCAGCATGGCAGGAAGCCTGCTTTCCAAACAGCAGCTGCAAAGAGACACAGTTTGTTCAAACTTATCTCCATCTCCCACTGCAGCCCTCCAGCACTCTCCCAGGCACACTGATGTCTTTGTAATCCAGGGATGGGGGTCCAAAGGAGGGGGAGCAGAGGAAGAAGAAAGGAGAGAGAAGGAGACAGAGAGAGATGAGAAAGAAAGATGGGAAGAGACATACTGAGAGGGGATGAAAGAGAAACCTGCAGCGGGGAGAAAGGATCGCTCCCAGTCCGGGCGTCTTTAAGCCAAAGTGATAGATCATTCCCACGAAGGAAACTGGGCACATTTGTGCATTTGGGTTTCTTCTTTGAATGTATTCATGAGTTATCAGTATTTTGTTTCTAAAATTAATGGTAACATTATTATCATTAAAATTGCAACTATTATAAGCAAATCATTATTTGCTTCATCAAAGCCCTTTGTATCTATTATCTTTCATTATTTTATCTATTTTTTATTATCTTTATATCTGTTATTTTAGTTTCGGTGATAAATAAGTGAATATTTTAAGTAACAACTTCCCATTGATAGAAGAAGCATTAAGTAGCAGTCCTAATATTATCCCAGATGTGGATAACTAAAGAGATATTGGCAAACCAAGCTTGCAGGACCTCACCCCATTGCTTCCTTCCTGAAGTCAGTTTTCTGAATACTTATCTTTCTTTGTCCACTTGTTTGGTAGCTTACCTATACCACTATGGATATCACCCAGCCAGGAGGAACTGCTTAATCCAGAGCCCAGAACCTATAAGAAGACTGTCTTGTGTGAACTTAGGATTCACCGCACCACATGTCACCTAAGTGACTCTAAGCAAGGTCTCCATCTCTCTACCATGGCAATATCCAAAGCAGGAATTGCGCTGATTTCATCGTTGGAGAACTGCCATGAAGACTAAATACAATCATGCCACTGAAACAAAGCAAATCAAAACAATACCAGCCCATCATATTAAATGGTTCTTTACCTTTGAGAGAATTTTCTTTTCTTCAAGAATCTGATGAAAATTGTAGAGAAAAACGAGTGAAGAGGTAAAATTTTGCATCCCGTTTAGAGAGTCAAGTGTGCTTGGGCAGATGAAAAAGCAAATAAAAGTTGTGCTATATAAAAACAGCTTTGCCTTTCCACACTGAAGTTTCCCAGCAAAGCAAAGTTCTGATCAACACTTATCCTCCCTGTTGGCTTGCTGTGTTATAGCATCCATATCTCCTGTAACCTATTTAGCTGGTACGGATGGAGATGAATATGGTTAGATCAGAAATAGAAAAATAGGACAGAGATGGAAGAGGAGACGTGGCAACTGTCAGAACAACAATGATCTAGAACATTTTATAAATGATCCTTCCCTCAGTTGTCTCTAAGGATACAGGGAGTTTAAAAAAAAAAAAAACTATGTAGACTCCTATGAACAAAGAGCTTTTCTAGCCCTCTGATTCTAAGAAAATCCAGTCTCCTGTACATTTTCCACGAGGCATCAGTTGCTCTTTATAGTTGTGAAGGAAGCCGAATTATTATTAGTTCTATGGAAAACACTGAGCCACGGTTGTTTTCAGGAGTGTCTTGCTGCTTAAGCTTAAAAGTCACAGGGTATTTGATCATATTCAGATATCAATAGAGGAGACAAAAGCCTGCAGCCCAGACAGGGAAAGAAATCAAAGAGGCAGGCGCATAATGGCTCTGGGGTGTCAGACACAGGACTTCACAATGACCCTGCAATTCTCTGCTTGCCTTCTATCTGTCTGTTCTGATCGGCCAGCCATTCCCTAGCATAGGGCTACAGGCATTTTCGTGTTGAATATTTGATAAAGTTACAAACAAAGAGAGTCCCACAAGCGATTTAATAGTAAAAGTCTTCTCCTAAGTGACCTCCCAGTGAAAATAAATGAAGCAGGTGTTCGGCTTTTCAAGCCACGTGAACAGGCCTTTTCAAGACTAAGAGTGAAAGAAAGAATAAATGAGGACTGGGCTTATCACTCTGCTTTACATTCCTTTAAGATGAGACTGAGTCATGGAATCAAAACACCTTAGTGTTGAAAGAAAACTTCCAGTGTCAACCAGACTAAGTGAAAGGGCCATCATTACGGGGATGAATGTTGTTGACCCAGGTACCCTGTATACTGAACAGTGAGAATTGAGGTGACAAAGTGCGGCTGAGCCAGGAGTCAACTCCAACACTCAGAAAATCATGGGGTACAGCTGTGTATCCACTTCTTATGTACACACGGGTGTACATAAGTCCTCAAGGGCCTGAAACACTTTTGTATTTCTCAGCCCCCATGTATCCTGCTTTGATAACCCGTCCCTTTTCTCTTCTTTCATACACAGAACAAAATTTTCTTTAATAGACACTCTACTTCCACAAGTCTCAATTAGTAGAGTCTATGCAGAATTCATTTCATTGACGATGCATTGACTATTCATATTCTCTATGCAGCCCTTCGTTTTCCCATCAGCCTGGCCTCTGCCCAGAGCACCACACGGTCTCAGTTCTCCACAATGGCAGTCTTCAAAATGGGCTGCTTGGATTTGATGTATAACCATTCCAAGGAGTGTGTAGGCACATGTAGGCCCAAGCCTCATTTACAAATCCTCTATTTCAATATGTACTATGAGTTAGTAGCTGTTAACCTTAGATAGTGCCTGGGTCAGAATTTTTTTCAATTTTCTTTCCATTTTTTGTCCCCATTTTCTCCCTTCTAACAAAAGAAAAACCTAGCTCTCACTTTATTGGTCTTTGCTACATCAAGATGATGGAGGTGGCTCCAATCCTTGGCTTTCAAAACATGTGAAAGAATTTAAAGAACATGTCAATCAATGCATTTATTTGATGTGAGGCTATTCTGTAACTTTTAGTCTATATCTAGAAAGGTGATCATAGCATCAAATAACTACTATTTCAAAATTTTAGAAAAGAAAAAAGATGACAGCATCACTACCTCCCCCTCCTTCTCCAGCAATGAATTGCCTTCCTGATGCATAGGCTGATTAAAGAAGAAAGCCACTTCCAAATATCTTACTAAAAGATCCATTTCCAATACTATTCTTTTGTATTTCATCTTTGCTAATATTTTTATCAGAAATTGTTTCGGCCACTTGTCAAGGATCCATGTTCATAATAATCGAAGAAGAAGTTGTAACACTGAGACATTATAAACATGAGAAATTCTGGACTTTTAAAAGCTTAAATAATATGTATGCATTTCACGTAGTTAAGCAAATAGGGAATGAGGATTCAGTACAAATAAATATCACTTTAGGATAAAATTTTATAGGAAACATAGGATGAAAATGTGAGTTCAACAGCGAAAAGCAATAATAACATTTGGGGATAGGTAAAAAAAATTCAAGTATTTTGCTAATTAACACATGAAAATCCTCAATGACTGGTGAATCTGTAGATATGAATGATGAGTCTGTAGATATGTTTAAAGGAAAGAAGTCACATTTGAGAATGTACATAGTGACAGCACTAGCAAGTCTACCCTTTGCAAATGCTTAAAAACAATGATAATACTAGTTATGAAAGAGAATAGATTTCTTAAAATTCCTTACATGGTTCAGAAACAAAGCTGTTGATATTCATCGATGCCAAACTTACCATTCCACTGTGTTACTTCAATATTATTTATATTAACTAGAAGTTTGAGAGAAACACAGATGCCAACTCCCAACCTGAAACCCACCAACTCAAGATCATTTTAATATGATTCCTAACACATTTGTTGATGGTTGCAAAGAACTCTTCTGCAAAGTTCCTTCACCTGGATAATGCATTAATCTGATATTTAACTTAAATATCAATTAACATCAATTTAAACATCATTTTCTTCCATTCATTTTTGTGTCATAATGACATCAGTCTCCATTAGCCCAGGCTAGAAACCCAGCACTCATTCTTAAAGCTTCCTGTTCAAAAACCAAACACGTGTTCTTCACACCCAATTAGCCAAAACCTCCACCAAGTACATGTTTTGATTATTTACTGTGTCCCAGGTGATAAGGATTGACAGTTAAATACAATGCATTCCAGGTTGACCTAGAATAACTGCTTTTTAATGCCTTTCCTGGCAGACAAATACTGTGAAAAGGTAAACTGAAGAGCAATAAAAATGTTTTAAGTTTATTGAAGCAAACAATGACACATGAATTCTCCAGCTCCAAACCAGAAGTAGTTCAGGAGGTTTAATGACAAAGCCCAAAGGGATAACATTTAAAGAGAAACTGTAGAGGAAATTTAATCCAGCAACATGACTGCTCTGGCAAAGACCTTCAAGGTCTATATGATCCAGCCAGAACGCAGACATGCCCTGTATTACAGTAGTATGATCTGGCTGGAATACAGATGCATTCTTAGTACACAGATTGTAAATCCTTAATAATGAAGATAAGGTTAGTGTGTAAAAGGAAGAAGCCATGTTTGAAAGTGACATCTAATTGAGGGAGAGAAAAAGTAATGAATTAGAGAAAGATTTGACTTTATGAGTCAGAGATAGGAGACACTCAACTCTCATGAGAATATCACAGGGAAGTGAGGCAGGAAAGAGGGGCTACTTAAGAGAGGAGAGAGAGAGAGAGAGAGAGAGAGAGAGAGAGAGAGAGAGAGAGAGAGAGAGAGAGAGAGAGATGGCAGTTTTAACAGAGACAGAGATAGTATGCAGAAAACAAGCTAGACACAGGTGCAGACAGAGAATGAGGAGGAGTCTAAGATTAGAACATATTGCCAAAGTTACTATGAGTCTAAGAAGAGTAATTCAGGTAGAAGCAGAGAGAAGCCAGACTGAATCAGCTTGGAAGATTAGATTTTAAGGAGGCTAGAATCTTCCATCCAGGCTTAGGTTAGAGACAGAAAAATAAAGCTCTGTGCTCATGCCAAGCCATGTATTTGCACGGCTTGTGTACAGCATTCATCTCATGCCTCTATCAGAGGAAATAAAAGAGACATTTATAAGAAACAAAGATGTAAATCAAAGGAAATATATAATTGACCTCAGGTGCTTTGTTTGATTGGTCCTGTGGAGCTTCTCTACTTATATAAGTTTGTTGGTGGACTCTGATTGCTTGCGTTTACGTTCTGTATTTTTAAGACACTTTATTTATTGATTGATTGATTCATTCATTCATTTACTATGAATGACACTTTATTCAGTCATTTTCTTTACAACTGAAACAGTGGGGATTCAAAATTAACATTCTTGTCTATGAGTTTGTGCTCCACATTGTTCTGCTGTGCTTTGTCTAAATGAGCTTTCATGAGCTAATTGTCAGCAGTCTCATATAGATCTTCTTACCACACTTTCACTAGGGAAGACCAAGTCCTCAAGGATGGCACCCTATACTACTGCCAGGGTGTGACTTCTGAAGTGCTTTTGCTTCTCTGTCGTATAGGTTTTCCCAGCTTGGCTTAGGCAAGAATCCTCCTCTAAGCAATGCAGACTACACACTTCCTACTGAACCTTTTCTCCAATTAATAAACTATCCAGACTTGGATTTTTCTGGAAAGATTTCAGCAAAGGAGCTGGTAACAAATTTATGATAGCTTTCTGACCACCACCAACTTCAATTTCTTTGGCCAGGGTGATATCGAGGTCCCACATCAGTAAGATGTGAGTTCATCTCCAGCTGTACAGCACCTACAAAATACCAATCTCAAACTAATTTGGCTTCTTGGTACTGGCCTTCACAGTCTTGGTGTTTGAGTTAACACAGCTTCATCCTTATAGAATGCTGGCTTAGAAAAAGCTTTTAAGGCATTTATAAGAAGAGGTCAATTTAAGTTTCACTCTTGTTTATAACTTAATCATCATGGAGACATTGAGGTAAGTAGCAACCTCATGGGTTCATTTATTTAAATGCTTCATAACATTGTCTCACAGGTTGTGGAACATCTAAGATGATGTCTGAGCTTAGAAAATGGGGATATTTAGAGTAGACCTTGAAGATGACACTTCTGTTTCTGACCAAAGATCCTAGTTTGCCAACCTATCAAGATATCAGCAATCATAGTCACATTCATCCATCACCATGAACCATGCCAGGTTTTCCCTGCCGTGATGACCTCTAAAATTATGTGCCAAAAATTAACCCTTCCTCCTTTAAAGCAATTCTTTGGAACATTCTATCCCAATGGGAAGTATAACATATAGTCATCCTCTAGAAGTCACCTTTTTGTGTAATTAATAATATCATAACCCTTAGTGCGTGTGGAGAGGGAGGAGCAGTTTGCTCATAGTCAACAACATGTGAAGAAATAGATCATTCCTACGGTGACTTTATATTATACAAGACGCCTAGAAAACTTATTCTAGTGTGTGTGTTTTTATTGATTGCCTCAATGGAATAAGATAGGGCATCATAACTGTTTCTAAAGAGGACTAGGAAACAGGGGACTAAAGGCAGATTCTGGGAGTTTAGGGCAACCTTATAGATGAGTCACAATCTTCCTTGTCTCATAGCACTACAGTTTTTAGATAAACAGATAGAGGCTAGGAAGGTAAGTAGTTAAGTGGGTGGGTGGGTGGGTGGGTGGGTGGATGGATGGACTGACAGACAGATAGACAGATGATAGAATATAGGTAGATAGAAGATAGATAGATTGATAGATAGATAGACAGACAGACAGACAGACAGACAGACAGACAGACAGACAGACATATGATCCTAATAAACAGTGAGAACTTGGAGATAGACTGATTCTTCTGCAACTGAGACTCTACAAGAAAATATAACCCAGATCACACCTTGACTATAGACTTAGGAGTGACATTCAGGGCCTGAACATAGGGTTTAGGGGTAAAGTGTTTGCTGTACAAGCATAAGTATCTACATTTGGATCCCAAGCACTCATGCAAAATGCCTGAAGTGGCCAATCTTCTCTGTAATCCTAGAGCTGCTATGTGAAGACAAGAGTATACCAAGGGTTCGATAGTCACCCAGCCAAATTGAACAAGCAGCCCCAAGAGCGTTAAGAGACCATAAAAACCAAGGCTGTTGCAGGAAATATTTAAAAATGTGGCACCATCCCACGCTATAGCCAGCTACTCTCTGCCCCAGCAGTCTTGACACCCCTAGGCTAGCCCCATCAGCAGTCGTCCCAGCTCAGGTTGGCCTGCCTCAGAGCCCAGAGCCACCTGTACCTTCTCAGCCCTCTGCCCCCTGCAGCTAGTTGTCACAAATCCCCTTACCCTAGTAAATCAAAACTCAAGGTGTATAAAGAAGTCTATACAATTCTACTTCTTTTTCTGGTGAGTGCAATAGATTTGGGAGCATCAAGCAAAGGTTCTGAAAATGCTTAAAATTTCTCTGAATAAAAATGATAAAGACCACATCATTTATAATGAGTTCAATTTTCTTCCAGGCAATCTCATCCACTGCTGATGAGCGTGTCTGTCGGTACAGCCCCTTTCAGGACATTTAGTTCTAATTTGTCAAATTGTTCAATATGCATCCTATTTGAACAAGCTAGAATTTCATTTAAGAGCATATAAAAGGGGAAAAAAACTGCAGTAGCTTAAACAAGATAGAAACTCAAGTTTTGGCTTCGTAAAACACGTCCAGAGGAAAGTATAGGATTGCAGGGAGATGTTTGGAGCCCAGACTTCTCTCTTACACTTGTATTCTTAACATGAAACCTTGTCATCCAAGATGGATTTACATCCAATCAGCACGAACAAGGAGAGAACAAAGAAGGACATTACTTTACTTAGAAAGGAGATTGCTCAAAAGAATATCGTATTTTATTGGCTAATAGTAAGTCACATCGCCATAGCTTCCTATAAAGAAGTTGGGGAAAATTTTCAGCCTTCTACTTAGAGTGATGCTTCTAAAAGCAAATGAGACTGTTAAAGAAAGCAAGGATGGATACTATGGGCCTACTGAGAATCTCTGCCTAGTGTGTAACTCAGGATTTGCACATCTATCTCTAGAAGCAAATTATGTAGGTATCAAGACATATGTGGAAATAATTGTTCCACCACTGCTTAAATCAACAAATATAACAAATAAACTGGTTTGCAAAAATTCATGTTGATGTGCCCGTGAAATGTAGTAATATTGTTAGTAAAGGCATGGTTTAACCCCATAGCTTAGTGAATAAAACAAGTACAAAAACACAGTACAATCTAATTTTAAAATAGACATACATGAGTGAAATGGGTCATATTTTGCTTTATATATTCATATTGTTTTTTAATTTGTAATCACCATTATCGCTAGTGGGGCATGTGTCATAGGACATGTGACGGTCAGTGGGTAACTGTGGGCTTGGCTCTCTCTATATTTACAAGGGTTCTGGGGACAGAACTCACATCAAAAGGTTGCGTAGCAATTTCCTTTTTCCACTGAGCCAGCTTGTCAAACCCATTCCTTTATTTTAACAATAAATATGTAGGTTTTTTTGAAACCATAATTTGTTTTAAATTAAAATTTTATTTATTAAAAGAGCCTGTCTTAGAAACATATAAATATTTCAATATAATTTTTGTTATCATTTCTACTCCTTTGGTCTAACTTAGAGCATCAGCCTCTTAAATGTTCACGTTCAGAACTGTGAAAGGAGTGCTTCCTGACCCTTCTTGGGGAGGTAGTACCCAGGTTAGGCCTCATGCTTCCTATGGATTTTCTTTTTACAAGATATTTTAGAGCCTTTTGTAGTAGGAAGTTGTTGTGTATCTGCAAGGAGAAATATGTACTCATTTGTGGTGGTTAGAAAATACTTCATCAAGACAATCATTTCTCTCTCTTTCTCTGTCTCTCTCTGTCTCTCTGTCTCTGTCTCTGTCTCTGTCTCTGTCTCTGTCTCTGTCTCTCTCTCTCTCTCTCTCTCTCTCTTTTCTTTTCTTTTATTAAAGATTTCATATATTGCATAAGGCTCAACCTTTACCAAACCCCCTTCCAGGGAAAAATCTCAGGCAAAATACAAAGAGGTTCTTACTGGCCCTCAAACTATATCGTGTATGCCCAAGAAACCCTGAGATTCATAGTTCTAAGCCACGGTTTCATTATTAAAGAAATTTGAGAATGCTAAATTAAAGTAATATGGATTTTCTTTCTACGAGGTATTTTAGAGCCTTTAGTAGCAGGAAATTGTTCTGAATCTGCAAGGAGAAATGTATACTCATTTGAGGTGGTTAGAAAGTACTTTATCAAGATGATCCTCTCTCTCTCTCTCTCTCTCTCTCTCTCTCTCTCTTCCTTTCTTTCCTTCTTCCTTTTCTTAAAATTTCCCTATATTGCATAAGGCTCAGACTTTACCCGACCCCATTCAAAGGAAAAAAAAACTCAAGCAAAACACCCAAATACAAAGAGGTTCTTAATGGCTCATTGTCTCAGTCAGCACGGAACTCCAGAAATAAAATATCAAAGACATGGTGGCTTAGAGAGTGAGAACTTACCTCTTGCCATTCTAAACACACCGGAAGCCAAGGTTAGGCTGCAACCCTGGTCTGGCTCCAGAGAGGGATTTCTTCCAAGAGGCAGACAAGAGGAGCTAACCCTCTCCCTATTTTGGCCTCTGGAATTTAGAGAAATAAACTGATTCATAAGGACTCCACTCTCAATTCCTACCCATTTCAAGACCCGCCTTCTAATGTTATCTTTACAGTTGTATTTTAACATAAAAACACAGAGGAGAGAGAGACATCCAGACCTCATCCTTTTAGATGGCTGTCTTCTTACCTTGTGGGCTCTCACCATCCTTGGTATATAGGCTTGAAAAGGAATAGAGGGATGAAGTGGTGACAGGGATGGAGGGAGGAAGAAGGGAGAAATGTTGCGGGGAGAGATGGATGGAGCTCTCTACAGAACATCATGGAGAACCTATGCTCACCACCTGATCCAGTCCTAGGTACCACCTTTGTTTCTAAATGATCACAATGAGAGCCACAATTTAACCATACGAGCACTGGCTTCACACAATTCAGCCAACGATGGCCTAAGGAAGCCTTTCCATTTCTCGGCACAACTAGCCATGCCTCTTGCTGCTTATTCCTTGGTTCTCAGAGGTCTCCTGTGCTTCCTTCCAACCTCTCATCAAAGCTTGCCCCCTCAGGAAGTATTCTGTGTGCATCTTATCTCTCCCTCCTGCGAAATTCTCCCATAATTTTCTTAACTTTGATCATAACGCTTGACAGGTTATATGCAATATCTCATTTGCTTATCATTCTTCAACACTGGAATGCAAATCTCTCAGTGATAAGAACTTGAGGTGCATTTACTTGTATATCTTCAGGGCCCCAAATAGCGCATAAGATCGAAGAGATGGAGTGATACATAAATAAGAGAGACTGATAGTAAAAGCATCTTACTTTTAGGATATGCTGCAAAGCAGGGACCTACATCACAATTTCCCAGTTAGTTAAAAAGTTACTTTCAAAATTAGGACATCTAAGATCAATTTATTAATGAACAAAGTTCCATGCCCCAAAGTGCATTTTAAATAAGGTTTCAGAAATTGAAATGACTCTCCTGAAGAAAAAACAAACAAAACAAAACAAAAAACAACACACATCTCTAATTTGAGTGAAATGCTATTTTTCATAAACCCTGCTAAATTTTCATATCAGGATGCAAAATATGTATTATTTCCTGTAAATGAGAAAGTGCATATTGTTTTACATTGGATTGAGTCTTTAAAAAAAGTCTAGATAATTCCTAATTAGCAATACCTTGTTGTCAGGCCCAAAGGAAATTCCATTTCCCCCAAATTCTGGAGGTTAGACAAAGGCCAGCTTCCTTAGGAATTGTGAGGCAATTTTCCTCCTAACAAAAGGAACCATTTTTTCTTTATCAATCACAGAAGGACAAAACTGTCTGTGCTACCGATCAGCATGCAAGTCTGGCCGCCAGGCTCCCTTGGCAACCAGAGCACCTGTTACACATTTTAAGCCCCCTGCTGGCAACCCGGCCCTCCCCTTCCAGTAAGGTTCTCCAACTCCCTCAACTTCTCTCTTCTTTTAACCCTGCTATTTTGGCTAATCATTGTCTTGGTCCCCTCTTAGTCCTAGCTCTTGCTCCTCTCTGCCTTCCTCTCTCTCAGCCCTCCCTGCCTCCTCCCATGGCTAAGACTAGTCTGATGGCCATGGTGGGCTTCCTCTTTTCTCTCTCTGCTCTAGACTTTTCTAGATGCTTTCATCTATTTTACATGAAAATCTTCCGACTTAACCATAGCTTGAAGCAGTCATGTTTATGTATCTGGTGTCCAAAACCCTCATTTTTATAGTTGTGACTATCACCTTATTGGGAAAAGGATCTTTGCAGATGTAATTATGTTAAGATGAGATCATAACTCTTTAAGATCGGTTCCTACACACAAAACTATTGTTCATATGTAAAAAATAACAAACATTGACAGAGAAATAATGTCATGAAATAATTCAGGCAGAGATGGGACACTTGTTCCAGAGTCAGAGTATCCATTTAGACAACTACATCAGAAGCAAAGAGAAAGGAATGGAAGAGATCTGCCCTGGAGTCTTTAGAAAAGCGATAGTCCTGCCCATAAACTTCAAATCCTCGACCTTTAAAAGTATAAGAAAATAATTCTTGTTTAAAGACATTATTTTTGTGGTCCTTGGTTACAGCAGCCCTTGGGTACACAGGCACAAATTGTTCTACATCATTCATTTACACAAGTGACTCTAAGTCTTGTGGTTTTCTAGAGAGCCAAGGGGCAACATCTTGAAAAGTATGTGATTGACGAACCACTCAGGTAAGTCAGAGACTCTTTCATTTCAGGAAAATTATGCTACACTGACCAAAGCTTCCAGGATGCTTTTTGTTTCTCCTAACTTAATCAAACATCAAGCTCTGTCTCCCTTGTTCTTTTCCCCTAATAGCCTGGGAGGCAAAAAACAAGCATCTGTATTTGGTTCAAAACTAACTTGAAATGGTCAACAATGATTTTAATGATAAAGCCGTGCTAGCTGAGCTGACATACTATGTCCCAAATTGCACACCAGAGGGACTAGAGTCAGCCAAATGACTTCTCTTTCAATAGAGAGAATATGGAAATTCTGACAAGACCCTTATCTTGCATCAAAACAAGCAGGTGTTACAACAATGCAAATAACATGTGCGGCCCAAAGCTGTCCCCTCCAGTTTGGCAGCTCGTTCTGAATGCTTTAGTGTGTCCACTGGCTCACAGTGCACCTGCAGCACAGCCAGCCAGAGGTGGGGTGCTGAAGAGGGTCCAGAATTGTGTAGTTTGATAAATCCTTACTTGGAATTTATAGTGGTGTAAATGTCTGCTTTAACATTTCTGGGCAGAAATTTTAATCCCACCCAATGTAACAGTGTTAGGGGCTGGAGCCTTTAAAATGTTATCAAGAGCAAGGGTAGACCCTTCATGAGTGGGTTGACATTACTCAGGTGAGAGTGGATTTATTATTGTGAAGACACACATGTTGAATCCATCTACAAAAGCCGATTAGAACGTCAGTGATTTATAGAGAGGTTAGAAGGTTGCAAGTCTAAGGCCTAATTACAAATTATTATCCTGGGCTATCTTAGCCCCATGGATAGACATTGTCCTCTGTGTGTGACCTAATATCCTTGTGAAACCTTTTGGGATGCCTTAGCTTCCACAAATCCAAAAGGTAGCAATGTCATCATATAACATAATGTCAGTGTTTGGTTATTAGCATGTAGGACAAACTTGAGGAATGCTTCTCATTGGTATATAAATGGAACCAAGTTTGTTGTGTTTTATAGAAAGAGAGAGAAGGAATATGTTTAGCAGAGGTGTATTAAGGTGTGGGAGAAGGTGGTGCCTCTGAGGGCCCATGCTGAGGCATCCCTTCCCCTTGAGGGATCAGCCACAGGAAGGTATGGTATAACAGAGTTTATTGGGACATGTGGAGGGGAGCTGAGAGGGTAGTAGAGACAGAGAAAGGCAGAGAGAGAGAGAGAGAGAGAGAGAGAGAGAGAGAGAGAGAGAGAGAGAGAGATAGAGAAGTAGATGCTGGCCATGAGCACATAGAGAGGGAGGGGGAAGGGAAAGGGGAAGAGGAGGAAGGGGGAGAGGGCAGAGGGAGAGCAAGAGAGATCAGAGGGGGCAAGCACCTTTATAGTGAGTCACATGCACCTAGGTGTTGCCAGGTAACTGTGGGGCGGAGCCTAGACAAAATGCTAACAAAGTTAACTTCTGCAAACCTCAGCAGCCTCACCTATAAAACAGGTACAATAATTCGTATCTCATAGGGGCTACTGGGAAACTGAATACAGTGAATGAAAAACCATCCATAAATCTTGGCTAGTATAGGATGCCATTCACAAATATTTCTCTGTTACAGACTACACTCTGAGCCATAGGTACTTGATTCACTTCACAAACTCAAAGGAACCTAAGAGTTTGTGAACTTATTTACCCAGCCGCCCCCCTCCCCACCCCGTCATCACTAGCCAGGCCTTCTATAGCTTGAGCTGTGCACAGTGCAAATGCACAAGTGAATTTGAGAGAGGGTTGAAAGTTATCCTGTTCCTCATTCAGTGTGTTGGAATGAGTAATTGATCAGTTAATGAAAAATAATGGTCAAATTAGGAACTACTTTTAAATGATTCCTATGTAATGAATTTTATTGTAACAGAATATATTAATGAAACCAACACCGACGTCTTTAATAAAGGAATGAAGCAGTTTTTGAGCCAATACCCCTTCCTATCCTACCCTCACACTGGGACTGAAGCTCATGCATGTGTCTACCCCTGAGCGATAACATAGATCCTGATGCCAAAGCTTTGATGTGTGGTTGACAATATGGTACAGGAATCAGCACTTTCCTTGCATAACCAATTTCAGATTATAACTGGCTCTGAGCCACAGGTTTAACTGCCTTAAGGCAGCAGTCCTTTGTGGACCTAAATGTAGACTCTGCCCCATTTTCTAGTTTTCTCCATCCCAAAGCGGGTGGAGTCACCTTATCCAAAGCAAGTAAGAAGTCACTTTTTAGCAGCTCAGACTTGCTATCTCCAAAGCACTCACCAATCTAACAGCTCTTTTTCTGCACTCGTATCAAATCTGTTTGTAAAACAGTTCATTGAAATCTGTAATGTCAGAGCAAATGGAATGGGCAGTGACACAACTGGATCTTGGCAAACCACTCTTGCTGGTACGAACAGAAGGACCAGGATGAGACAGAAAGCTGGCTGCTACAGGGGAGCAGGTGGCGTTCTTTGAGCTTCAGGCCATGTGCTTTACAGGGGTGCAGAAAGCCCTGCTGAATCCCCTGGTGGACAGGAGATCCTAAGGTTTCTGATGCAGCAGTCTGTCTGAGGGAAAAAAATGTGTTCAACTACTTGTAATGAAACTTGGAGGCTAGCAGAATTAGGATGGAGTAATTGAAGGCTGATTGAGCAGAGCTGAAGTATTAGAGGCTGAAGTCAGAGGCAAGACCAAGAGCTCTTTCTGAGATCCATGGCAGAAAATAATTTCTTTCATCTGCTCTTTGAAGACTGGGAGACTCATGGGGTGATGAAACTTCTATCTGTTCCAAGCTAGGAGGGAAGACATGTCCCCAAAGGATCCTGAAAATTATCAGACCATATGTACAGCAGACCGATGAGCTCTTCCCTCAATGACAAAAGGGTTACCAGGCATCCCTGGAGGAAATCCTCTGGGTTAGGCCACTGTGCTCATCCCCCTGTTTAGAACCACACTAGCTAGATTCGCAGACAGCTTTCTTCAGCCAACAAAAGTCAGAAAGAGCAAGAGCAAGACCAGAAAAGCACCGAATAGTTTGAAAATTCTTCCTTCAAACAGGGCACTGAGTACTGGTAGAGATAGTTACATTTAAGTTTAACAGTATTCCAGGAAGAAAGTTTTTAACCCTGTCTCATAAATAAGAACACTGTTTGTTCATGAACATACAGCCACCAAAAGAGTAAAATTGAATCTGAAATCAAATCTGTCATACGATAAAGTTGTCTACAGCAGGCCGTACAAAGAAAGGCAGGAGGGAGTTTTCTTGCTCATGGGAGTGTGACTTTCAACAATTGTAATTATTTAAGCAATAGCTTAAAGACATAGAGATATCAGCTTCCACTCAGAAACAAAGACAATCAAAAAGACCTTAGATTGTCTCAGACCAAACAAGCTTCATTGCTATTATCTGGACTAATTTGTACGGTGACATCACAATGGGAGATGAAAACATTAAGAAAAGAGCAAGTCACTATGAATGGGTAAGTTGCCAATGTTAGCTCTACAAGGGAGACTTCTGATCTACTGTTCCATATTTCAATAGCTGCATAGGAAAATAATCTATCATGCTAAAATATTGCTTATACAAAAGGCCAAACTTTGAGGAGTGAGTATTCAGCAGTTCATGTATCTTCCCCATTATGATCAGCAAGTGCCTTCTTTTCTTTGCATCTTACTTCTAGGTTAGAATGCTTTTGAAAAATACTTGGGTCTTTTGAAAGATAATTTACTTATGTGTAATTCTTCCTTTCTCCAACATTTTGCTGAGAGTGGGTGGGATGGATTATTTTAACTGCTTACATGAAGAATGTAGGATCACATGGAAGATGTACCTCTGGGTGAATTGTCTTGACGATATTGATTCATGTAGGAAGATTTCCCCACTGAGTATGGCGCCATTTCCTGGCTGGAATCCTGGATTATATGACTATAGGAAGGGAGCAGTATGCCTTCATTCATTTCTTGTTTCATCTGACTGTAGATGGAATGTGGCCAGCTGCTGCACACCCCTATTCATGGACTAGAACCTAGAACAGTAAGCTAACATAAACCCTTTGTCCTGTAAGTCATGGTAGTCTGAGCATTTTATTTTTTATTTTTTTATTTTTTATTTTTTGTTTTGTTTTGTTTTTCGAGACAGGGTTTCTCTGTGTAGCTCCGGCTGTCCTGGAACTCACTCTGTAGACCAGGTTGGCCTCGAACTCAGAAATCCGCCTGCCTCTTCCTCCCAAGTGCTGGGATTACAGGCGTGCGCAACCACCGCCTGGCCTGAGCATTTTATCACAGCCACAGAGAAAGAAACTAAGATACTGAGACTCAAAGTATGGAAATAACATCTTGATTGTAACAAAGACAAAGCTTGCTCAAGGTCACAAAGCTATTTATAAATATTTGAATGAGTTGGTTTCCATAAATATTCACTTGGTTAGAATAAAACAAAACATCAGAGGAAGGAAACACTGACCCACGCTTAATATTTCATGCTGATATTCTTTAAAATACTTCTAAGCACTAAGTACACTAAAACTGTAGAAATGGGAGGCTCAATTCATTGACTCATTAAAGACATATGGGTTGAGCCCTCTGTAATTTCTCACCAGTCCGAAAGATACTGCCTACTTGGACTTAGGTCAAGGTCTCTAAACCAGGTCCACAGGTACTATACAGGTTATCTCCATACCAACTGGAAGTCAGGAACTTTATTTACATCTATTTTTTTTTGTAGACATTCTTTGTCTAAAAAAATACGCTTTTATTTTCCACTTTCTTTTCAAATTCTTATTTTAAAAGTTAACAACTGATAGTAAAAAGGACCATGCTTGAAATCAAAGAATAATTAGAGGTTATTACCCATGGAGAGCCAACCTCCCTCCTCCCATGTGGTCTGACCATCCATATCTGGTTACATTTACTAAGAAAAAAATCCCCAGGGTGTGATAGTGTTGTATTTGTCTTGTGAACTCACAAAGACTATCTATAAATAACAGTTAATGTTCTGCTTCTCGCTACTTAATTTGCAGGTTGCTCAACATTTTCAAAGAAAGACAAATATTTAATGACCAGCCACTGTGTTGCAAGCAGAGGAGCTCAACATAGGTCCATACGGGAGTCAGACTCCCCATCAGCAAAGGCTTTGAAGTATTTCCTTCCTTTCTTTTTATATTTTCATATTAGCATACAAAGTAATAAGTTTTATTATGGCTTTTTCATACACATATATCATTATATTTTGTCCTAATTCATCCCCATCTCCCTCTGTTCACTGCAGTCTCCCCATCCTCACCTCTTTGTCTCCTTCATCTCTCCTTTCTTCATTGAAACCAAATATATTTAATTATCCTGTATTTTCTCCTTTTCTTCCACTATCATCGGTGTTTTAATTTTTTTCTTTTCATCTGCCTTGTTTCCTGATGAAACATTTAAAGATAACATGATTCTAGAAAATTTGAGGGCTTTTGAAAGATTTTTAACCTAGGGATCAATTCTATTTTTTTCTAAAAAACAATATTACCACATCCTGAGGCTAACTGGGACCAAGTTGTGGTGTTCTTTTTCTTTTTTATGAATGTAATAAATAAATAAAATGCCTTCTCATGGAGCTGAGATTAGATATATAGGATCCAAAACCCTTCTAGAACTAAAGAAAATGAATGCTTTCCATCATAAGAACCTTGGGCATAATGTGCAGACTATATCTTGACAGCACAGGCCTTGGTTAGATGTGATTCTAGCCTTTGATGATCCATCCTGTGAAAATTCTCTGAAGAATTTAGGCTAGCACTGTCAGATAATTGTAGCCTTTGAAGGTTGAGAGCCAAACTCACACACATGCACATGCACACACATATGCATGTATGCCCCCCCCAACACACACTTCTTTTTTCCCTAGCCTTAACTTCTAGGCTTCATCTGTAAAGATGACTTATTTATCAAAAATAACTGTACTTGCTGAGCCATATCCAACCTCCCAACCCAGCCAACTCACTTACACCCTTCTCCAGGGTCTAGCTTGGTTTTGAGGTTTCCTGACTCTCCTCATGCATGCCTTCTTCCCAACTTACCAGGTCTAGCTCACAAACCTCAACCAGTACTGTTGCCTAGCCTGATCACCTACCAGCACCTCAACCTACTCTAGGACCCACTGGAACCTACCCTTCCTGCCATCACTCACAGGTGCTGTGAGTCCCCAAACCCTTTCTATCCCATACCCTCCACAACCTGCCAGACTGAGCCCAGGGCCCCCAGCCAGAGTCTAAGTCTAGTCTGGTCTACCATTCCTGTGTCAAAACTGAGATCCATAGGGCTCTGTCAGGATCCTCCCTATCTATCCCCCAACCCACAAGTCTCTCTCCTATAATATTCAACTTTTTCACATAGCCAGAACTACCTCCATATTCCATACTTGAGCGGGTAGATAGATTCTGTACATCAGCACAGCTCATTCTACTCACTTGACTTCATTCCACCCAAGCCATTTCCAAAAACACATATGCACTTCAGGGATAAAGTCAACTTGATTACATATGCACCATACCCTGAAGGATTCAATTTCATTATAAATTTTACTACTGGATTTAAAGACACAAAATAGCCTCAATTCATTAGTAGTAGGTGATTTCAATACCTCTGTTTGCTCTATTAGACAAGTTATCTGGAGAAAAATTAAACAGGGAAACATCACAATTCATTGACATTGTATATAAACTGGACTAATATATCTACAGAATGGTCTACCCAAACACCAAACACATTCCACTCGGCCATACAAAGACACTTTTCTGAAAGAGTGTATCCTGGAATACAAAACAAATGTTTACAAATTCAAAAGGACTGAAATAATTCCTTGTATCTTTTTCTGACAACAATGCAATAAAACTGAACATTGACAGCAAATAAATCTCTAATAAAAAATAAACTCAAAGAGATTTAATAACTCAGTACTGAATAATAAACAAGTCAATGAAGAAATACAAAATAAAACTCCTGAAACTAAATAAAAATGAAAATATGACACACCAAAACTTCTGGGACACATTGAAAACAGTCCTACAAGAGGAATATATATATATATAATGCTTACATTAAAAAATCAGAATGACCACAAATAAATGACTCAATGATCCAACTCAAAAATTTGACAAAAAGAACTAAATCCAAATCTATTCAATGGGAAGAAATAATAAAAATCAGAGCAGATACCAATGAAATGGAACAAAAGAAGCAATTCAGAGAATCAACCAATATAAGAACCATTTTTTATAAAAAGAAATGTGATTGACAAATTATTGGCCCAATTAACTACAATAAGAAAGAGACGTAACAGAAATAGAAATGAACAGAAAAGCATTACAATAGACACCAAATAAATTCAGAATATCATAATAGAATACTTTAAAAACCCATACCTCACTGGAAAATGTAAAAGAAATGGATGTTTCTAGATTCAGTCAAATTACCAAAATTAAACCAAGAAGAGATCAACAACTGAAACAGACCCATAAGACATAAGAATATTGAAATAGTAATAAAAAGCATTCTAGCTTTAAAAAAAAAGACCAGGGTCAGCTGAATTCAGTTCACAGGAAAATTGTACTATCTATGAGCTTTCAAAGAAAAGTTCCAGTCAAACCTTCCTAAACCAAAAATAAGAAAGAACAAGGGGAAAGAGACACCCCCCAGCCAGTGTCATACTGTAGTGGCTATTCCTGGTTGTCAACCTGACTATATGTGGAATGAACTACAATCTAGAATTGGAAGGCTCACCTATGATCCTAATTTGGAGGCTCAGAGATATAAGTTTCTGACCTGGACTTAGCATGGAGATCTTGAAGCATGGATTCCAGTCAAGGTCATCTGGGATTAAAGGTGTGGAGACATACACCTTTAATCCCAGACTTCAAGTTCATCTGGGATTAAAGGTGTACACCTTTAATCTGGGCTACACCTTCTACTGGAGACATATATAAGGACATTGAAAGAAGTAAGACTGATTCTTCCTTGCCGGCTTGCTTCGTGGGACTGAGCAACTGCAAGATCCTTGGACTTCCATCCACAGCTGCCGCTGACTACTGTTGGGGAGTTGGACTACAGACTGTAAGTCATTGACAAATTCCCTAACTACATAGAGACTGCCCATACGATCTGTGACTCTAGAGAACCCAGACTAACACACATACTAATATCACAACCAGAAAACATACAAGGAAAAACTTAAAAAAGGAAACTACAGACCAATATGCCTGATAAACATAGAGACAAATATGATCAATAACATACTTACAAACAGAGTACAGACAGATATAGATCAAAAAGATCATCTATCATTACCAAGTTGGCTTTATCCCTGAAATACAGGGATGGTCCAATGTACATAAGTCAGGACACATAGTAATCACATAAAAAGACAAAACCACATGATCATCTCAATAGACACAGAAAAAAATCTTTGAAAATATGTCTTCATGACAAAAGTCCTAGAGAATATAAGGACAGAGGGAACATATCTCAACATATATGAGAAACGCATGGCTATTATCATCCTAAATGGAGAAACACTTGAAGCAATCACTCTGAAATGAAGAAACAAACAAGGATGCCCACTATCCCTTCTTTTTAATATTGTGCTCAGGTGCACCAGCTGGAGCAATAAGGCAAGAGAACGAAATTAAGGGATTAAAATAGAAAAAGAAGTCAAACTTATCCCAATTGCAAACAACATGACACTACATATTAGAGATCCCCAAAACACCAGAAAATTTTTATAAATAATAAATTCAGGAATGTGGCAGAAAACAGAATCAACTGGCACAAACCAGTAGATTTTCTATACACCACCAACAAACACATACATAATGAGATCATGGTGCACTTCCATTCACATTAGCCTAAAATTAAATGCCAAGGAATAAATTTAACTAAGGAAATGAAGAACCTGTAGAATGAAATAGAGGAAAACATTAGAAAATAGGAAGACAGCCATCCTCATGTGTTAGTAGGATTAATATTGTGAAATATTAATTTTCACCAAAATTAATTTTACCTAAAGCTGTTTCAGAGTCAATGGAATCTCAACCAAAATCCTCATCTCATTTTTTTTATAGAAACATTAAAAAAACTATGCTAAAATCCATTTTGGAACCACAAAAGACTCCAGAGAACCCAAACAATTATGAACACAAAGAACAGTGCTGGAAGAATTACCATTCCAAATGTCAAATTGAGTTAGAGAGCCCTAGGAATAAAGCAATATGGCACTGTCATTGAAACAGACATGCAAAACAATGGAATTGAAGCCCTACCCATGAGTTTACATAACTTCAGCTAGTAAGTATTTGACAAAGATGCCAAAAGCATCTTTTTTGGAGAAAAGAAAGCATCATCAACAAATGGTGCTGAGAAAACTGGATGTCTGCATGTAGAAAAATGATTATACTTGTATCTATCACCTGCATAAAAACTCTAAATGGATCAAAGATTTGAATGTGAAATCTGAAACTGTTAGACATAGACAGTATTCTAGACAAAATAGGTGTAAGAAAGGACTTCCTGAATAGCACTTCATTTGCCCAAGAATTAAAACCAACAGTTGACAATGGTGACTTCCTAAGTCTAAAAAGCTTCTGCACAGTTAAGGAAACAGTCAACAAAGTAAAGAGGAAGTCCACAGAATGAGAGAGAATCTTTGCTAGTTATACATCTGACAGAGGATTAATATCAAGAATACATAAAGAACTTGAAACACAAAGTTATAGCTAAATACAAAATTGGACCTGAAAGCTGAATAGACAATTCTCAAAATAAGAAAAAAAATTCTTAAAAGAAATATCTCAAAAAATATTCATCAATACTAGTAAAGTGAGAAGTGAAAATCAAAATGACTTTGTGATTTCATCTTGCTATAGCAAGAAAAGGAAAGATCACTCTGGGTAAGATTACAAATCATTCCAGCCAGTATAAAAATCAATGTGGGGAGTTCTCTAAAAGTGAAAATAAATCTTCCATATGACCTAGCCCTATCTTGGCATATGCCCAAAGGACACCCTGTTCTACAGATACTTGCTCAGCTGTGTTTATTGCAGTTCTGGTTACAATATCTAGGAAATGAAGATCTTAAATATCCTTCAACTGGTGAAGTGATAATGAAAATCTGGTGCATATTCACTATGGAGTTCTACTGAGCTATTAAATAAATAAATAAATAAATAAATAAATAAATAAATAAAAGCATGGTTTTTGTTTGTTTTGTTTTGTTTTCAGATAAAATGGATAGATAAACTACAAACCCAGAGAGACAAATGTCATATGTTATCTCTTACCTGAAGCTCCTAGATTCATAATTTCAAGTGTGAGTGTATAGTCTGAAGTAACCATAGAAACCCGGAATATAAAAAGGGACAATTACTGAGTGCAGGTGGGGGGGAGGAGCAATAGAAAGAGCAATAGCAGGCTACAAGTGATCTGATCAGGGAAATGGGGAAAGGGAGGAAGACTCTAAATAGGGAGTAGGGTAAAACATAAGGAAGGATGTCTGAAAAGGCCATCGGAATCATATATGTAAAACTTACAATACACATAAGTCTATGTGTAAGACACACACACACACACACACACACACACACACACACTTTCACATTTCCAGTGAACTTTTCTTCTTCCAAGTACCACCTAAGAAAAACACTGATACCAGGCATGAAAAGTCCTTTTCACTTTATGGTCAGGAGGACATGGCAGGGCATTTCTACTGCCCTTGATTGTCCACAGAGATGTTCCAGATGTTCTGATTGTTGAAGACACAATGTACTTCAGACACATGGTCTGTGTATTGCTATCTATATGCAGGTGAGGGTAGGCACAAGATAGGGTGAGAGCCTGTGATTGCGCAGTGGAAAAGGAAGGCAGACTAAGAGTTTTAGAGACGAGGGCAGAGAGTACAGAGAGGCAGAGGAAGGGAAGGAGAGGAAGAAATAAGATAGAACCTATAGGAGAGAAAGAGGAGCCAGAGCCACACAGTCCGGGGAGCCATAACATGGAGCTAAACTCACTGCATGGGGCTAAACATGGAGGCAGCGAGATTGCCTGGACCAGAGAATAGCTGGCAATAGCATGGGATGGCTCCTTTTTTATTTCATGGTGCAATGGTCCAGAGGCCCCTGAGGTGGAATTAACTTCTCCCCATACCAGAAAGGGCCATGCAAAGTTGCAAAGGAGAGAAGCTACTGATAGTTCTGCCCTCAATTAAGAAAATGCCTCCACAAGATCAGGCTAGAGGCAAGCCTATGTAGATTTTCTTAGTGATGGATGGTGGGAAGACCCAGTCCATTGTGGGTTGAGTGATTCTTGAGCTAGTGTTCCTTGGGTCTATAAGAAAGCAGCCTAAGCAAGCCATGATGTGTAAGCTAATAAGCAGTATTCCTCCATGCACTCTATATCCGCTCTTGCCTCTAGGTTACTGTTTGAATTGATGTGATGATTTCCTTTGATGATAAACAGTGATATGGAATCCCACCAGCAGTGGAGGAGTGTTCCTCTTTTTCCAGATCCTCGCCAATACCTGCTGTCTCCTGAGATTTTAATCTTAGCCATTCTGACTGGTGTGAGGTGAAATCTCAGGGTTGTTTTGATTTGATTGCAAACTGGTACAACCACTCTGGAAATCAGTCTGGTGGTTCCTCAGAAAACTGGGCATGACACTTCCGGAGGACCCTGCCATACCACTCATGGGCATATACCCAGAGGATTCCCCAGCATGTAATAAGGATACATACTCCACTATGTTCATAGCAGCCCTATTTAGAATAGCCAAAAGCTGGAAAGAACCCAGATGTCCCTCAATGGAAAAATGGTTACAAAAAAATGTGGTATATACACAATGGAGTACTATTCAGCCATTAGAAACAATGAATTCTTGAAATTCTTAGACAAATGGATGAAGCTGGAGAACATCATCCTAAGTGAGGTAACCCAGTCTCAAAAGAGCGCTCATGGTATGCACTCACTGATAAGTGGATATTAGCCTAGAAGCTTGGAATACCCAGGACACAATCAATATATCAAATGATGTCCAAGAAGAAGGAAGGAGTGGCCCCTGATTCTGGAAAGGCTCAGTGCAGCAGTGTAGGGGAATACCAGAACAGGAAAGTGGGAAGGGGTGGATGGGGGAACAGAGGGAGGGAAGAGGGCTTATGGGACTTTCAGAGAGGGGGGATCCAGGAAATGGGAAATCATTTGAAATGTAAAGAATATCGAATAAAAAATAAACAGTGATGTGGAAGTATAAGCCAAGTAAACCCTTTCTTCCCCAACTTGCTTTTGGGTCATGTCCTTTCATTGTAGCAATAGAAACCCCAAATGACTCAGAAATACTGTAAGAGCCAGAGAATCACAGAGTTTGTTGTGAGGCAGTGTTCTCCATAATGTCAAAAGCTACACACACATAATACCTCACCAGCATGATTGTCTAAACATGATCTGAACAAGGATAATAACAATAAACAAGCCAAAGTGGACAAGTGAAATACCCAGTGGTCACAACTCTACAGCTACACAAAGAACCAGAGGCTACAAAGGTATGCTGAGAATGAGAGAAATAGTGTTATCTGTGGAAGAGCATACTGATTGACTATCCAATATGAAATGGTCAGCCCTAAAAAAAAAATGCATACAAGTCTTATTTTACAGAATGATAGGGTTGTATTTAGGGATATGTGTATTCACATATACATACATACATGCATGCATGCATGCAAAAAGAAGCCATAATTTTGAAAGAAAGTAGAGGTTTGTGTGGGAGGCTTTGGAGAGGACAAAGCAAATGAAACTATATAATTATATTGTGATCTTAAAATTAAGACAAAAAAATTTAAGGCCTACTGCATTTATTTAGACTAGTCTTTTTGAGACAGTTTGACTATCCTCTTTGCAACAGCTTTCAGAAATGGTCTGTTTGCTTGATCCCAGGACTCATCCTGTCATCTCATCCAATGGTTATCAAACAGAGACCCCACAGGAGTTGTCTAGTTTCAAAACCAGGAAGTGGTGTAACACCTCTCTCCCACCTCCAGACTGCAAGCCAAGTATCTGAAAGAAGTGCTCCTGTTGTCTGCTGCCGTTAAACTCAAAGGAAACATGGTGACTTGACTTCACAGAATGTGGCATCCCCCTTCACCCTGACAGCTCTTGTAACAGTGCCCGGGTTAGAAGCATGATCCTCCGAATGTGAAAATCAAATTCTATATAATCCGCTTACAGTGGAAGCAAATTAAAAGCTATTTTTGTACATTTTTGAGCCTCACACATGGCTTCCAGCACAAATGGAATTTGACACCCAATCCTTTCCTACCAGTGACCAAAGGGATTCAAGCTTGCAAAGAGCTTCTTCCACTGAGCCAAGAAGTTCACTCTAGCGAACAGCCGTCCAGTAGAATTTTAAGTAACATTTGCTTATGTTTTCTAAACAAAATCTATTTCTTGTTTTGCATTGGTCAATGATTTCTCCGAAAATCACTTAAGGAGTTCATATTGTATTATCTCAAAACACAGCTACCTCTACGCTCCTGCTTAGTCATAAAACTATTACGAAGTAAGCCAAGAAGCTAAGACTGTTGAGCTACCATGTTCATTAGTCTCTGGCTGTCCACACCCAGTCTCAGGGAGTAGAAGAAGGATGCCTCTATCCCACATTGACCATCTGCAAAAAGCCATGCAGGCTGTGTTTCAATAAACTAGAATAACCTCCCATATGAATGGAGAGGTTGTTTCTCTAAGCCAAGGAGCAATGTACCTGGAGATAGTCAGCATTTACTTTCTGTTGCATTAATTACAGACAGATACACATTTCTAGGTGATATGGCTTAATGATTAAGAGTCCAGACCTGGGGCTGTGGACATGACTCATGACAGTGAAAGTATTTTGTGCTTAGGCATAGGGACCTGAGTTTAGATCCCCAGAACCTACCTAAAGAGGTGAACATTGCTACATGCACCCGTAACTTCACTACTAGTAGAGTCAAGGGGATTGTCATGGCTTGCTACCTGGAAAACAGTGAGCTCCGGGTTAGTAAAAGATTTGATCTCAAAGAATAAAGCAAAGAAAAGATAGAGGGGGTTGAGTTTTGAGTCATCATAGAGGAGAGCTTAGGCTCCAATTTATCTACTCATTGGTTTCCTTGGTTGTTAAAATGGCTTTTGACGGTTAACCCAATAGCTCCTTGTTAGTCTTTGCAGATCCCATCTGCCCTACCACCCTCATCTTATTGTGCAGCAGAACTCATGACGGTCTGCTACAAGCTACCTGGGATCCTTGCCCCACATCTCCTCTAACACACTTCTGATTACATGTGAATTCTTGTTTGTTTGTTTGTTTGTTTTAGTTCCCACCACCACAGTTGTTTTTATGAAACTTAAAAGCCACAGAGGACTGGCTTATTTCTTACAGGCCAGTTCGAGCACCTACACTGAGATGAATGTAATTATTATATCACTCTACTAGAAATCAAAAGATTAAGATTTCAGCTCTCAATCTATTTGTACATGATCTCTGCTACAGTCTCTTAATAGAAAATCAATTGCTTAAGCCCATGGCTATATTACTTTCAAGGGCTGCCATGACCAAGTATTATAACCTACCTGGCTTAAAAGCACACACACACACACACACACACACACACACACACACACAAACTGATTATCTCATGGTACTAAAAGTCAGAATCCAAGGTCAGGCAGAACAGAAGCCTTCTGAAGGCTGTGGAAGAAGGATCTAACCCAGAAATCTCCAAACTGGTAATCTATGGATACCCATGACTTACAGTTGGCCAACATCTCCATATGTCTGTAACTTATCTTCCTTCTTTCTGCATCTGCACATAAGCCTTCCAGTTTTATAAGAACAGTAGTAATATTACAGTATAAGCCAATCACATTTTAATGCACTATGTCTACAATGACTCTGTTTACAGGTAAAAGTCATATTGCAATACTGGAAATACTGGAGTTTGGCAAGCCAGCATATGAATTTTTGAAGAGACACATTTTCAGGGGACACAGTGACAGCTCTGATTTAAGATGAGGTAAGACAGAATGATAGAAAAGCAACTTGTAGACTGTAAAGTACCACAAAAATGCTAAGGAATGTTAGACCTCAAGCAAATGTACTTGGTGGAGACTGTTTATTGAACCTTATGATTTAGATCCATCCTATTGATTATCCTACAGTAATATTGACTACAACTGGTCTTTCTAGATTCATAAAATTGCTTTTGTTTTTCTGAAAATGGTTTTTCCTTCTTATTTATCAGTTTGCATAAAATGTCATTTAATGCTTAAATATTGATGTTGTGTGGGTTCCATAATAGCTTAATTTCCACAAAATAAAAAAAGGTACATTATCTCTTAATGTAGGCCAGGTTCTCTTTTTCAAAGTCATTTGAATTTCCATCTCTCCAAGACAAAACTTAGGTAAAAGGATTAGGAGCTTAGAAATAACATTCAATGCTTGAAGGGAAAAATGTGACAGGAGAAGCAGAGTGTGCATGGAAACTTCCTAGAGCTTTTCAATTACAGAAGTCCTTCCAATGCTCAAGTTGATGGAGGAGCAACTAAAAAGGCAAGCTTTCTGCAATAATAGTCATTCCTTCCTCTCCAGAGGGGAAAAATGAGGGACATTGCAGATTTCATTTGGATGATTACCCTAATGTTAGCATTGAGCCTATTTTCTTCCCAGAGGAAGCTGATGACAATAGTCAATAACTGTTTTCACAGAGGATAGCAACAGGACTAGTTTAATACCTTGGAAGATTATTTTTTAATTACACAGTATATTTGCTTCCTGTGGTTGCTATAACAAATGACCATTTAGCCTGATGGTTTCAAACAACCTAAAGTTCTTCTCTCCCAGTACTTAAGAGAGTAAGTATCAATTCTGGCAGGATGATATTATTTCCAGAGCTTATACATATGAATTAATTCCAACTCCTATGGCTGACCCAACACTCCTAGATCCATGGCAATATTACAAGAGTCTCTGTCATCTCCTCTAGACATCTTTATTTCATCTGTCTAAATTGTCCTTTTTTCCTCTTAGGGACACTTTATGGGACTGATGTCAACCAGAGTAAGCCATGGTCGTCGCAAAGGCTCACAGCAGGGTGCATTCACAGGTCTTGGAACTTAACACGGATACCTTCAGTGTGTAGGGGTAGTTTCAGCACTGCCACATGCTGAAAATCTCACACATTACCAGAGAAAATAAACCTTGAAGTACAGTTTGTTAGATCATTAGTTTCAAGTTAATATCCAAGGCTTGGAGTGCTAAGATAGACTTTTAGGGAAGGTTGAGGAAGGAAAGGTTGGATGGAATACCCAGGTCTCTCTTCTGAAATGCTTTCAAGGGACTTGCATGAACAGTTTTCCTCAAAGAACATAGCTTCCTGGGTTCAGGTCTGAGTCAGTAAATTTCAAGGAAGAACCCAAAAACCTGTCTATAAAAGTGGTGAGGTCTCAGGCACAATTGGGCTATCTATTCTCCATCCCTCTGTCAAGGCTTATGGACCAGGCCAAATGAGGAAGTGAAATATCGAAGAAGTAGAGCTTAGGAGGACCATAGCAAAAGCATCGTCTTCTGCACATTCATCAAAGTCACAGCCATGGCTGCCTACCTAGGCCTACAGAAGATCAAGCTAGTCAATATTTTAGTATGGAGTGGGAAGGAGTTCAAGACACGCCCCCCAACTCTTAACTAAGGAGCTATGGAAAGTTGATGGTTCATGAAGAAGGGAGAGTCAGTTTTCTTTAAGGGCATGGCACCAAGTAGTTTAACTGTGCTGCAGTAGATGACCCTATGCCCAGATGTAGATAGTACAAATTGAAATTGACCGGTTATTAATCTTTACAGGATTTAAAGTTAGAGAAATGTGAAGGTGGGGTTAAACATAGAAGAGTTGGGGTTTAATATGATCAAATGCATTTTGTAAAATTCTCAAAGAATCAATACTATCTTTTAAAGATAGGCCACAGTAATCTGATCACATCATTAGGCAAAAAGCCATGTTGGATTCTGTGCTCCTTAGGCTACTGGACCCACCAGCATTGCAAAAGACAGGATCCCGAGACCCAGAAGGAAGCTTGTATGTACATGCTCATTTGGAAGTGATGAACTAGGAGGGGGAACCAGAGCAGTGACTAGGATAGGCCACATGGGGCCAGATGCAAAGCTATGTGAAGAGGGCTGAAGACATAGCCCAATAGTTCAGAGCACCAACACACACATAAAAGAAAAGAAAATTCAAAAGGAGGTAGAAAATGTAATATGGTCCATTTACTTGGTCCTGCTTTCCTTCTAATGGATTTTTTTATTTTTATTTATATTTATTTATATCTGTCTAATAGATGTCTATTTATTTTATTATGTGTATATGTGTGTGCTTGGATGGATTTACATGTACCACATGAATACACGAGCCTGCAGAGGCCAGAGGCTATTGGGTCCTCCTGTAACTGGAGTTACAGGTGGCCATTAGCTTCATAAAATAGGTTCTGGGAACTAAAGCCAGGTCTTTTGAAAGAGCAATAAGCACTCTTAATGGCTGAGCTATCTCTCCAACCTGTTTTTTAAAGATATTATAGATCATTTCTAGTCGTTAAAGATCTCCTTGAAAAATGCTATATTGAAACTATAGACAAAAGGGTAAGGAGAATATCAATTTTTACAGATTTCCCACCTTCCTGGGTAAGCAAGTAACTCCTTTTTCTTACCCTTCTCCTCAGTTACCCTCATTTCCCTGCTTCATATACAACACTCTTTCTAAATAGTACATGAAGGGTTTAAAGGATCAGAGGAGAAACGGTTCTTATCCATTTACCCCACCTGTCCCAGGATTTTATAGCTGCATCTGTTATTTGTGTCTAGCATGGCTCATGCTTGATCACAGACCAAGACATTTCTCAGAAGAAAGGAATTTTGGTTATGGTACACCTGCCACATAATGTCTGTCAACATAGCTGTCTGATGAGAGTGCATAAGAACCCTTACCAAAGAAGAAACAGCTGTTCTAATCAGTAGTAAGCTGTTTGGAGACAACGGTTATAAATTGTTGTCTTCAAACTATATATTTGTCGTGTCTAAAAAGCTTACTTCGGACACACACACACACACACACACACACACACACACACATACTTGCATATCCAATCCATCAGAAGTAGTAACTTCCTCTGAGACAAATAAAATATTCCATTCTGTGGCCCAGTTGGCAAAACTTGGCATTTGAAAGCATAGGGATATGAATTCAAGCCTTAACATTGAAAGCCACTGTGTATTTAACCTCAGGCAAAGACTCTCTGAACCTTTTGTTTTAGAAAATAATTATAAAAGAAACACTAAACCCAGAAAGTGTTGTGAGCCTCAGAGTACTCACTGAGAAAACAGATGAAGCCCATATTGTATGTCTGGCATATAATAACTGTACAATAAACATTAATATCTGTTCCAGTTTATTTCATTTAACTCAATAAAACAAGGCAGCAATATGTATAGTCAAGCATATGGTAAGTTATCTGACTGTACACAAGTCAACTTATTTTTATATATATTAAATTCAGTACTACTTCCCTTTGACCTCAAGATGTCTCAGATTAAGCTCGATCAGAAAAATGCATTTAAATGCAGTTACATTTTTTAAAAAGACAGTCCAATTAAACTAAAAATGTCAGACAGGCTAAAACTAAGACTATTACCTGTACAACTAAAAGGATGGTATATGAATGATAGAATTTGAGAAAATTTTCAGATGTATGTAAGGAACATCTCAAAGAGTGTCTAGAAGCAAAATATGGAAGTGTCAGGCAGCATATGTTGCTATGGAAGCACTCAAGCACAGGTTAACAAAGCCACTTACAGGATCTAGGTGAGGGGTGTGACAGGTCATTTAGTGTCAACTTGACTGGATTTGGGACAACCGGCAACTGGTAAGAACATGATACCTGGGTGTGTCTGTGCATGGGATCAACATGCTAAGGTATAAAAGGTTGTCCTCACCCGGGACAGGCAGGCACAGCCAGACTAAACAAAAGGGCAAAAGGTTTCAACGTAAACCTGAATGTATACAGTTGCCGGAATGCCAACTTCCATGCTTGAGCCTTCAGATGCAGAATGAATGTTCCAAATGTCATCCCATATTCTGTAGCTGGAGAAGGAAAGATCATGGAACTCGATGGTCTCTATTGCCAAGTGAATGCATTCCTGCCATATAATCCTTTATGTATCTTTATTTTTCTATCCATGTGTCTTTTATGTATCTATCGATCACTCACCTACATATGTAGCTGCCTATCCACCCATTTCCTGAGTCTCTATAGAACATGGATTGTTGGCTGCTTCTCTGGAGAACACTTACCAATGCAATGGAGATTTAAACTTCAGTTGGCTGATTCGATCAGCTGCCCACTAAAGTCTCTTAGAGCCTTCTGAGGCTCTGTTCTTATCATACAAAGGTTTCAACCACTATTTCAAACACCGACAAATAACGAGATTTTCAACTATTCTGAGTCAGAGACTCCTGGGAAAAGATGGCATACTTCAGAACCTGGGCTTTCCTCCGGTCCCACAGTCACCCTGAGTGTCCTCAGCCTGCCTCCTATCTATGCCTGCATGCTGATTTCCATCACATTTCACAGGTTTTGCACTTCCTATTCGCTGGAGGCTTCCTTTGAGAATACAATCCAGATCCTCCACTGCAGTGATTTCCTCTGGGTGTGAATGGTTGGAAGGCACAGGGTAATTAAAACCCACACATGCGAGCATGTCTGACTGACTGATGTGAACTCCCCTCTGATTGGGGTCTGATTTGAATAAGAATGCCAAGCAGAGCCAAAAGAAAGGGAAGGCTATTGGAAGCTTTCTCTAGTTCCAGGTCTTGCTTCTTACTCCTCTCTCTCTCTCTCTCTCTCTCTCTCTCTCTCTCTCTCTCTCTCTCTCTCTCTCTCTCCTTCTCTCTCTCCCCGCCCCCCTGTTGTAGATTTTTGGTCTGTAGATCCTAATATTCTACAAAGAGTTCCTGCAGGAAAAACACAATTTCCTGGCCCCACTCCCCAGTTGTTCCACATAACACATTTTACATACTGTCTGCCTAGTCAGTTGCCCAAGCGGCATCCTTTGCTGGAATGTGGAAGCTCCTCAAAGGTTTCTTCCTCACTGAAACCCCTTGGACAGGTAATAATGGCTTAATAAAGCAAGTGTTACCTGGGAAAGGAATTCTGGCTGAGCGGGAATCATCTACTAGATCCTATACTCGAGAACGTGATGTTAGGGTTATTATTGTTAATCAGGACAGCTCAGGTACCATCTTAAGAACCGCTTCACTTGCACCCATCCATCCTTACCTGTGAGGTAGGTGGCTTAGACCAGTCCAAATTCTCAAGTAACCTACAGTATGGTTTAGGCTAGTTAAAGACCCACTCCCAACTCTCTGAGTCTGCATTTATATTTTAAGCAACACGCAATTTTAATCAGATCCTCTAAACCATCCCTTTCTAAAAATTGAGAAACAGAAAGTAGATGTAGCCAAACTGATGCAGCTACTAAGTGGTAGAACTAGAATCATATCCCAGGATTTCTGGGTTTTCTGACTCTAAATTCCAGGCTTTTCTGCAAAAGCAAGTGTCAGAGTAACATTCTGTGCGATAGTTCGCAGAGACAGCAATGGTAACATTAAGAGCAATGTATATCCCGTTGTCCGCATCACCAGCACAGTTTCAGTGTGGTGGCACAGTCGCACCCAGCAGCCAAGTTACTGTCTGCTATACACTCCTCTGTCTAAGAAGAAGTAATGCACGCTTCGGTACCACAAAAGGCAAGGGATAAAATCCCAGCCATGCCATAGTGTCTTCGGGGCCTCAGAGAAAATTCCTCATTACATTTGATTGCCGGAAATGTTGAGATTGAAAGAGACAAGACCGTGGTTCAAAGTCAGTAGCCCGGGACCCTGGGACTAGAAGTTCTGCAAGAACAGAATGGAGTCTTTTTACCCTGGAACGGCAGGAAATTGTTTTGGTGGATTATTGATTGTTTTTAATTTGATGGGAAAATAGAGAAAGTCAAAGAGGCCTCTAGCCTCTTACTGCAGAATCCTGAGGGGGAGTGGTCTCTCTACCAGCTCCAGTAGGTGGCCCATTAGCTTCGGGTGGGGTGTTCTGCCTGCTCTCCCCAGGTGCCTGGTACTGCTCCCCTGAGCAGTGTCTCTCAGTAGGTTCAGTAATGAGATGCCTCTCATTTTCTCTGGCTTCCCATGGGAAGGTGTGACCCAGTGACCTGAGATGGATAAAAGGGTCACTTGGAGAAAGGAGCAATTAGCTGCCTCACCACCCCCCACCCCCAACCTTACACTGTAGCAGTGAAGCAGCAATCTGGGAAGGATGAGAACCTGGCCACTGGGAAGAGGAGAGTCACAGCTGTTGTTATTCAAGACGCCAAGGCCTACTGGCTATGCTTCACAAAGCAACTCATGTGACCCCAGGGCCTGGCTGGCATGTGAAGAAACAGAAGCTGCTAGAAGTAACCAGTTGGCTTAAAGAGGTGAGTGTCTTGAGCCTGAGGCAGGGCTAGGTCCCACAGCCTGACTTCCCATTCCATGCCAGGGTTCCGAGTGATAGATGATAGCCATTAGTTACACACCTGGTCATGTTTATGACTCATGTTTTTAGTCCCTGTTAAGATTTTTCTAATAAATCAAACACTTCTGTTGCCATCTGCTAAAAGAGAAGGAAAAACTAAGAGAGAGACAGATAACTGCATGGAAGAACTCCAACTCTCAAGTCATCCATGCTTGGGTTTAATTCTCCTGTAACTAATGGCTTAAATGGCTCCTGGACCAATTTTGGCCTTTAAAAGCCTTGGTATCCTTTTATGCAAATGAGGATGATATTATTTCTTACTTTTATTAGAAATGCTTTGAGACTGTACAATATATGCTAGCTCTCATGCAGTACTGTAATTACCTAGTCTATCTAAATTCTCCACTAATGAACAGCTGCAAAAAACTCTATATTTGCTCCTTGGCTTAGGATGTGTGGCCTGAGACAAGGCTTTGTCAACTAGTAGTTTATGTGCACATAAGCACAGAGGCATAGAAAAGATGTGGAGAGGCCGGGCAGCACACGAACGGTCTGGCAGTTTATGAATGCATTCTCTAGCCAGCTATGCGAGTGAGCAACTGACGCTTGGTCCTAGGACAGTCCCCTGGGACCGCATGCCTAGCTGTCACACCAGAGATGTGATGGAGACAAGTTGCTCATCTGCTCTAGTTTATCCATAACTTGAAATAATGACTGAATGAGAACAGAGACTGAGCTCTCTATCCATTAATTCCCATCCACTATTAAGGGGGTGCTGCTCCTAGAGACATTGACTTTTAGAAACTCTGTCTCATTGAAATCCCTCAGGCAGAGAAGCATACGAACTTGAACAGAACATCACTGGCATCCACTGAGAGAAGGTGGGCCAACTCACTACTGATGTTATACGGACAACACAGTGAATATTCCAGGCAAAGGGCAGAGCACCTGTAGTGCCTGTTTCTCCACATCTCTGGGTCTCAGCACATTGCCTAGCTCATGATCAATGACCAATAAATACTACTTGAAGAGACGATAAGCAGAAAGCCAGTCAAAGAACAGCTTGCCATGAAGCTTGGGGTCACTGCATTTGAACTTCAACTAAGAAAGAACTTACCACCTTGAGACATGCACCAACTGCTGCAATAGTCCTCCAGAGATTCAACACACAATCTTCTAAGGCTGACTCCAAGAACTCTTGATAAGATGGCTTTAATCTCTATTCCTTTCAGGGTGAACCATCGTGGAATGATGCTAAATCTGAAAAGTTGGAATTTAAATCCACCCAATGATTTGCTGTCCAGAAGAGAGAGCAAACTTCTTGAGTTCTCAAACATTCAACTCAGCTCATTAGAATCCAGCAAGGAGACACATGCAAGGCGGAAACTCTAAAGATTCTGTAAGAGGTTTCACTCTTGGCTGCAGCCAGAACAGCATAGCAAGGATGAAATTATTTATCAGCCAATCCTTGAAAAGTTTATTATTACCAGCCACTGCAGAGACAAATCTGCTTTGAAAGAGACTTGGTAATCAAAAATCAGAAATAGAAACTAATGGGAGATCTAGCAGAAAACTGCAGAAAGCCGTAGTCCATGTCCTCATCTAGGAGTGGGATACCCGTTTTTACTAAGAACATATCCTTAAGCGAAGTCCCTAATAATCTCAAGAGATATCTTATTAGAAACCACAAGAGAGAATATGGAGTACATGTTCAGACTCTCCAATATACTCTTTTGGAAATAGGGAATATAAATAAGGAAAATGCTGATGATAATTCCTGGGAATCAACTGAGTAACAATATTACTAGTGAATGAAACCAAATATCTTCTCTACTCACTATATAGAAAGAACTACTATAGACCTAAAGAGGAATCTGTTTCTTGACAAAACCCCCATAATTCCAGAACAACAAGGATTGGAGCTTCCAGGTCCCAGAAGGGTTCCTAATAGACCATCTTATCACAAAACCTCTTTGGAGTTGCAACCAGGATTTTCTCCAGAATAAAACAGTTCTCCTATGAGCCTGTCCTTAGCCACAAGAGTAGTATAGGAAACTCTACTTACAAAGGACACCAAGAAAGAGTCCATGGACCTCAAAAACATACAAATATGAATTATTTTAAAGTATCTTCTTCTCTTTATAGACCACCATATTTTGACTAAGTATCATAAAGACTTCTGTCAGATATCAGACCTATTTGAGATCTGAAAATTCATACATCAGCTTGTCATATGCAACATATATTTTTTAAAAAGTCCCTTGAACTCCCCCCACACACACACACACTTTTGGTTATCAACTAGAATAAATCATAAAATCCTGTTGCTGAAAATGCCACATGTTTGCTCACAGGACATGAAGAAATAAGGCCAGGATTGAGACAGAGGCTTCCTCTCTGTCTAAGAGTGTCAGAAGGTGCTCTACATGTTGCTGGGGTGAAGACTGTTATTTTCAACTGTGGACCTGTGGACACCATGAGTTACCAACCTACTAACCAATATTGTGCTCATTGGTGTAATAGTAGCACAGTTGTTCTTATTGGATTTAAGACCCATCCTACAGATGGGAATTCACATCTACTATTGTAAATTTGGTCAAAAACTAATGGGTGGGGCGGTCATAGGCCCTAGTGAGGAAGCTATTGATGATATTTTGGTTTTTGGTTTGGTTTTTGTTTTTGTTTTTGTTTTTTACTATATAAACATGATATGATGGCCAAATTACCTTCAAATATTTATTCTAATTTCCCTAAAACACTGCTGCTATCAATTTTAGCCAGGTAAGTTTCATCTTGCAGAGTGTGGTGATTACGGGGGAGATTCATAACTTGTTAAAGTTCTGAGAAAGTTGTGACTGCTGAATGCTCAGCACTAAATGAGGCTCCTGTATCAAGTCCTCCCAGGTTCAAGGACCATCAGTGAAGAGAGAATGCAAGAGCTGGTGTAGGATGTGGGGTCTGGGAGTGCTGACATCTGGGTATGTCATGACCATTGCACTCTTGAACCCTCCGTAATTGTCATCAAGATTGGACCCACAGAGCTCCAATATGCCAGGGCCCTGAGCTCATGAGAACTTGATCTTTCCTGACTATTTTCAGGCAGTTAATGGTTGCTGAAGAGAGAGAAAAAGACTTTCTTGAGTAATGTAGTCATTGTGTAGTCAGTGGTAAGTTGACTGCCCATGTTCCTGTGAATAGCCCTTGGCTCATGTTCCTGTATGTGCCCCAATTAAACTCTTGGTCCACAATCACAATGCTGGCAACAACAACAACAACAACAAAAAAAAACTATAAGAATTAATTCCTCAGCCTCACAGCCAACCTGTAGTCTCATGAGAGGGTTCACAGCGGACAGACACACACTCCCTTTAGCAGCAAAGCTACTTTCAAACATCTATGGGCCATTTTCACCCAAGAAGTTACCAAATATTAGACTCAAAGGTGTTGCTTCCACGCCACCTGCTTCCTGCACTACTGCTCCAAAGTACTGTCTCTATGCATTATATAACTCCAATATAGATTTATGTGTATTTATTACTACTCATTCATTGAGAGCATGCAATGTAATTCCCTCATTATATTCTCTGCGTATGCTCCCCTTCCACTAAAATGAAGGCTACAGAGAGCAGGGAATTTGTTATACTTCAAAAAATTCTTTCATTATTTGAGATTGTAATATAATGACATAATTCCCCCTTTCCTTTTCCTCTCTCCAAACAGTTGGTCAGTTTTATTTACAGTAGTATTCTAAATGCCTAAAGAGTTGCTTATGTTTGGTGTCTGATAAATTCTTATTGAATGAATGAAAAAAAATGATTGAATAAAATACTGAAGTATACATAAAATACAACAAAGTACCTAAGTGGAACCATGAAAGAGGCCATTAAATTATCAAGGGAGTTTGGTGGAGGTAGAATTACCTTTACCTAAAAAAGGTGTCATGGAGGATTTAAAAAGGAAACTGGAGAGATGACTCAGTGGTTAGGAACAATACCTCTCTGACAGAAAGTTTGAATTCCATTCCCAACACCCCATCCCACTGGCTCACAATTACCTGTAACATATCCAGTGCTGTTTTCTGGACTCTGAGGGCACCAGGGTTGATCAGCAATACATCCCTGCCTATCTCAACTCCACAGAAACATATAATTTTTGTACGCGTAACATTTAATTTAATATAACATATGATTTATACAACACATAATTTAAAAAGTACATAAGTCAATCTTAAAGGGGAGCTAAAGAGGTACAATTTTTAAACTGGCATTTTAATAGCAAGTATGCCCCAAGTTTCTGGAAGCCTAAGTTATATTCAGCTTTTCTCTAACACCCAGCACCCTAGGCAGGTTGTAAGAATGTAACTATTTTTGTTGTTTGGTGACCAGTCCATCTCAGTGGTGAGTACAGGAAAAGCACTTCAGCATAGAGAGGTACTGACTTGAAGTTAGGAAGTATGTTGGGTGCCTTCCTTCTACTACTATGCCCAGAATCCCTGAGACTACATTCAAAGCAACCAATGCTTGCCTGCTAGAAGCTGGGAGACTGGGTACCTCAAGGTAAGCTATTTCCCCAAAGCTCCTAGACAAATCAGCCTACCCATCTTCAAAACATATGAACAAAGACAACCTGGACATGCCAGCCTCAGAAAAGCCAACCTAGCTCAGAAGAGTGTAGCCAGCTTGCAGAACAGTAAGAAATAATGAACACTGCCTGTTTTGCTTGACTACATTTTAGAATAGCTTAAAGGCAGTAGACACAACATGACAGGACCTGAGGGTAAGTGGCAGCTTTGAAGGAGAGGAGACACAATTAAGGCTTTATTAGTAATCTGGATTTAGGAAGTGATTGCTCTAGTTGTCCCTTCACTGTTACATGGAAACCAAGCCTCTGGGCTGCTTTGTCAAAGTCTAACACTAAGAATGAGATGGGCTACTTTAAGGAACCCGTGTTAACACTACTGGTTTGTCATCTAGAGATTCTTCTAAAGAAAAATGCAAACTGGAATGGGTGGATTGGTGAGCAGGGGAAGGGAGGATGGATTAGGGGATTTTTCAGGGGGGATCAAGAAAGGGGACATTTGAAATGTAAATAAAGAGTATATCTAACTTTAAAAGGGAGGGAAAAAAGAAAATGCAAGATCAATTGTTTAGGATCTAAGCTTCTCAAACAAGGGGACAAAAGCCAGACAGGATCCAGGCTTAATAAGAAAGTCTAATCATTTATTATCAACTGCCAAGATAAAAGGATATAAACAGAGCAACCTCAAAACTCAAGACAGTGCAGCTTTGGGGAAATTAGTTCAGAGTTGGAGGTCAAGTGAGGATAAAGCCATGAATCTTTCCTCTCCAATTCATACCTGAGTTGTCTGTGGCTGGTTGTGTAACTATTCAGCCCTGACTTGTTCACCCTTAGATACAGCAAGAGTCACTGAAATGTAATGAAGACTTGTGGAGTTATTTTGACTCTAAAACTATGATCAAAGCTTCTATGAGAAAACAGGTATAAATCATTGCCCAACAATGCTTCACAAACACACCAAGAATTAGAAACCTCATTACACCCTGCAAAGAAATCCAAGGACGAGTGGTTCCTAATAGTCCCCTTCACTTTTTTTTTTAAAGACTCCACCTTTAAAAAAAATCCATCACAATCATATTTCCAAAAGCCCACACCACAGTTTTGGGATTGTCTAATAGTTCATAAATAACTCAACCAAGGTTATAGCAATCATGGGACTTGCCAGAATTGCAAAGTGGGTCAAAGGCAAACACAAATCACAAGCCACATCTCCTAATGTCCTACCCGTGGCTTATCCACAAGGCCATTTCACTCAACTCTTCCAAATTTGCCAAAAAAGTATGAGGACAATCTATGTAAGAAGAAAAGTCTGCTTGTTTTCTACTAAACAATTCTGTATGTAACCATGTGAGAATGTGGCTGAGGTATAGAGTGGAAGAAGGTGGGGGAATGCGTTCTGGTTCTGTTCTGTCAGACATATCTTAAAACAGGTCTAATCCTCTGTAGTTATGATAAAGGACCCAGAAATAGTTCTTGTCTTCCCTCTGCATACTTCTCCCTCATACACACCATTTTTTTCTAACTTCAAAGGGAGCGAGCAAGCAGCATTTCTGATGTTGGCATTAGAACATGAGTCTTTGTGTCTCTGTGGAGCCAATTATCTGCAGATCTGGAAAATTAAGGAGTTAAATTACATTTCTGTGGATGCATATGCAGATGGCCGGCACTGACACAGAGCTGAGTGTCGTAATGATCCTCTCCAGATGAACCCTCATAAAATGCTGGGCGTCAGCTGTCAGTCTTCTTTCTCATTACAAGCTCAGGCAGCATGGTCTAAGGTTTGAGCAGTGTGATGGTTAATCTTGATTGTCAACTTAAGGAGATTTAAAATAGCCAGGGAAACAAATTTCTGGACATGTATGTGAAGGGCTGTCTGCACTAGGAGAACTGAGGGGGAAGACCTAGCCATAATACAGATAGTACCACTTATGGGCTATGGTCCCATACTGAATCAAAAGGACCGAGAAAGCCAAAGAATTTCTCACTCTTTGCTTCTTGACTATGGATACAACCTGCCTTCTATTCCTGCTACCATACCTTTCCTGACATAAAGGACTGTGTGCCCTTGGATTATAAGTCAAAACAGACCTTTCTTTCTTTGAGTTATTTTTGTCGGGTATTTAGTTGCAGCAACAAGACAAGTAAATAAGACAGGCAGGTATGTGGGGACCGTTTCATAAATGTGCCCTGACAAGGTCCCACAGATGACTCATGCATGCTTTTAACGGTATACTTTCTTTTAGTGGAGGCTGTTGTCTGTACTTCCCAAGCTACTCATGTGTAAGTAACTGGTTTCCTATTGGGTGTTGAGAAAGGCCAATGGTCTTTTAAAGGCAGGGCAACCATTACCTAGCTATAGCAGAATAGGCAGACAATGAGGAAAAGGACAACAAGAATTAGCTCTGAATAACAACTGTGACTATCATTTATAGTATTAAAAATATAATAGATTATGGTTACTGAGGTCTTAATAGATACATGTGTCTATACATCAACTCTACCATTTGCTGTTTGTTGGTCTTGACCTTGCGTTAGTCTTCTTAGCTTCTGGAACAAAGTACCAAACACCAAATAATGTAAACCACAGAGGTTTGTTGCCTCTCAACTCTGGAAGGTGTAAAAGACTGAAATCAAGGTGCTACAGGACCACACTTACTTCTTCTATCTTCTAGAGTTTGCTGGCAATATCTTAGTATTCTGTGGCCAATACATACATTTCTCTTATCATTTGTGCACATCCTATAAATGCAACTTGATGGAAGGAAAGGTTTATCTTGGCTCAGAGTGCCATAGTACAGTCTATCATACAACAGGCTAGGTACAGTAGCCTAAAGCAACTGTTCCCAGTTCATGCACAGTCAGGAAGCAGGGGAGACAGGCATTGAATTCAGTCCCCTTCCTCATTTATTATTCAGTCTGGGACTGTGGAATGATGCCACCTCTACTGAGGGCATATCTTCCCACCTCAGTTAACCTTATCTAGAATACCCTTCCTAGACAAGCCCACATATATGTTCCAGTGATGTTGATCACACTATCGTTTTCCAGTGTGTGACTATCTGTATGCATGGGGGTCTGTCTCATAGCCTGACTTAGCCTATCTCAAATTCCCCTTTTAAGTAATGGCAGTCACTCTGAGTACAGCCCACCCTAATGACTTCACATAAACTTGGTGGAATCTATAAACACATTTTTAAACAAAACCACACTCTGAAATATCTTGCAACAGTTAGCGGAACTCTCTCTTCCCTGCTTCTTCTTTCTTGAATGATGACTCCGTACTGATACCATAGGGCTTCTGGGAAGATTAAATCCTATGATGTATGTGTTTTAGTGTTCTAATGCTGTGAAGAGATACCACAACCACAGAAACTCTTCTAAAAGAAAGCACTTGGTGCTTGCTTACAGTGTCAGCAGTTTAGTCCATTGTCCTTGCAGAAGGGAGCGTGGTAGGCAGGCAGGAGTGGAGCTGGAGAACTAGCTGAGTGTTCTACATCCTAATCTGCAGGCACCAGGAAAAGAGAGCCTTTGGAACTGGCTTGGGCTTTTGAAACCCCAAAACCCACCCTTGTGACATGCTTCTTCCAACAAGGCCACATCTCCACATCTCTCTCAAGTGGTTCCCACTATCTAATGATCAAGAATTCAAATATATGAGCCTACGGGAGCTATTCTCATCCAAAAAGCCATAGCATGCTAAGAGTTCAGCACAGTGCCTGGCACACAGCTCCAAGGCACTAAATGCTTTTACTACCATTAAAGTGGGGGCGTGGCTCCTTAATGCTGTGTGGTTTTGGTTTGGTTTCCTAGACGAGACACTATGTTAGGAAGCGTTTTTCCTAATATTCTTCTTGACATCATAAATTGATGCCTTTATTGTATCCTTCACCAAAAACAAAAAATGCATCTTTGAATAAAGTTTACTTTTGTCTTCATATTGCCACCTATTTGAAGCATAATAAAAATCACTTTGAATAAATAACTTATTCTCCGCAAGTAGATAAATACTAAAGGTTAAACACTGCAGCAGTCTTTAGAAGTTTAAGGAAGACTCCTTTTAGATTATCCCCACATTAAAGAAATAAAAAGTCTAGCATGCAATGTTAAGAATTTTCATCAACCATGCTGATACAGATAAATGATATTTATAATATTGGGAGATAGCTCCAAACACTAATAATAATATGACTTTCATATTCAGGTATATCTGGATTTGATCCTTATCTTTCCCCTTCCTAGGCTCTGTAAGCACGAGGAAGTTATCTAATATTTTCCACTCTGTACTCTTATCTGTGCAATGATAATAAGCCTCCTTTGGAGCACGTACACGGAGGTGTGTGAGTGTTCGCTGCCTCCTGACACACTGTGCCCTGGATCACCTCTGGACTGTTAGTAAGTTGCCCTTTGAGCCACCAGAACTTCGACATAAAACAAATCAGTTTTGTTTACACAGCAGCCCATCTTTGGTACTTAAATATAATAATGCAAAAGAGAACCGCATACCATTGAACTATATACTTTGAAATTGTTAAGCCAGAAAAATGTACATTATGTGTATTTTTATATGATTGAAAGAATAAATTTAAAGTAATTTCAAGTTTGAAAGCAAGATAAAACAGCTCAGGGCAAATCCACAATACAGACCCCAACATGGAGCAGGCAGCCATTAGACACATTGCAGGAATAAAAAGACACATTCATCAACCCCAGAATTATTCTCAGTAAGATCAACATAGGTGATTGAATTTCTGAGTATATCTAAACTGACAAAGCAAAGCAGAGAAGTATTTCATTCATTCATTCATTCATTCGTTCGTTCGTTCATTCATTTGCGCATTCCCTCATCCAGAAACATTTCCTTATCATCAAATGTGCCTTGGCAGTTGTTAAGCGCTGGTGATGAAAGCACGAAGCAGATTCTGTCTCGATCTTCAGCGCACTCCCTGACTAGTGTGAGACATTTCCACAGCTTGCTGTACGAAAATATAAGCAGTGTAGAGACAGCTGAACGCATGGGTTACAGCTGTTCCAAGCCAGCTGTTAGGAAGCGAGGGAGCGCTTCTGGAAGAAAGCAATAACAGCTATTGCGACCCAAGAGGAGAAAACCCTATCGCGCATGTCCAGGAGAACAGGCCGAGGGAAGGATGGGGTTGGGGTAGGGGAAGACGTGAAGCTTAAGTCTTGGGTGGGGTGCTTATGGGTAAGGAGGGGTAACCCAGGTTTGTCTTTCTAAGCCTTGTTTGGCTTGATTTGTGGACTCGGTAGCTGATTCCTACTTAGTCCACAGTACTAGCACCAAGGAAGAGGAAAGAAAAAAACAAGGTATATTTCACCTCCTCTATATAGGCCGTGATATAAAGTCAGAAGACACTGTTATTCACAAAAGAATACTACACGATAAAGGAAGGATTCACCCTCTCCCAACAGGAATCTGATTTTCAACTAGAAGATGCCCTGCTGCCCAAAAATGACCTGAAGGAAACCCTGTCCCACCACTTCCTTTCATTGGGCCGGGAACACATTCCAAAGCTGAGTGTACCAGACTCTGGCTTCCATCCCATGGGTGGAAATCTTCAGGCTCTGAGCTCAAGATCTTCCCTTCCTTTTAGGACACTCGACATTCTGGCTTTCTATATTTTTTCCTCTTTTTAATGAAAATATCCCCTATTCCCTTCCGATTCCATTTTCTTATAGAATATTAGAAAACCCAGACTTCCTTTCTCTTTATATCAACAGCCACCTTTGAGCAATTCCGCTACTATGAAGCCCTTCTCAGTGTAGGTCAGAATGCGGATCGGAATGGAGGGTCTAGATAGCCCCTTCCCTCTGCTTCACGAGATAAACACCAAACAGACACAAATGATGAAAATGCTGGCCCAAGGCAGAGTGGAATTAAAGGATGATAGAAAGGGTCTCAGAATCCCCACTGACACTGCTCTGAGCACCACCCCTTCCTCCAGTATTTTCATTCCAGCATAAGACACCCCTCAGAAGACCCACAGCCCCACTGTGTAAATTCAGGCTGGAGGTCACTGTGAGAAGATGGGTTTCAGAAACATGGAAAATGAAAATCCACCTTTTGAAGTTTATAAATCAGTGATCTAGAATGTGAGCGGCAGTGACAGCGGGGGAACCAGATATCATTCCTCTTTGCCCAAAATGCTAACATTTCTCTTGTGGAAGCCAATTCTCTATTTGTGTTTATTAAGGAAGAAAAAAAATATATTGAAATCTTATATTCTTACAGTCCTCCTTCTCTCTCCTGAAGCCGATCCACCATAAGACTCACTGCATGGGTTTGCATCCATAAAGCTCAAACATTTTAATGGCCATCTTTAGGGTTTTATGACTGACAATTGGCAGAGAGCCTTACCTGAGTTTGGTACCCGTGCTCAAGATGGAGTTCCCATATTTTCAGCAAAACTACAACAGATTTATTTAACACGTAACAAAACTGGAGAGTCGTGGTCAGTGTTTAAAATTAGAAACTCTAGACAGATATGGTGCAGGTCTATAATTTCAACACTCAGAAGTTAGACAGGTAGATTTTCATGAGTTTGGGGAACATTTTGAGATATAAAACAAATTCCAGACTACCCTGGTTTAGAGATTGAGAACCTGTTTGGAGAAAAAAATAGGGAAGGGAAGAAAAGGAGAGGAGAATAAATGGGAAAGGAGAAGAGGAGACTGGGGGGGGGAGCCAGAAGTTCTAAGTTTGAAATTGAAAAACAAGATGAGAAATTCTTATGAATAGATATGACAATTTACCTTTGAAAGAAGCAGACTATTTGTTGTGGTGCTGGAATCAAACCCAGGGTGTGCCTGACCACTGAGCTATACCTCAAGCTGCCCAATCCAGACTTCTAAGACACTTTTAGATCCACCACAAATGAGCCAGAACGTGTAATGCTTATCTGTACCCTGTATGCGTTCACATACCATCTCTCTGTCTACCAACATCTGGGCCAGAAATTCTGTTACAGTAAATGAATACACATGGACATTTATATAACAAATAGTCTTATACTATACATTTGGGTTGCCTTATGATGTCCTATATTCTATAGATCGGACAGGTGTAAAAATGACAAGGATCTACAATTTACAAAAGTATCCATTTATGTATTTATAATTAGCATGTAACATAGTCGTACCAGGACCAGTGGGACAGCTCAACTGTTGAAGATGCCTGCTGCCAATCTGAATTGAGTCTGTGAACTCATTTGGCAAAAGAAAGCTGCAAGTTGTCCTCTGAGCACTGACATACTTATGTTACCCCCTCCACAGACCATCAGTCAATCAGCAATGCAATCGTCAATTTTTATTTTATTAACATATGTGCATATTTGCCAACATGGAATTTTATATGCCATGTGTGTGCCTGGTGCCTGCGCAGTCCAGAAGAGGCATTTGATCCTTTGGAACTGGAGTTAGAGATGGTTGTGAGACACCACATGGGTACTATGAATTAAATCCTGGTCCTTTGGTTGAACACTCAGTACTATTAACCATTAAATCATCTCTTTAGACCCAACTAATACTATTTTTCAAAAATAGCTACATTGTTCCACTAATTATTCATATTCAGCCTCTTCAGGCTTCTTTCTCCTATAATTCATATAAATACAATCGCTCCTTTTTCATTTAAAAATTAAATTTGTTCATTTATTATTTTATATACATGTGGGAGGGTGGGTATATAGACACATGCCTACACATTGTAAGACATCTATAATTATTATTAAATTTTTCCCAATTATAGGCTTTGCCTAGTCCTCTCAAAATAAGTGTATTGCTATCTGTAATTTCTACTCTAGGAATCTTGGTATTTCTCCTGTTATTTCAAATAGCATCCCATGTTTTATATTTCTAAACACGTTTGAAACATGTTCTATTAAAACATTTGCAATACCAGTGATTAGGGTTGTAGCCCAGTTGGATGAATATTTGTCAAACATGTACAAAAATATTCATTTAGCCTTGAACCACTTGACTGGTTTCAGTCAAGGAAATACATTCCCCAAATCCCAGCATTCAGGAGGTGAAGGCAGGAAGATACAAGTTCAGGCTTATCGCTGGCTACATAATGAGCTTGTGGTCAGCCTGAGCTAAATAAGACCCTATATTAAGAAGGAAGAAAAGGAGGAGAGGAGGAGGAGAGGAGGAGGAGGAGAGAAGGAAGAAGAAATAAGAAGAAGGAGGAGGAGAAGAGAAGAAGAAGGAGAAGGAGAAGGGAGAGGGGGAGGGGGATGAAGAGGGGAGGGTGGAGGGGAGGGGAAAGAAGAAGAAGAAGAAGAAGAAGAAGAAGAAGAAGAAGAAGAAGAAGAAGAAGAAGAAGAAGAAGAAGAAGAAGAAGAATCGCAATGCCAAGAGACTTTTAGAGCTCCATCTTGACTTTCATATACCTACCATACCATGCAACCAAGCTTATTCCCTTCTGTGATGAATAGTCCTATTTCCTTGAGGGTTAAGGCTTGCTCTTTCCTGTAGGTTGACTGTGCCTCTCAAAAGTTCATATATTGAAAAACTAATCTTCACGTTCCTGTGTTAATGGTGTTGGGGCAAGGGAGATGCAGATGATTAACTGATGGTGGGGCCCCATGATGACATTAGTAGCTTCTTTAGAGGTGAGGAAAGCCTAGAGTGAATACACTTGCTTTATCTCACCAGGCCAGGAATGATGTAATAAGAAGCTCCACATGTGACACCAAATAGATAGATAGATAGATAGATAGATAGATAGATAGATAGATGATAGATAGATAGATAGATAGGTAGATAGATAGATAGATAGATAAATGATAAAAAACAAAATGCCAGCACATGTTCTTGAACCTCTCAGCCTCCAAAATAGAGAGCTCAATCAATGAAAGTGCTTTATAAATTACCCGAGGACAGAAATATACCTTCCCACACATCTTTCTGGCTATCCTCATTAGACTCACTTCTTTCAAATCCATATTTTTACCCCAGAATTGGGAGCAATCTTCCAGGAGTGCAGAGGAGAGGGAACCTGTGCTATGTCTCTCATGTGGACCGTGTGTGTTCCAATTACTGCAGACAGAGGCTGCGTCAGCTTCACTGCCACACCACTCTGAGACCATATTAAACTGACAGGTAATTAAAGCTCACTCCTTCCCATCTGTTTCTTTCTTCATCATATTCTCCCTCTTAAATTTCATCTTGTTATACATGGCCCATGGTATTAATCTGCCGGGATAATTTTGGAAACTATCTACTCTCCAAAACTGTAGGCTGTTCCACTCTGTTTCATGGGATTTGTGATTTTGACAAATTGCATTTAATTCAGTCATTCTACCAATATTCATTGTCTATCTATTGTAGTGTTTTATTCTGGGTTAGGCTCTGGAGATGAATAGCAAGCATTGATCTATAGTCTCAATAGAGTCACTGGGAATTGGCAAGTTGTAGCTGATGAAGATAATGAATTAGGAGCTGATAGAGCAGCCTTGAAAGAATACTATTCATGATTATAAGCAAGTCACCTAAGTGATGGGATCTTGAATCACCATGGAAACAACTATGTGAAAATGCACGTGAGAGGTTTCTTAGGTTATGTTACGTGACATGAGGGGACATACTCAAAATATAGCTGGCAACTTTCCTTGAGCTTGAGTAGCAGGCTGAATCAAAAGGCTAACGCAAGCTTAGCCTGAATGTTTCTTGTTCTCTGCTTCCTGGCTGTGGTACAATGTGAGCAGCTTCCTCATGATCTTTTTGCTAAAACTTATTGACCATGGCAGTCCATACCCTTAAGTGGTAACACAAGATAAATAAGGATAATTAAACTCCAATTTCCCTGATGAATATAGACATAAAAATTTCTCAAGAAAATATCTGGTTACTGAATTTAGGACATACAACTTGTCCAAATGGACTTCATTCAAGAGATGCAAATTTAGTTTAAGATATACAAACCTATAATTGTAATACATAATATAAATAAATATAAGGACAAAAATCATATAATCAACTCAATAGAAAAATCTGAAAAGGTTCAATAACTTTATTATCAATATTGTAGAGATATTAGAAATAGATATAAAATATCTCAAAGTATTAAAGGTGCTATACAGCAAACTTATAGGCAATATTATATTTAAGGGAAGCAAACTGAAAGTAGTTCTTACAAAATCAGGAATTGAGACAAGGATGGGCACTTTCACTCTCTAATTCAAGATAATGCTCTGGGTATTAGCTATAGTAATAAGACAGTAGAAAGACATTGAAGGCAAACAAATATGGAAGAGGTCATTATCTCTCATCACCAGGAAAATACACACCAAAAGTACTTTGAGATGCTGTAGCAGGATTTTCCCTGTCCAATTAATTTAATTATTAATACAATGAGAAGCCTGTGATTGGACAGGGAAAAGTGAGGTCAAGCAGAAAGTTGCAGAGACAGAGACAGAGGAGTCAGGAAGGAGGAGGAAAGATGGAGCAAGAGGAAGACAATCCAGATTTCATGTGGCTTGAAATAAGCACAGGTAGCTATAAAAATGATAAAGGATAGAATAATTGGGATAGCCTGTCTAATCTAGTTGCACAGCTTGTATCATTATCAATTGGCTCTGAAATTATTGTGTGGGCATCTTGTGAATTGAGAACTTTTTGTTATATATATCTGACTAGTTAATCATAAGCTTCGAGGGTCTTGATTTCACTGGGTTCCTGGGAAGTGTGACAGCTCACTGCAAGGTGGGTGGTCAATGCATGGGGCAGGTGTGGCAGCGACCCACCAAGGGAACTTAGCTATTTGGTTGGCGATGTCTCGGGAGCTCCAGGCCAGAGAGTCTCCCAAGATGAGAACACCCCTGGAGCCATGAGGCATGTCAGTGCCTGGCAGAGCACAGGAACTTGGTGATCTTTTTAGTATTTACCACAACAACCTGCAACCCCCAGTCAAGAAATCTGGTAACCAATGTTAGTGTGGATGTGGGAAAGGAGGGACCCTCATCACTGTTGGTGGGTGAGGGCCAACTAATACAGTCATTATAGGAATCACTATGGAGATTTCTCAAGAATTGAAAAATGGAAGCACTGTCTGACTGAGATACCCACTCAGCGCATATGCCCAATGGTCTCCCTTTACCACCATAGAGATATTTGCACACTGGTGTTTGTTGCTGCTCTCTTCATGAAAGCAAGGAAATGTAATGAGCCTAAATGTCCATCAGCGGATGAATGGACAATGAATATGTGGAACATACATATAGTGGAATTTTGCTCATGTGTAAAGAAAACCTAACCGTGAAATTTGTAGGAGAATGGATAGATGGCTCTGGGAAAAGATAACATTAAGTGAGGTGACCCAAACTTATAGAGAAAAATAATAAAAACAAAACATGTTCCCACTCCTATGTAGATACTAGTGTGTGTGTGTGTGTGTGTGTGTGTGTGTGTGTGTGCATGTGGGAGGATGGGTGTGTAGTTTGAGTGTAAGTGTGAGTAAAACATAAGAAAGTAGAAAGGATACCAAAAGAGGATAAGCTAAGTGATGAGGAAGGATAATGGGTGGGCAAAGGGACACATAAATCATGAAAAGGGAAGGAAACATCAGAGGTCGGTAGCTGGGGTTGCAGGAGACAAGGAGGAAGAGAGTCACTAAATTAACAGCTAAAGTTCCTACTATGCCAGTGTCAGGAACTGAGTTTGGATCCCAGAACAAGAGCATACACTGCCACTCCAGTGGAGCCAGTGACAGATTGGGAGGGGGGGACATAAGAAAACTTGTAGCCTGTGGTCCAGTCATCCTGTTACACTCAAGAGCAAATAATAAGACACTGTGTCTCAAGGTGAAAGGGAGGGACCAAAACATTATATTCTGGATCTAAAGAGATGACTCAGTAGTTAAGAGCACCTAAGTGCAGTTTTCAGTGTCTATGTCACCTGTCCCAGAGCTGCCTAAAACCCCAGTTCTAAGTCCTATGCACACCTGTATTCATACACATGAGTGATCACACACATGGGCACATGCATAGACACACACACACACATACACAGAGAGTATTAAAAATAATAAATAAAAATATTTTTAAAATCAAAGCTTTCGTGCAACTATCTAATGTTTGGCATGCTAGTTTTAAAACTAAATAATTAAAACATTCCTCCTTTTAAAAAGGGAAAGAAGCAAGTTTGCTTTAATTCACAGTTTTGAAAAGTGAAGGTCTAAGCAGTCAGGCACACATCCTGGTAAGGGGCTTCCCACCTTGGCTGTATCACCTCATTGCAGAGGCAATGGAAAAAGTAAGAACAGGAAGAGAGCGCAGAACAGAACAGGGAGCCAGAATGACGCTCACATGGTTTGTGTAGGGTGTGCCACCTCAGTAGCTTAAAGTGCTCCCACTGGACACACCTCTACCCTCACTCTCTCCCATTTCTCTACCCTAGAGACCAAGCCTCCGAGACACACTTACACCACGTCCAAACCGTAGCACTAGTTAGCTGCACTTTTCCCCAGCCACTTGCACACCAAAATATAAATACTTAGGTGTAATTCACACACGCCTTTTCTTTGCTTTTCCTTGGCAAAGCATCCCAGGATTTATAAATAATCTCAGTAAAATTGTCACTATTCACAGACATGACAAAAATGAAACTAAAGCAAAAATAGCTTAGGTTGAAGACCTAGAGACACCATGAGCCACTGGCTATTAAAAGTTATGCCCCAATCTAGGCATTTTCCTTTTCTTTCTTTTACTTTTTTTGTTACAAATCCCTTACATGTTTACATACATAATTCATATATATGTAACAATGATTAAAGAAGAGACCATGAAGTTGGGAGGAACCCAGTTCTGGAGGCAGCCATGAGAGAGGTTAGAGGGAAGAGGGAAAGGTGAACATGACCTTTATATTGTAATTAACTTTAAAATTATTTTAATAAAAAATTACTTAATAATAGTGCTGAGGTTGTAGTTCACTGAAAGAAGATTTTCCTACCACATACATGGCCCTCGGTTCAATTCTTAACATAATCAAAAGAGAAAAAAAACTGACATTAGTAAAAATATTTTAAAACATTGCATATACAGTGTTTTGTTTTTGTTTAATTTTATTCTTTTTTTTTTACTCTTCTCTCATATACTAGATCTCAAACACAGTTTCCCCTCCTTCGCCACCTCCCCAGCCTCTCTTCCACCTCCTCTCTTCCTCAGATCCACTCCCTCTCTGCCTCCCCTCAGAAAAGAACTGGCCTCCCAAGGGCATCAACCAAACACTGCATAACAAGGTACCATAAGACCAGGGACATACCCTCACATCAAGGCTGGACAAGGAAACCCAGCAGGAGGAAAAAGATCCCACAAGTAGGCAAAGGAGTCAGAGACAGCCCCTGATCCCACCACCAGGTTTCTTACAAGAACACCAAGCTGCCCAGGGAATTCAGCTCCTGAGCAACGCTGCTCAAAGGAATGTCCTGAGAAGATACAAGTTTCTCTATGCTGTCCGGGATTTCAGCCATTAGCCACATATGACTACCGAGCACTTGTTTAGGTGCTCAAGTAAGTGAGGTACTGAATGTTAAGTTTTATGTCATTTTAATTCATTTAAATTAAGTTTAATAGCCATGTAGGGCTTTAGCTAATATAATGGATGTCATCACGCCAGGAGATATTACTGGTAAATTAAAAAGTGATGACTTTTCTTCTTTTATAGCTAAATAATACCTCTGCTCCCAAATAGATTCAATCCCAGCAAAAGAGAGGAGACACACTAAAGGCATTTCAAAAGTCACCCTTCAATTCAGTCTTCTTGATGCAGTCTTCTGTTCATTTTCTCCCCATCCAGAGTTGTTTATACACAAAAGCGCTTGTTAATGTCTCTAAATAATAGATTGGCATTATTTATTACTTGCATTTCTGTATTCATCTTCTTCTAAAAATAGACTGAAAGACTTTCTCTTTGATGAAAGAAAAAAGTTATCACGCCACAGGAAAAGCAAAATTGCTTTGCGACTTTGTGCATACCCACTGTTGATCAATCAGCAGCCTCAACCAAAGACAGCCACCAGTACCCACCTCTCCTATGGCTGTGTCACCACTCAGAGTTACTTTAAAACTGCTTTAAGCTGCCCAGGCCCTTTTAAATTACATTATACCAAGTCGATGGATGGGAAACTGACCAAGAATATACAGCCCATTAGAAATTCCCTACTGGCCTTCTATTACAAGGCATTGCTCAAAACATTCTGTAATTTTGCAAGATAAATCTTTCTTATTGATTTCACTATTCCCACAATCATAAAGAACCAAGCTTAAATGTGGTGTAAGGGATGTGTTTGCAATTTGCTGCATTTAGATGTGGCGGGCTCATCCTTTTCTCTGTCAGACAACTTTCCATCTGAGTCTCTTTCTCTCCTTTATTCCTTTGCTCGACTCCCTAACAAATTTTCCCTGGCTGATAATGGAGTGTCTATGGATAGAAGAGTATAGGTAGAAAAGCTTCGGTGCTTCCTGGGCATGAGAATTGTACCAGCATGATGGGCAGTAGCAAAAGGTCTTCTCAAACAGATTGAGAAACTGCTCAAAATATCTGAAAAAGAAAGCAGAAAATAAGAGGGAGGCTTGCAGCCCACCACACTGGGCTGGAATAGCACTAGAAAATTGCTTCTGAAAAGATAAAGGAAATAATTGTCTTTGTAAAGAAAAAGGAAGTATTTCCCAGACACATCTTCGTGGATCACAGAAACAATTATCTGAAAGTCATTAAAGTATCTTGGGGTGCGACTCAGATACAAAGCTCTTAATACCAAAGAGAAAAAGAAACAAAGATTAAACAATTATCAAGAAACCAAACAAATGTCCTTGTGCCCTTGAATGAAGACGTAGCTCACCAATGAATAGAAGAATGTCCTCCAAGTTAAAGGAAGCTAAGCATTCAAGGCTGATTCGTGAGTCCTTAACATCTCCCTATCTTCAATCTAAAGCCCTTGGATAGCAAGACTCTCCAACATTGCTCTCTACTACACTTCAACTAGTTTACACCTTCCTGCCCCATCAGGAACGTCACATAAAGTCTGATGGCCAGATCAACTAGGTCCTAAGATGTTTGGGGGTTCATGGACTTTGCACCTTTGCTTTCTCAAATTCTTAGAATTCTTTCAAAGTCCAATATAAATCTTATTATCTTCCGAAGAGAGACCCCCCCTCTAGCACCGTGAGACTTCAGAAGGATATACTCTTCTATCTCCCAAGACACCTCATGAAAATCAGTTTTTCCTTCAGTACATAGCTATTCACTTTACAATTAGGAAACCTGTTCGGTGTATCTGTCTGAGTCATGAGGGTAACATGTTCTATACTCTTCATTTTGTTCAGAACTCATTTTGGGCAAACTTCTCTTTATAAGAATCTATATTGTACGCCACTGGCATGTTTTCTTTAGCTGGGTATAAAGATGAAAACAAGCTCAGAAAAGGTAATCAATTTAACTGAAGTTCAATCAGTTTCACATAGTGGGAATGAGCTGAATCTAAAATGATAACTTTTGACACCAAGAGCCATTTCCCCCTTTTTTTCCACAACAGTAATTAGAATCATAACACAGAACCCTCAATACAAAGCCGTCCATGTTTACAATACAATTTTGGTCAACATGTAGTTATTTAGTGTGGGTATATATTCAAAATTCGCTAATTGGTTGTTTCTGAATAAGATGAGGCCTCTTTCAAAATCAGTACTATTAACTATTGAAGAAAAAAAGAAAAGCTGGGATGGAGGATTGTATAGTACCATCGGTGGTAAGTTTTCTATTTAAAAAAGCAGTCACAAAGCAGAAATGCCTGTGACTGAAGTCACTGTTTTTCCGGTAAGTCTGAGTCACCAAACCTTTGGATCTATTTTGCTGTTGCTTTGTTTTGTTTCTTTTTCCTAAGGGTTTCAGGCCAAATCATTGAGTCTTTTTTCTGGGATAACAGCTCCTCCACAAATGGAGACAGATCAGAACTGGCTATTAATACTCAGGCAGATGCAGAAGCCACCCAGATGGAGAATTTCAAGATCAATACAAAAAAAATAATAATAATTAAAGGAGCTACAGGATGTGACAGAGAGAATTAGCAATACAAAAAGATAGAAAGCATTTATTTTTGGAAAGGCAGTTTTTTTCCTGTATATCACTTGTGCATTTTTCTGTGCATCAATGGTATGTTTAAATAGATTTTTACAGCTTACACAGGAATTCTGCACCTGAAGAAAGAGGTCGTTTGCATGATAGGAGTGAATAGCTTCTGGATTAGGTTTGGTCAAACATCCTAGGGTTATTTACCAACATGAGCTGAATATCAGAACCCTACAAGGACCATGGCTCAGCATCACTCCACTAAAGAGAAAGCACCCTCAGAACAGCTTCTACTAAGATTGGCATTATATGACACTGTAATAAGGTTTGTGACAGAGATCACGTGACCACAGTTTGACATTACTTTAATATTGAGAAAAGTAATTTGAAAAATCATAGTTAAAGGGCAACTGCATAACGTTAGGGCAAAATTGCAAAAATAAAATTAAAATGAACTTTTTTTTATAAAAGGAAACATTTTTTTTTCTAAGCCTTTTCGCTTCTAAAAATGACCCAGGGGCTAGAGAGATGGATCAGTTGTTAAGAGCACTGCTCTGGAATAGGGCATTCATTTCCATTTACTACCAGCCAGAGCCTATCAGCTTCTCTGGTTTCTGCCTTGACTCTGTGCACAGGTAAGCATAGTGTTTCTACTGAACACCAGCATCCTAGAGCCAGCCCCATACCTCCCTCATGTCATACCGTGTATAGAAGCCGTCATCAACTGGGGATTTTTTTTCAGGTTTTTTTTCAGGTTTTTTTGTTTTTGTTTTTGTTTTTGTTTTTGTTTTTTGTTTTTTGAGACAGGGTTTCTCCGTGTAGTCCTGGCTGTCCTGGAACTCACTCTGTAGACCAGGCTGGCCTCGAACTCAGAAATCCGCCTGCCTCTGCCTCCCAAGTGCTGGGATTACAGGTGTGCGCCACCACCGCCCGGCTAACTGGGGATTTTAAAAGTAAAAAGATAAGGTAGAGATATGACCAAGAACCATGTTCCTCTATTTCTAAGTCACAAGAAAGACAGTTCTCATTTGGGTAAGTGGAATAACCTGTCATGCATACTCCTAACTCTCAGGTCTAATTCTCAGTCGCTCAGTCAATTCAACACTGAGCGACAGAACAAGTTAACAGAAGACACTGAACAAAGGTGCCAGATAGGTCAAGTGAAATCATATGTCTACTTATCCATCATCTGTCTATCCACCTATCCATCCACTTACCATCCAGCTGGCCACCTACACATCTGGCCCTCTTATCTTCTCATCATCTGTCCTTCTGTCTACTCACCCACCTACCCATACAAACTACCTAATGCCTTGGGTATTCAAAAATCTAACCACTTATCCACACACTTGTCCACTGCTTGTCCACTCACCCGCCCATCTAGCCATCTGCCCATTTACAGAAGTCTTTTGCCAAGCATTTATCCTGCTATCTTCGAGCCTCAGGACTGTGGATCAGGTGTAAATTCTTGGCTACTGCTCCAGCACCAAGTTGGACTGCCGGCTGCCTTGTTCCCTGCCAGGGTGACCAAGGACTCTAACCCTCTGGAACTGTGTCTTGAAGTAAAATCTTTCCTTCATATATTGCCTTGGTCATGATCGTTTTGTCACTGCAATAGAAAAGTAACTAGGGCTCCTCCTAATTTAGTAATTGGTTTTAAGCAGCACCTCTGTTTCAAGCACTTTGGAATATGAACTGAGAATCTGGTAGTAAACATGATAAGCGCCACACACCCCCCCCCATCCATCACTATCACAGCCAAAATGGATAATCCAGCAATTAATTTATTTAAAGTATTGTGAGTATGAATAAGGAAATGATATAGAATGCTGCAAAAGCACCCAACCAGAGGTTGCCTACCCTCAGATTCTAAGCAGTTTCCATGGAGACATAGCAGTAATTAGAGCTCACAGGTCACCATCCCTTTCCAAGCTCTGGCCAGCTTCATCACGTTTATTTTCCAAGTGAATTAATATCAAAATGTAATCTGTGGAGTCATAATGTTCTCACCTTTTTGGTCAGTGCTTTTACACAGATCAACCATTTATACCTCATATTAAAACAATTTTAAAATCGATGCTATGATTATCCTCATTTTTAGAGAAGGAATCAAGAAAAATGCACACGGAAAGCTAGTCCTTTGCTGAAGAAGTCAAACGAAGTAGCAAGTAGCTATGTATTAAATACATATGAACACACACACACACACACACACACACACACACACAGTGTCCTCAAAGAAAAATCATAAGTCTTAATTAAGGTGATCCAGCAAGAACACAAATGATTCTCCTATAATGCTGTGTGTGTGTGTGTGTGTGTGTGTGTGTGTGTTGTAAAATAAGGAACACATGGACACCCCAGAATGCTTATCCAACATAGCTTGCCATGTTAGTATTTAAAATAGGCTAACATGTGCTGAACAATTTAAAGAAATGTAACTATACAGATGACTTCTTCCCTGTTTAACTCAACATTGATCACTTGCTGTACAGTAAATACCTTCAAGTAAAAAAAGCAGGAATTTAGATCTTTCAAGAGAAATTGTTCATAAAACTTCACTGTAGGGAGGGGAAAGAAAAAGCAAACGGAGGCAGAAGCTGACAGAATGCTAACCCTGGCTGGGGAAAGCCTTTCAGAGTAGAGAATTCACACATGTAAGACAGATCACTTTTTATTCCTTTGCTTTGAGTGAAAGAACACCTTTTCTCTTTCTTCAAATATAAGGAAGATTCTCTCTCAGGTAACCCACAAGACAAAACAGTAATGCCTTCCCATGTTTCCGTTCAGTACTAATAACTCACGGATTTTTCTCAGCCCATTTGGAAGCATACCTTTGTGAGTAGAGCTTTCTGGGAAGAATTGTGATCCTTGAACTTACCAGGGAGAAAGAAGAAAGCCAGGAGGTCTTGGGAAGCATAACAATTATTTTCTCTCTCCTGGAAAGAGGAGAAAACCTCTCTGAGACTTGAGTTTCTTCTTAGCCTTAGGAAATTCAGGCCCATTGACTGAGATGAGGTATAAACAGCTCCTGCTAAGTATAAAGAACATTTAAGAGGTTTCTCTTATTTCACATAGAAATAATACAACAAAATATCTTGTTTTTTTTTTATTTTTTATTGTTCTTTCACATTGTGCAGACCAGGAGAGTAGTGTTTTCAAGTACTGTCATACTGCACACAGGATCAGATGCTACAGACCAATATTTCTGAAGTATATTTAATTGTAAGTCAGCCTGAGCTTTTGAACGGATGGGGTGTATACAGAGACTTATATGTGGACTAATGTCTCATTAGTGACATAGACAATCATTATTATAAGAACAATGATGTTCTTGGATGTATATAACAAGTACCGAAAGCTCTTCACACATTCTATATGAAAGAGAAGGGTTCTTGACTAAAAAGAAGGTTTATGAAAGCTTGTATCTTTATTCATTCATTTCATAGGCCAAAAAACCTATGGGAACAGAGAACTCTGCTAGTTTCTAAGAGTACCTGTGGTGAATGATAAAAAATTCACTTCCCCTGCAGCAGAGGTTCTATTATGTGAAAACATGATGAAAAATGATCAATAGAACTTCATGAGGGGTTCTTTCTCTGAAACAGAAGGTGACAGACTGGAGGTAGACAGTAGAAAGGACATATTTAAAAGTCCTAAACTTCTATTGAGAAGTCATGAAACTAAGAGAGAAATTTAGGGTAGGAGATAAGCAGTAAGGTTGCTAAAGATACATGTTCAAGGACAGAGGCAAGTCCGGAGAAATGGAAAAACTAAGAGATAGATTTGCAAAAGACCCTGGAACCCTTTGAAAGACAGTCATGTTGCTTTATTCAGAAGTGGGCATGGAGGCAGAACAGCCTAAGTTCAAATCCTACATCAATCTCTCCTGAGCAGTATGATATACTACAGCAAGCTGGTCTGTTACTAAGTGAAATTCAGATTCAACAAATTGAAATCTATACCAATCTTCCATGATGGTTTTATTCTTGGTGGAATTTTAAACTGGTACAACCCTTATGGAAGTCAGTGTAGAGCATCTCAAAAGCTAAAAGTAGATCTACCATATCATCTATCTATGCCAATCCTTGTTGTTTTCCCAAAAGACTCGACATCTTACCGCAGATAACTTGTTCAGTCATGTTCACTGTTGCTCTATTAACAATAGACCAAAAATGACAGAAAATTAAAGAATACTTCAATGGATAATAAAAACACAGTACATATATGCAGTGGAATACTACTCTGCTATAGTGAAAAAAAATGAAATCATGAGCTTTGCAGGTAAATGGGTGAAAATGGATGGTATTACACTGAGTAAGATAACCCAGACCCAGAAAGAAAATCACTGTATGTTTTCTCTTATATGTGGTTCCTAGCTCCACATGTTTAAATTAGAAAGTATCTGAAGAACCCAGAGAACCAGAAAGGTATCATAGGGGAATAGGATAAGAAGGAACTCTGGAACGGAGTTAGTAGGATACAGGTGTTATTAAGAGGATTATGGGAAATAGGGGTGGAGCTTAGCAGGGAGAAAGGAAGGATAAGAGGAAACAGAAAAAGGAAAGAAATAATAAGGTTACTTGTAAAAGCCACAGGGAAATATATTATTTTATAAGATAATTTAAAGTTATGATATATGTGTGCATATAGATGTGTCTGTGTTTCTGTGGGTATATATATATATATATATATATATATATATACTATGTGGTGTGTGTATGTGTGTGTGTGTATGTGTGTGTGTGTATGTGTGTGTGTGTGTGTGTGTGTGTGTGTGTGTGTGTATGCTTTAACAGAGTTATGCTACATGGAATAATGATCCCTCCAAGAACCACGGACTATCTAACAAAACCCCTGTACTGGGTGCAGGACACCTCCCCTCAAGTTGTTGGTCAAAGGAATTAAAAATTAAGTGTCTCCAAACAACCAATTGACAATGTGACAGGTACCATTTACTAGTGCAAAGAAAATAATTTCTTTGCACTAGTAAATAGGCTATCACTATTGCTCTGGCTTTCCTTCCAACTTGAAGGTAAGGCTCCATTGCTGAAGATACTACAGGACTAGGAGAAATCTAGCTGGGACTAACCTTAAAGCCTCTATCCTGAGATACTGGGAACTGAGACAGTGTTGGAAAGGGCTATGCAAGCTGCCAAGGAAGAGGAGTATGGTAGTCCTACCCAGCTGTAAGGCCTGTAAACCACAGCAATGATAGGACCAACAGAATATCTACAGTGGCACAAGAAGGGCATGTATATCTTATGGGTAGCTGACATGACATATGTACACACATATGTGTGTGTGTTTGTGTGTATGTGTGCATGTTCATGTGTGTGTGTGTGTGTGTGTGTGTGTGTGAATAATACACAAAGATGAGAACTTGGTTGAACTTTTTTGAGAGGAGGGACACAGCAGAAATTTGATGGGTGAGGGAAAATTTGAAATGCTACAGATACAGTGCTCGTGTAAGAAATTCTCAAAAAGTCTAAATTAAAAATAAATTTCCATGAGGGTTATACTGATTATACATATAAAACTGTAAAAGTAATGCAAAACTTGGCATAGGACAAGCAAGCAGTCCATAGGGTGTGGCATTATTGTGGTAAACAATACAATGACTAACACCTTCAAAACAAAGCCTAGAATGCTTCTCATTTTCTCCACTGCCCCCTGATTTTTCAGGCAAAGTCACCTGGTTATTGGAAATTATTTTCTTTGCACTAGTAAATGGTACCTGTCACATTGTCAATTGGTCCACTAAACTATTTTCATTTATAAAATATTAAAATCTATTTACAGCTACTCCAAAAGCAAAAGGAGAAAAGAAATATCCTCTGAAAAATAATGCAACTCATTGAGTGCTGGGCACAAATCGTTTTCTGTTTCGGGGATGGATGTCCTGAGATTGGGAATCGCATGCAGACATGAGAGGGAAAATGCTGAGGCAGAGACTGGGAATACTTATATGGACGTCTGAAGGACTGTTTCTTGAAAATGATCATAAAAGTAAACTTTGACTCCTTCATGGATTTGCTGTCTGCTAGATCTGGCAAAGCTATTGAAATGTTCACTTGAAATGTATTTCAGTTATTCCTTACTCAGAATCACAAAAGAAAAGTTTTAAGCTTTGCATGAAAACAATGCACAGAAGGGAAGATTAGGCATTTGGTGGTCCAAGATTCACCCTGGGGAAAGCTTATGCCAGGAATGTAGACTAAACACCACAGGCAATCTGTGGAATAGACAGATTTCCTGGGTTGTATCTCTACCATTTGATCCATGGAGTGACAGGTGTACTTGGAAATAGGATCTGGGGTTTGGCTCAGACTGAGTCCTCTGTCAAAATCAGAACAAAGGATTGGAAAATCACCACTGTGCTGACATTTCCCATTAACCTCTGGCATGGACTAACATGCTTTTATCTGCCCACAACTGCTGCATAGCCTGGAACCTGCCTCTTATCTTCATTTGCAGGCTACAGAATTACCCTGGTCTCTGAAAATGCCAGAGCAAATATTGCTACAACCAGAAGCTCACCGGCGATAGAGACACCTCTGGTGCTCTCAGAAGAGGGTCACAGACAAATGTTTATTGTGACTCACACACATCACACTGTCTGGACTTTTGAAAATTGCAACCAGTACTTATGTCATTTTGGAAATATTATAGGGGCAGAATATCCATCAGGGTAAGTGTGTAAGCAATAGGGAATTAGGTAGAAGGTATTCCTACATGCCTCACCTAGGAACTAGGTGTTTGGGTTAGGAGTAGCAACTCAGAAGAAGTAAGGAGTAAAGGAATGAGCAGCAGAGGATAGTACCAACTTCTTCATTATTGATAGAGATCCCAAACGGATATAGGCTATTTTACTTGGCTGTGTATTGATAGCCATTCACAGTATAGTTGCATAGTCATTGATCATAGACAAAGCTCAAGTGAGGGAAAGCCTGTAATATATTTTTATAGAAGTGTACAGTATGGTGACAAACTCTTCCCCTGCAGGCAATACAAACCGAAAACAACTTTATACTTAGGACTTATAAGCCCATTCATTTCCAACTAGATTTTGGCCCACATGACACTGTTCTACAAACCATGTAGTCCATAAAAGAAAATGTTATCACAAAGAAGCAGATGTGAAGCCTTGAAATGTCAAGAGGATTTGGAGAGGAAAACTGTATTTCTAAATGGCAACAGGTGGCCTTTGCTCTTCATGCTCCTCTTAAGAAGGGAGATCACAAACCAGAACACATTCTTCCTGCCAAGGCGATGATGATGGATAATCAGGCAGGAGGTGAGAACCAGGGCTCCCATAACGATGCTACAAGTCAAAACATTTGAAAAGGTTACACAAATTTGTTTGCTATGATATTCTGTGGCTTTGAACTCTTTTATGAGGAAAATAAATGTTTGCTATGTCATTTCTACTACAATCTTATATTACAATTTATATTACAGTCTTATATTACAATTACCAAAGAGGGGTGGGGTTGCAAAAAAGTATCAGGCATATTATGAACAAAGAAGATAGAGACAGCACAAATTGAATGGCACAAAGAAATGTTCAAGAGGCAAATAATGTATGTGTCTTTTCTATAGAGTAATCCAACATTGTAAGGAAAAATGAGCCTATCCACATTTCAACAGACACACTGTGATCGTCTTAGAAGTACACAAAGCCTAACATCCAGCAAGGGGCTCCTTGTGAAACCAAGGTCTTTTAGCTTTGTGTACAAGCCATTGTCTTGCTGGTCTTTGCTGACTGTAGTTTCAATTGTTCAAATCTACCCTGCTTGTATAGTTCCCAGTATACTAGAATGCTGGTTGATGAACTAGAATCTTTTCTTACCAAAATAAAGAATCTTAAGATTAAAAAATAAGCAAAGCAAAACAAAACAAAAAACAACCCTCTACCAAGGCATCTAACTTATCTTCCTACCTGAGTGACACTTCTTTTTGTTTGTGTATATTGTGCAGTACACTCTGTAATTCCATCATAGACATAGCACACAGAGAGCCTTCCACTGCCTAGTCCCTTTGCAGTTTCGGACATTTTTCTTGTACTTTCAACATGCTCTGGACTCAGGTAATCTTACTACTTCTTTTTGAAGACTCCCCAACAGCCCTCCACTTTGCTGGTAGCAAGAGTATGAACATTGAGAAGGGGAAAAAGGAAACTGAGACAGAAAATTCACTGTTGGAAGGTGTCAAGAAGAAAACATATAGAACGTTGAGGAAACAGCTGTTAATTCAACTACAGTGAGCATAAAGTACTCTATAACTTTGTGTAGTTGATCCCTGCAGTAACAGACGGACCTGTATTTGGTACCCTAGTGTTTCCAATGCCCCTTAGGATGTCTGCACCACCATGTGTCCTGTTTCACCTGACTATAGCCTTCAGTTGTTAGCTGTCTCAACTGAGTAAATGCAAGATGAAAGCAATGGGAACTCTAAAGGAAATGTATTACACTCAAGGGATAGGCAGCGAAAACCCTTTTATCTAAATATTCATAGAGGAATTGTGTTTTCAAGTATGCATTTCAAATTTTTCAAGAAATGTTTCATGATTATATTTCATTTCATAATTAAATCTTTTATATAGTTAGTCTATTAAAATGAACTCACAAGTTAAGCCCAGCAACACCTGAATTTGGTTATCTGTGGTATTGTTTTCATATCTAATTAATGGCATAAATTTACCAATTAGACCCAAGGGATGTGATTTTTTTTAAGGTCCATAAAGATTATTTAAAATTCTAAGACTTTAAAAGATACTTCTGTAACTATCCTTATGCTCAAAAGTGAAGAAGTATGAAGGTATTGAGTAGACAAGTCAGTCCTGTGTCCTGCAGATTCAAAGAAACTTAAAGGGCTCTGGCAACTTTAATCAGTGGCTTTAGAAATACTCAAAACTTTTTACTTCTTTTCATATTACCTCAAAAGTATGTTCTACAAGGAATATTTTATTCCTATCAACAAAACATGCATGCACAGTGAGAGAGTACACAAGCATTAAGAAAAGGAATGACTGGCACTTAGTGCCATCTATTCCAATCCAGTATCTCCTCTAAGCTCTTTATCTGAGCATGCAATTCACTCTAATGAGAATCTCTATACTTTTATTATTATAATGTTCATTTTGCAAAATAATAAAGACAGGATTTAAGTTTTTTTTTCCTTTTTGGGGGAGTGCGGGATACAAACTCTCTTATCTTAAAGTGTGTTTTTAATTAACCTACAAACTAGTGGGAGTTCATGCAGCTGCTTTGAACATCCTGAATTTGGGTTGTGCCCACCCCTTCTGTTCCTTTCTCCTATTCCAGTATAAAGGTTTCCCTCATAAATGTTTAGCTCCAAGACTCCTCTCATATCACATAAGTTCTATTGTCCTTGCTTATTATAATATTTGATTTGAATTCTTAGATCATAGGTTCCTATGCAGCTTCGTTATACAGACTTCATGTCGGTAAAGGCTTCTCCTGGCCCATTGTTTTCTCATTCTCAGCATTGCACCTCCTCCTGGAACTTCTTTGCCCCCATTATTCTCTATCTCTACTTCTACTTTGATATAAACTATATTCTAATACCTTCCCAAAAGGCATCATTTTTGGTATATTTGGTATATTTGGTATATTCTGTGTTAAACCACGAAAGATTTTAAACTAGGACCGTCCTGTAAGATAAAACATGTGGTGTTCGTACAGAAAGATTAGTTTTTAAAAAAAGTTTATCTCACTTCATCCAATTCGGCAGCAAATTCAGAATCTAATGCCAAGACTTGTGTTCCTAATACACAAACCTCCCTGTGCTCCCCAAAGTTTAGCGAGTCTGGTGCCATCAATCACTCCTATTGTGGCCTAAATGAAAAACATCCATCTTTTGCTTGGATAGTTGGACCCTTGGTCCCCAGTTTTCAGTGGTGTTTGGGGAGGTTTACAAAGTACAGTTTTCCTGGAGGAAGTATTGGGGCTGGGGTTTGAAAGTATAAATCCTCCGGCTACTTCCAGTTTGCTCTCTCTGCTTCACTCTTGCATTGAAAGACATGAGCTTTCAACATCCTATTCCTTCCTGTCTCCGTGCCTGCTACACCGCAGTGGACTCTTCTCCTAATGGAATCATAAACCCAAATACACTCTTCTGTAATTGCCTTGGCAATGTTGTTCTATAACAACAACAGAAAAGTAAGTAACTAATTAAACCCCATTGTTTCCCAATCAGCCTTGACTGAACATAAAGAAGCAAACACTAGGTAGAAATTATCTGAGATGCTAACTTTCTCTTTCTTTCTTTCTTTTTCTTTTTCTTTTTTTTTTTTTTTTTTGGTTTTTTTCAAGACAGGGTTTCTCTGTGTAGCCCTGGCTGTCTTGGAACTCACTGTGTAGACCAGACTGGCCTCAAACTCAGAAATCTGCCTGCTTCTGCCTCCCAAGTGCTGGGATTAAAGGCATGCACTACCATCGCCTGGCGAGATGCTAACTTTCAAATTTGGCACAAAAGAAAAGCTGATGAGGCCAGACAGCCATTTCTACATTACTCTGCCCATCCTTGCAACCCTTCTCTTCATATGTCCTAATAAATTGAGTGCTATTTCTCTCCAGGTAAAGTTATATACTGAGTATCCATTTCTGATATCAAAGTAGAATTCAGTAAAGTCAAAGTGGTATTCAAAAGACCAGTGGGCAGATAGATTGGTTGCACTAACACTCACCTTGAGAGGATTAAAGCATCAATAAAAGTCAAATTATATGATCACTCTGGCCTTTTCCTGTCTTTATCCTCTCTCTCAGTTTGGCTTTCTCTTAGTCCTCTTTGTGGTGCATTAATATTACATCACAGATGAGATTTTATGATAAATAGAAATTTGGCTGTTTATTTTTGGAGGATGGTTAAGTTCAGGAACATAGAGGTAGCCATTAGAAAGGGTGTTCTTGCTATTTCAACCTATGTTGGGAAATGAAAGAAGGGGCAAGTAAAATAAAAAAAAAGCAAGAGATTAAACTTGCGATCTCACTCCTACAAGCAGCACAGGGTGCACTGGATGAGAAGTACACTTGGTGGATTTGTACGCAGGTAGGCCCCAGTTGGTGGTGCTGTTTGGAGACGTTATGGAACCTTTAGAGGGAAGACTTAGTGGAGGAAGCACATCACTGGGGGAAGGCATTGGGGATTTGATAACCTCACCCTGCTTCCAGCTTCATCTCTCTTTCTGCTTCCTGTGTAGATATAAAATGTGATAAGTCAGATTCCTGCTCCTCCTCCCCACTCCATGATGGACTTTCAATTCTTTTGGAGACATAAACGCTTCCTCAAATTGTTTTCAAACATTGAATTTTATCATGACAATGGGAAAGTCACCAATACAGTTATTCAAAGTGGAACGCTCATTATCTAGATGTGTGTCCAGCGCTGTCCTATTGAAGATTAAGTTTCCAAAACATACTTTTGCAGTACACTCAACCAGACCACATCAGGTTTTATTCACAGACTCTATTCTCAACAATCCGGAATCCATAAATCCTATCCATCTCTTGTACAGGTTATGTGCCATCCTTATTTACATGGTGATTGCAAACTCAAGTAGTTTTAATAGGGTCTACGCACATTTGCAATAAACTCTTCTGTGTTTTCTTATGCATAATCATTAGATTGTTTATGATCATGGAGTTATGGGATCAGAAGGAAGCCAAAGAAAGCATTAGGTAGAACCCAACTCTTTTCAAGAGAAATTTTTAGCTCTAGGGAGGTGATACAGAAGTCCCTGGCAACTATCTCACTCAACTTGCTCAAGCCAGTTAGCGCTACAGCCTGAAAATTTAAGTGGCTACCAATAATACTTGAATACTGCACAGCTTCCAATAATATATATGGATTTTAATAAAGATTTACCAAAAAACTGGAATCAAATATATAGGATGACAAATTTTAGCCAGAAACAAAAGGTCAGGATACAATGTATCAAGCTCATTCAAACCACAAAACGCAAGGATTAAAAAATCATATGTAAACATTTTGCAATAGATTACCTTTTGCCCTTTAGATACAATTTTACTACTACAATTTTACTAAAAATGCTCATCAATTCTTTTCTTAATAATTCTATTATTGGCAATGCACCTATCATTTGTAAGGAAGGTCTTATACATAATACCTCTTTCAAATTACACCCCTCATCCAACTTAATTTTCACCACAAAAATGGAGGGGGGGGAGACAAAGTGGTAGACAGGGCATTTGTACCAGGTCTGAATTAATGCAAAATTCATTGGGCATGATGTACTTAGAGTGTAAGCTACTGAAATGGGAAAAGGACTGAAATATAGTTTACTGTGATGTTGATTTATAAAAAAAAAGTTTGTCATACTCCTATAACAGTTGATATACTCTGATAATTGCATAGTGTTCAGAAGATTAACAATTATTTGAACAAGCCATTGCAAATAAGCATTACTTAATAAATCAACATTAAATTGGAGGAAAATCTGTAAGACAGTGCCGCAAAACTATTTGTGGTTTAATGTTCTAGACTGGTTTTGATCAACATATCAGATAAAAATGTATTATTTGTCTCGGGGTGGGGATGGGGGATGTTCTTTACAACACATACAACCATGGAAATAAACAATACAGTAGCCAAAATCAAAGAGAAAAGCAGAAATGCAGAGATAAAATTAATCAAGAAAGATTTAAGAACTGTGAATGTGGGGGCTGCTGGGGGTTAAGAGAAATGGCTGCTCTTGCAAAGGACCTGACTTCAACTCCAAAAACCCACAAGGTGACAAAAACACTCATTTTTTTTACTATAGTTTTATGGGATCCAATGTCCATCTAGCCTCTTTGGGCACTAGGCACCCCCGTGGTACACAGACATTCATGCAGGCGATACCCTCCTTTGTATATCTTTTTAAAATTCTTTAAAGAAGTGTGAACGTTATTCCTACATCCAAACTTAAGGAAACAAATAAGCAAAACCAAGTAAATCCGATATTCCCCGGGGTGAGCACTATTCTTTCTTAAACAAGTATCAATGGCTTTTATTTTTACACTATCTAAGTTTAAGAGCTAGGCATAGAATATCCATGATGCCAAATAGGCAGATGGGGCTGAAAGTGATGTGCGTAAATCTAGATTATGGGCTGTAGATCTGCCTTGAAAGAAACAAATGTGGGATCAACCAGGCAGACTGCTGCTGTCTCTGAAAGGGGCTGGACAGAGCCAAGGAAATCAAGGACAATGTGATGGACATGCCAGGAACAAATAAACGGCTTTAGTGCAGGTGAACATAGTGCTATGAGAACAAAGCAGGATTCTTGAGTGACTAAAATGACCATGAGCAACCACAGACAGGATGGTGGTGGTGGTGGTGGTGGTAGTGGTGGTGGTGGTGGTGGTGGTGGTGGTGGTGGTAGTGGTAGTGGTGGTGAGTGTTCTATTACCCTTAAACAGAAAAGAGTAGCTTGTTCTGAGATAACTTTATAGACACTAACATTTGATTTTCTTATAATTTCTACCTGTCAAAGTGTCATTCTTTTGATTTTTAAAAGCATTTAAAAATTTAAAAAGGTCCCTCTTCTCCATGCCACTTGTACTCCACTAGGTAGGCCTCATTTTCTTTTTATATAGTGTTAAATTAGCTCCTATGCCTGAGAAATGATGGTATGACAGGGAAGATCAAAATTTGGTTACTCTGGGTTTCTGGTCACCAGGACTGTTTTGACCTTCGCTAACCTAAATAACCAACCATTTCTTGACTTCGACTATATGATCTACATGTTACAGTATGCTTCTTCTATTCAAAGTTACATACTACCATGTTGGCTGAGAACAGAATGCTTATCAACAATAGGACGGGATCTTAGTTAGGATTACTAGTACTGTGATTAAACATCATGACCAAAGCAACTTGTGGAGGAAAGGGTTTATTTGGCTTATAATTCCATATCATCATTCTTCATCAATGAAAGTCAGGACAAGAACTTAAACAGTGCAGGGATCTGAAGGCGGGATCTGATGTAGAAGCCATGAAGGGGTTCTGCTCACTAACTTGCTCCTTCACATTAAAGATTTGCATATGGAGTAACTACTTATATCACGTGTCAGAGTCAATACTAGGTTGTCATATTTCCTCTGCCAATGCCATTAGTCTAAAACTGTTCAGTTCAGCCTCAAGCATATTTCTTTCTTTTTTTGGGGGGGTGAGGGGAGAAGGACAGAAATCACTACATTCTTTGCCAAAGTATCACAAAACAGCCTTTATGACACAGACCTCTCCTCTGAAACCTCTTAAAATAAGCTGTCATAATCTATATTGCTCTCAGAACCACTGTCTTCCATGTTCTTTCTAGTATGCTTCATTAATCCTCACTTAGTGTTCAACTGTTTTCCTAATCCAACGTCCAAAAATCCACATTCTTCCACAAGCATCAAGGTAAGGCATACCAGAGCAGTACCCTGCTCTCTACAGAAGAACCAACTTCTGTACACCAGGCTGTCCTCAAACTCATGATCCTCCTGCCTCTGCTTCCTTCAGCAAATCCTACTGGCATGAAATTGCCTTGAGTCTCAGAAGAGATTTTGAATTTTGGAATTTTAAGAAGTATAGAGGCTGTTTTATACTATGGGATTTTTAGAAGTTGAACTGAATGTATTTTTGCATCATGATGTGGCTATAAGCCTGTACAAGCTAAGGTATGAAATTTGGTGGTTTAAATAATAATGGGCCCTATAATCTTATAAAATTTATTGCGTAGTATCCAGGTAGAGGTACTATTCAAAAGTATTAGGAGATATGATCATGTTGGAGGTTTGGAAAAACCCATCCCAAGCCCACAATCCTTTGCTTTGTGCTGCCTACATATACTGATGTAGAACTCTCAGCTACCATGTCTGTCTGCTTGCCATCATGCTCCCTGCCAGAAGGATAATGTTCTAAACCTCAGAGACGATAAGTAAGCCCCAATTAAATGCTTTCTTTGAAAAGAATTACCATGGTCTTGGTATCGCTTCACAGCAATAGAACGTTGACTAAGACAGAAGGTGTTACATATCATTTTTTTTTCAGGAGCAAAATCCTGCCAACATGGAATGGCTTGAAGCCAGTGAAGAGTATTCTATGAAATCAACTTGTGTCTTCATTACACGGAGAAGGCTAAAGTCCACTTGAAGATTAGAACCAAGAGTTATCCCCTCTGATGAATCTGGTGATGACTCCATATTGTTTGATGGGCATGAACTATGACAAGTACAACTCAATTAAGATTATCAGCAATGACTCCTATTCTACCACCTGAGTTTAGTCCTGTTGGTCAAAACAATGAGCATGTATAGTCAGCCCCTCTGAGAAACTGCGCCATGATGCTCATGGGGCTGCACAGAACATCATTCTTGCATCTTAGATTGGAGATAAGCTTATCTTGGAATTTCTGAACTGAAAGCTCACTGGGATGGCATTCAGCATTTTCAACGCCAGAGTGTCTATTTACAGACAGTTCTGCTTCACCTCATGGAAAAGGCTACTAAATATGATGAATCAACAATGTGGTAAAGCAAACATCAGAAGACCCTTTAAGGTGTTTGTTTCATAAGCTATACTGAGGGCTACTGTAATTTAACAGTGACGCCTATTCTTCCTCCTTGGATGCTGGACTTGACATTGCCCTCAATGACTATGCTGTCAAATTCATTTAATGTCACTGAGAGATCCATGATCCACATGGCCTCCAGGAAGGAAGAGCTCCTGGAGCCACCAACTCCAGCAAGAACATAAGAGAAAAAAGGAAGCTCTGAGTGCTGGGAAGTATATACTCCAACTCAGAATGCCAACATACTGAGAGGTGTCACTCCTCACAGCTGACATCCTAGACCTCATGAAATGGGAGTTGGGGGCATGGGCAGCTTTAGGTCACCCTTTGTCTAAAACCAACAGTAAAATTTGCTGAATTGTCAAGAAAAACAATATGTGAAAGGTACTCAGCAAGCAGCTCAAATACAGGCAGCAGGTCTTAGTTTACCAATTCCAATGGTGGACCATAGTTGAATGAGTGAATATTCAATATTCTAGGAAATGGAAACAAAACCAGAAGTAATAGCAAATGGATTTCAAAAGATAGCAATTTCTATGTTAATTCTGTAACAATACAGCCATTTTAGGGTAAAACTCTAAAAGGTAATTTTTTTGAGAGAGAGAGAGAGAGAAAGACAGAGAGAGACAGAGAGAGACAGAGAGAGAGACAGAGACAGAGACAGACAGAGAGAGACTCCTGAGTTTAGTACCAGGATGTTGCTGTGTTTATCTTTCCATGAATCATATGCAGCAATTAACTCTGAATTGCTATATCCAACAAACACTGCTTTCATGTCAAATGTTGTGTTTGTAAATGTGGCATGTAGTTTACTAATTTCTAGCTGGAAGATGCTAATGCCAATTCTAGGGTAACAGTGTGCAGCCTGGCTGTGTCGCACATGGCAGAGTTCTCCACCATCCCTTTTACATTAAAAGATAATGAATCTCATCTCCTCTGCTGGATCTTAAAAGCAGAGCATCATCTGATCACGTGACAATATGAAGATGGAGCTCATAAATAGTAAATGCAACTTGAATTTTTCTTAGAATTGAAAATAAGAGTGACTGAGAGCATTCCCCTGGGATCAAAAGTTTTTTTTATGAAAAAAAGAGTATGGAATCTCAAATGTAAAGCATAAAGGTTGAAGGAGACATCATCTCAGGATTCAAGATGCTCTTGACTCATTAGTGAGGAAGACAAGTAATAAAATAATGAAAGGTAGTATTTATGGGGCATTTATTTCCTCCCTGGGTCTAAGCTAAATGTTTAATGTGCATTCACGCATCGATCCTCACATTTAATGCTCAGCATAAAAGCTATTTTAAATCTCCATTTCCCAAATGAAGAAACAGGGGCAACACAGATGGAGCTAGCTCAGGGCAATAGCATCAGAAAGAGGCAGAACTGGAGCTAAACCCAGAGTCTAACACTGGAATCCACATCCTTTGTGATTAAATTGTGTCTCCCTGGTGAAGCATGAAAGAAGTCAGCACAGATGTTGCAAATCTCAAAAGAGAGGCATGACTTCAGGGCTGCAGATTAAGTAGTCCTGCCCCTTAGGCAAGTAGTGCCTAGACCAACACCTAGAACAGTAAGTCTATAGCAAATTCAGCAATTAGAGTAAAAGAGAATAACCCTTCCTCTTGAGATTGTTACATAATTAGGAGATGAATGCTATCTGAATATACATTGGTGGTCCCATATGATTAAGATGTAGCTGAATAACTGCTGTCACCTAGTAATGTCATCACTGTCCTGACATCATATTAAAATACACTATTAAAGTGTTTGTGATAATGTGAATACAAATAAACCCACAAGAGCACACAAGTGTGTGTCAATAAACACATGATTTTGTATATTGTTTTAAAGCTTTATTTTTATTTTTATGTATGTGTATGTCTATGTGTATATGCCACATGTGTGTGGCACCCCATGGAGGTCAAAAGAGAACATTGGAATCTCTGGAGTTCCAGGTTGTGAACCAACAGATGTGGGTGTCAGGAACTGAACTCAGAGTGTCTCCAAGAGCAGTGAGTATTCCTTAACTGCTGAACCATCTGTTTATCCCTTGTGTATGTATGGTAAGATAAATATGTGACCACCATGTGTGTTTACTAGATGATGACTTTATCATTATTTGATAGTGGTCTTCTATTTACAAAATGGTTTTATACAGTATTTCATGCTACAAGGGCACACTCATAATCTCATTTCTAACACATTTTGCTCATCACACCATTCTGAGTGGTGAATATTGTGGAATGTGTAGATGATGTTGAGGTCCATGTAAGTGTGATACAAACACCCATACCTGAGCGCTGAGATCAGAGGGAGGCACAAGGTGTCCTGCTCTATCTCTCTCTGACTTAATCATTTGAGACTGCATCTGTCATTGAACCTGGAGCTAGACCAACAACCAGAAAGCCCCAACAATATTCCTTCATGTACCCACAACACTGAAGTTACAAGCACATGCAAGGTCATGCCAGGCTTTTAATATAGGTGCTAGGGGGAAAAACTCAGGTTCTCATGTTTGCTCAACAAAGAGCCTTTCCCACTGCTCCTATCTTTGACTTAATCTCATGTAATTTTGTTCATCATGGTTTTAGATCACCAGACTATATCATATACATACATATACATATGCACACACACACACACACACACACACACACACAAACACCATTAGTGCTTGGGAAATTTGGTTCATTACTTCTGTGCTGACCCTGTAGCTTCATAACAAGTCAATAAAGAAGAATCTATGGAGAAAAACAAAAAGAAGAAAAAAGGAGGAGAAGGAGGAGGAGGAGGAGAATCGTTATCATCATCACCATCATCATCATCATCATCTCTGAGGGTAATGGATGGTGGCACATTTGGAAAATGCACTCCAAGTGTGAGATTTGTGAATTGTTGAAGCCCATGACTTTTGCCAGTCTTTCAAGCCCGACATTTCAATTCATCCTTATTTGATTTCCGTCTCAGGGTTACTACGGTTGCTATGAAACACAATGACCGAAAACAAGTTGGGAAGCAAAGGCTTTATTTTGTTTATGCTTCCACATCAGAGTTCATCATTGCAGGATGAGGGCAGGACTCAAGCAGCGTGGGAGCCTGGAGGCAAGAGCTGATGCAGAGATCATGGAGGAGCAATGCTTTCTGCCTTGCTTAGCCTACTTACTTAGAGAACCCAGGGGTGGTACCAGCCACAATAGACTAGCTCATAACCCATCAGTCAATAATTGAGAATTGCCTATAGCCTGATCTCATGGATCTTATGGTTGCATTTCTCAAGTGAAGTTCCCTGCACTAGGATGACTGTCTTGGGTCAAGTTGACATACAGATGATCCAGCACAGTATGTAAGACAAGGGAGGAAAAGAATAGCAAAACACTGAAGTACATCAAAGGTAAAGCAAACAACATCCTGGCAGATGCTGGGGCAAAAAGTTATTTTGTTGATGACTGAAAAACTCCTAAGTGTTATTTTTAAGTTATTTAAAAACAATGTTGTCCTATTCTATCCCATGCTGAATTTCAACTCAGAGTTCTGAGACTCTCACCTCACTTCCACCAGAGATTGAATGAATATCTCATTTGAACTCTCAAGATTTTTATGAACCTGCAGTTCAAGCATTTTGTACATTCTGAGGATGTCTGAATGATGTGTCTACAATAGCTTATGTTATATATAGTTTTCCATAATAACATGTAGCATTTATGTGAGGCAAACCAAAAGTAAATAAAGAATAAAAATTCCCACGACTCCAATATCTAATGCAGCCATTTTTAACATGTGGGTCATGACCCCTTTGGGGGTCTAATAACCCTTTCACAGGAGTCACCTAAGACCCTTGGAAAACACAGATATTTGTATTATGATTCATAACAGTAGCAAAATTATAGTTATGAAGTATCAATGGGATAATTTTATGGTTCGGGGTCACCACAACATTAGGAAATATAATCAAAGGTCTCAGCATTAGGAAGGTTGAGAACTACTGCTCAAATTCAAAATCTGTCTTTAAAGCATGTCTGTGTTCACATATATGTACATGCATATTGTGTATGTATGTATGTATGTATTACATGTGTGCGTGTGCAAGTACAAACCACATGGCAACCTCAGATGTTATTCTTTGTGACATATCCACCTTAATTTTTCTGACAATATCTCTCACTGGAACCTGGGATTCACCAGTTTGGCTGGACTGATTGGCCTGTGAGGTCCATCTGCCACTGTCTCTCCAGTGCTGAGAATGCAATCATGTGCTACTATGTCAGGGATTGGGGACTGGAGGTCAAACTCAGGTCCTCCTGTTTACAGTACAAGTTCTGGCAACTGAACTATATCTCATAGTCCACAAATTATGTCCTAATGGCTTCATTCCCTGAATTTTGTAACAGAAAATCTGGACAATGGACAGAATGGATTTTAAGAAAGAATAATGGGCTAAACACACAGGTATACAAACACAATATGCACACACATACACACACATGCACACACATACACATGGACACATGCATACATACACATGTGCAGATACATGTACACACATATATACACATATACATGTACACACAGATATACATACATGCACACAAACACACACATGCACACATACACATACATGCATACACATGAACACACACATACACATGCCACAATTTACTCATTAAAAAAGTGCATGTATATTAAAAAAATCAAGCATTCAAGCTGAGAATGTATTTAAACTATAAAAGAGAAAGGTGGGATCAGATCATATTCTATTTTCAGGTACTGGTCTGGGGAACACTGAATTAAAGAAAGATAATTGTATTCATAAAGGTTTAAGAGTTTCAAGTTGCTCTGACCTGACATTATGCAATAGATACGAATAAAGATCTGATTGTTTAAATTGCATTGATTTATGGTTTGCATTTTCTGTAACACCAGACATACAGTGACACAACAGAGTACCAGTCATAGGAGAGGGGTTACACATGGCTGCATTTGTCCTTTTGGATAAGATCACATCCCAAGGACCCACCTAAAAATACCCTTTACTCATGTGCCTGCAACAGTACCTGATTCAAATGTTGAGCAAGAACTTCAGGATTTGAGACATCAAACCCACGTAGAACATTTCTATACAAAAGAGAAGCATTTTTACGTAGCTGCACCAGTTAGTTTGCTGAAATCACAAGTGTCTACTGCACTTTTATTCTACTTTAAGGGTAATGGGAACTTTTTTATTGTATTGTCCCTTTGACTCTTAAGTGTCAACTCCAAACTTAAATGGATTTGCTAAAAAAAATATCTGGACTCAGATTAACTACATTCTTGGTAAAAGTTAATAAAAATTTAACACAACTGAGATGGAAACACTTGTGAATGCATTTCATAGCTGCAATGAACTCTATATGAAAAGAAGACAGCTGGGTTCACCTCCTGATGCACTAATTATCAAATGCAAGATCTTGAGCAAGTTTCTTATTTACTCCCAACATCAATTCTGGAAGTGTTCAGCAGGAAACAGTAGCTACAAAATAAGACTACTGGTTGAATAATGAGTTGATTGTAGCAAAATCTTCAGATTCCAAAAAGCACGGAGCTATAAGTACACACACACACACACACACACACACACACACACAAATACAAAATCATACATTTCATGAAAATAAAAAGATTAACATTTATCAGCAGACAAGGCTTGGATGGTGTTTCTCCCTCTCCAGCCTCTTCTCCCAAACACCAAGTTCAAGTTCTTTCTATATACAAATGTATAAATACTTGAGTAACTGCCTACTATAAGTGATGGTTAAAATCTAGAGGGACGAATCTACCATTAAGTGCACTTAGTACTCATCCAGTACCAGAGGACAGTATTTGGTTCCCAGCATGTACATGGGAGCGAACTTCACTTTTAGATGTACTCTCTAGGCCTCTCTGGTCACTGCATACATATGTTGCACAGACATACATGCAGAAAAAACAACCATAACCATAAAACACAAAATAATAATTATTTTAAAAATACAACTAATTATATAATATTTTAAAACAATATATTATCTATAAATATAATTAATTATAATTAGGCTCCATGTAGGCATTAGATGCTACCTGAATTCTAGCCTTTCCATTTCAGGCAAGGTAAATTGGAACAAATTTACCAGTCATACGTTTACTTCCACAACTAATGAGTGATAGTGTCATAGCCCTCACTTAGAATGTCAACCATTACGTCATTCATTTTATGAAAGAAAGAAAGAAAAAGAAAGAAAGAGAAAGAAAGAAAGAAAGAAAGAAAGAAAGAAAGAAAGAAAGAAAGAGAGGGGGAGAGGGAGAGAGGGAGGGAGAGAGGGGGAAGGAAGGCAGAAAGAAAGAGAGAGGAGAGAGAAGAAGAAGAAGAAGAAGAAGAAGAAGAAGAAGAAGAAGAAGAAGAAGAAGAAGAAGAAGAAGAAGAAGAGGAAGAGGAAGAAGAAGTGGGGGTAGGAAAGTATAATCTCTTTGACTTTTCAACTTCAACCTAAGTAATAGAGTGGTAATCGTGACCAGATTTGGCACTGTAATTTGAATGTGTGTAAGTAACAACTGACAGGAGACCAGACATGGCCCACTACTTTCGTTCATGATGGAGAAGTCCACATATATAATGTAGGCACAGTATTTCTTTCTTTGGCATGATTCAAACAACAGCTAAAGTGGAAACTGGAGTCTAAAGAGAAGGCTCAGTAGTTAAGAGTGCTTACTGTTTTTCCAAAGCACTGAAGTTCATTTCTTAGCACTCACATCCAGTGGTTCACAATTGTCTGCAACTTGAGCTCTATGAACCCCAATGTTCTCTTCTGGCTTCTGTGTGTACATGTGTACACACACAAATAAACATAAACCTTTCTGTTACTAAGAATCTAAGAATTGGGTGTGCTGGCCGGTGGTGGTGCACGCCTTTAATCCCAGCACTTGAGAGGCAGAGGCAGGCAGATTTCTGAGTTCAAGGCCAGCCTGGTCTACAAAGTGAGTTCCAGGAGAGCCAGGACTACACAGAGAAGCCCTGTCTTGAAAAACAAAACAAACAAAAAAAATGGGTGTTAAAGAGATGGCTTGCTGGCTAAGAATACTGACTATTCTTCCACAGTAGAGTAGATTCCCAGCAAACACAATGCAGCTGACAACTGTCTGTAACTCCAGTTCCAGGGGATTAAATGCCCTCTGCTGGTCCTCACAGTCACTGCAGGCATCAATACACATAAATCATTAAAAGAAGAGTTAGAATTGGAGGATGTTATTATATTATACAAGAAACTAAACTTCTAACAACTGGTAAGCTTCAAAACTTCTTCAAGAGACTCTCTGCTAACAATCAGCCATATGAGTTTCTTTTGTCATATTACAAAGAAAATGCTCTCCTTTGTATTGGTTATGATGCTCTAGACATAATGTCAAAGTATCAAAAGAGGTTAGGTCAAAGACACAGAAAAATTGCTTTAGAGAGCTTTTAAAACTTTGGCTTTACTGTTCCTATAAGAATGATTTATCAATTAACTCATTTTGTTTCTTTTTAGATGCATTTTGTTGTATATTTAAGGTATGTCCCATGACAAGGTACATATATACTAAATGGGTTATAGCAAAACACCTTTGCCACTTTGCGAGAACAGGTATAATTTACTCATTTAACAAAAGTCCTGACCACATACCCACTTGCTAAGCACAGTCTTCTGCTGTACTAGTTCTTTCTACTTTTCATCCTATGTATTTGGAATTTTATATCCTTCAACCTACATTTTTCCCTTCCTTCCCCCGAGTCTTTTTCAAAAAAATGTATTTACTTATTGTGTGTGTATGAATATATGTAAATATGCATGTGTATGTATGTAGGTATGTGTGTATGTGTTATATGTATGTGCATAAGTATGTATGTGTGTGGATGTGTATATATGTGTTGCATATATTCCTGAAGATATGTAGTATGTACATTACATGAACACAGGAGGCTGAAGAGGATATCAGATCCCCAGGAAATGGATTTACAGGTAGTTATGAATAGCTGGATATGGGTGCCAAGACCCAAACCCAGGTCTCCTGGAAAAGCAGCAAGTGTTCTTAACTGGTGAACTATCTATGCAGTCCCTCTTCCTCTGATCTTAATATCAGAACATTATCAAGCTGCTATCTTGACAATACAGATAGCTACCCAAATTATATTTTGATATAACCTTCTTTTCACCTTTCTGAGGATATGGAAGCAATATATATGCAATAGAACCCATACTTCTCATTGACTCTAGTCTCTCCCCAGGATAACGTTATCCAGCATAAAACTCTCCAGTGATATGGGATAGTATCCATAAGCTGCATTTCCCAAGCAGCCATATAGTCAGGGAGTAAACGTTATCCCGTGCTACTAAGCTACGATGGGTAATAGATTAGGTTTAGTTGATGAATTTTTAACTGGATGTTTTGAACAGGATGAATTAATCAGGACATAACCCCCATCAAAAGCTAAGGAGCATCTCTATGCTAATATACTTCTCATACAATCTGGATGTCTAGCTACTTTTGGCAAAACCAGACCTAGATTCTAAACTATGGCTATCTAAGAGAACAAGAGCTGCCTACTTTAAGCAGGGCAAGCACACCCTTTCCAATTTGGTCCCATTTCTCTTGGGTCACTTTCCTCTTTTCTGCCAAGCCTCTGCAGGCATGTAGGCTGTGGACTGCATTACTAAAGTCCATGGTAGTTCCATGAGCCAAACCAGAACAGCAGTAGTCCCCAGACAAAGCACTCATTTGATAGGATTTATGTCTGCCTTGCTGTGCTACTTATTATTTTTGTATCTCTCACAGCACAGTGCCTTTCACAGACTAGGTGTCATGCATTTTAGTTGAAGAAATGAATAATTTAGTTTGAAGATAGCTCATGTGTAGCTAAAAAGCTCTCCCATTTTCAAATGCACTACTTCTAATGAAACCTGGGGTCACATTAGCTCTTTGGGAAATTACAAACATTCAGTTACCCTCCCTCATTCCTCTGGAACCTTCCAGAGATAAGAGAATCACCTTTTAGAATCCATACAGAAACTCAGCAGCACCTTTAAGTGTTAGAGGAGGATGAGATGTTCATTATACAGTTTTAGCAGAACTTTCCACCCTAATGTAACAAACTTCACCATCTTGGTAATGAGCTAGCCCTCAACATCTCAGTTACTCTCAGAATATGCTCTATGTTTAGGCACCAGAGCACCTGACCCAGCAGCTACAATAAACAAGAGACCAGAGTAGAGAACACTGCAACCATCATATGACAACATGAGTTAAAGATTCCAGATGAAGGACTGTAGCACAATTGGTTTGCTAGCATCTCTGAGGCTCTGAGTTCAATCCCCAGCATGGCAGAAACTGGACAATATGGTTCACATTTATAACCTCCATAGTCAAAAGGTGAAGGCAGGATGATCAGAAGTTCAAGGGCATCCTCTACTACAAGGCAATTTAAAGGCCAGCATGGAATACATGAGACCCCACTGTGTCAACAAAACAAACCACAAGAACAGCAAGACATCAGACGAACATCTGGCATGAAGCCAGTCACAGTAACTGCCTGAACTAGGAGAAGAGAAAAGAAAGAAAGGGGAAAAGAAGGGTTAAAATGGGAAGAGTTAAGGTAACTGAATGTTTGACGTTTTCTCTTCCAACTGGTACTTTAAAAGAAAGCTCTTGGGAGTTTCTAAATGATTAACAGTATGTTAACAGAAAATCTGAAATTACATAGAGGTTGACTTCTATTTGGCCACGTGGGTTACATGAGGCTGCTTGCTGCTGCCTCTAAACTCATGGACTCACACTGTTAGCTTTGACATTTCGACTGTGCTTGCTCAAGCTTGGAGGCATGGAAGGGTTTCTGCCTCGTTAGCAGGGCAAGGAATGCTTCTGTCTCTTCTCTGCCACCTTCTCCTGCCATTGAATCTGCACAAGCCAAGGAATCACACAGATAAAGGCATTTAATTGCAATGATTTAGGCATGGAAGGGGCTTCAAAGGATATGATCTGAGCTAGCTCCTTTTATCTATACAAAATTAACATTCATGACGGTGGATGGGTAGTTTAAAATGATAATAAGAAATGTTCCCTAGGGCACTGCATAACAAATTCAGAAAACTGTACACTGCAAAATTTGACGTATACTAAGGTGTAAAAGCCTTTCGGAGACACCCGAGACATAACCATGCTAGCAGCCAAGGAGCTGACAATTTGGTTATTAACTTTGGAACATTCTCAGATGAAACTCAAAGAGCATTTCCAGGGCTATATGGCACACAAGATGGATATTAGCACAGTTCAACATGTAGATGGAGAGCTTCTTACTTTTAAGGATGTCTACAGTTGAAAGACAGGAAGTTCAGAGAGGCTCATGATGTCTCAAGGGAATCACGATGCCGAGAAGTAAAGCTGGAATCTGCTCCAACCTAACAGCTCCACAGCTCTCAAATAAGGCACTATAGCATCCTAGCCACCGTAGTATCCCAGCTCAGAGCATTTTGCTTGGAATCATCTTAATTTTTAAAAAGATTCATTATTATTATTATTATTGCACATGAGTATAACATGCATGTTATGTGTGTCAGAGTGTGCACGTCATGACTTAGAAGCAGTTCTCTCCTACCTTTACTTGAGTTCCAGAAATTGAATTCAGGTCATTAGACATTTTTGGCAAATGCCTTTGCTCACTGACTCACTTGCTGGCCCAAAGTATCTATAATTATTGTTTATTCTAATATATAAATATAAGGTCTAATATATTATGTGTGTTTTAATTAATATATTAATATATTATATATTTATTGTATATTATATCTGTACTCAGCACTGAACCCAGGGATTTACATATGCTAAGTTAATACTCTATGACTGACTAAATTCCCAGTCCAAAAGTCTTTGATTTTAAATTCGAGGATGGCATTTCTCAAAGGTTGAGAATAGAAAAAGGCTGTCTACTATGGCTGCATTTTATTGTCAAGTTGAGACAACCTAGAGTCACCTGGTAAAAGGGAATGTCACCTGAACAATTGCCTCAATCATAGCACCCATGGCTGTGTATGTGAAGAACTGTCTGATTGCTGATAGTTGTTGAAGAGCAGTGCTGTCCACTGTGGGTGTTGACATCTCTAGGCAGAGCTGGGCATCTGTCAGTATGTCAGCCTTCCTGCATGGTTTCTGCTTCAGGTTCTGCTTCAGCGCCTGTCAAGATTTCTCTACCAATGATTGATTATGACCTGTGACTCTAAGAGAAATAAACCCTTTATTCTCCCAAGTGGCTTTTGTCAAAGTGTTTTATCACAACAACAGGAAAGCAAAGTAGAACAGTGCCCAATTGGGAATGAAAAATAAAACAAAACAAAAACCTGTTAGCACTACCAAGCCCTTCTAGTTAAGCCACACAATTCCAGGATTCAATCTCAAAATACTATACTCTGGGAAATCACTCAGACTTTAAAAAAATCAAAAGTTTTATAACTCAGGTAACCAACCCCTCAGTCCCAAGAAAACTGATACAATCAATTCTGCTGTGTGTAGTTTTCTTTTCTTTTGTTTTGTTTTTTACTGTATTTGTGAGCACAATCAATCCTAATGTATAGTTCTTAAGAATCATTCCCTATATGCCTAGTTAATGCCCAGAGCCAAAAGCAATCCATAGAACCCAATACAAATTTAACGCAACTTTTTTCAAATTAGTGCCTATATTGGTCTAGATTTCCATGTCACATGTGTGAACTTTTCATGCCATTGATGCTTTTCAACATTTAATGAATCAACTACAGTAGACAAAAACAACTCATCACAACCAGCAGGGCTGATGTTTCAGAATGCAAAGGGAAAGAAGCAGTATATCTGGCCAAGAATAGGGGTTTAAGGGAAAGCAGCATGTGTCTTCTCTCAAAGGACAAGGGTGCAGTTACTTTCATCTCTTCAACGGCAGCTTTCCAAAACCTCTACTCATCTGACAACATCATTTGGGCCCCCAAAGGTCCAGAAATCAAAAAAGACTTCTTCTAGAATTTGGACCCCAGAATACCGCCCCAAAAGTCCATACAATAAATAAAAGGTTGATTCTCAGACTGGGGGGTGGAGCTTGTAAGAGGTGTGCCATGGTGGATCCTCAGGCTACAGAAAGCATGCCCTAGAAGGGGGCAGAGAAAGCCCAGACCCATGCCATTTCCTTTGCTTCCTAGCCAAGAATTGAGTGATTTTTGTCTTGCCATACACCCTCACTATAAAGTTCTACCAGGAACAAGGCCCATCAGGGATGGGCTGGAACCTCTTCTAAAACTGAGAACCCAAACGAATTTTTCTCTTTATAAATTGATCACAGTAGGCATTTGTGATAGCAGAACATGACTGGCAAGATGGCAAGTGACCCTATCACATAGCACCTGTCATGTCTTGGCATGCATTGTCATGATTTATCCTTGCAGAAACATGATACAGTTACCATTGCATGATTATTCCCATTTTATGGGTACATTAACAAAGGCTCCTAGAAATCAAGAGATTGAATCTAGAGCCCAAGGTTGTGGGCATAGTAGCCTAGTTTAGCTCAAGTTATAAAATAACTGACAGATATGCCATGACTAACAGTAGTACCTTAGGACTGGCAGGATTTCTCAATGAGTAAAATGCTTGCTATCCAAGTTGGGAGACCTGAATTGGATCCTTGGAACCCCAGATGAAGGTGAAAGGAGAGAATCAATTCCAAAAAGTTCTCATCTATCTCCATATCTATACTATTGCAATGCATGTGCCCCAATACAATAATAATAATAAATAAAGTTTGGGGCCAGTGAGGTGGCTCAGTGGGAAAGGTGATTGCCAAACAAGCCAAGCCTCTGAACTCATGTTTAAGTTCACAGAGTTGTCCTCTGGTCTCCACACATACATCATACACACATTCAATAATAATGAATAATTTAATTATCCTAAATGTTTTAATATTATGTGTATAGGGGTTTTGCCTGCATGCATATCTCTATGCATCTCCTGCATGTCTGGTGTCCATGGAGGTGAGAAGAGGATTTGGTTGTCCTGGAAGTGGAATTAGGAATGACTGAAAGATGTCATATGGGTACTGGGATTTGAACCCAGGTCCCCTGGAACAGCAGTTAGTTCTGAACCACTGAGCCACCTCTCCAGTCCTAATAAAAATTAGTGACTGTTTTAGATTTAGAAGGTGGTGGACTGGAGGGATGGCTTGGTATATAAGAGCACTGGTTCCTCTTCCAAAAGTTCTAGGTTTGATTGCCAGCATCCACATGGTGGCTCACAACCATCTGTAACTCCAGTTTGAGGGGATTTGAACTCTCTTTTGGCCTCCATGTGCACCACATACACAAATGTGCTCAGACATTCAGACAAAATATCTGTACATATAAATAAATAAATAAATAAATAAATAAATAAAATATTATAAATACATAAATAAAGATAGAAAATAGAACTTTGCTGCTTTCTGATGTTTTTGGGCCTTGATGATAATAACTTCAATTATTATTATTTGACGATTCAGAGACATAAAAGAGTGAGAGATTATATAAACTTATCTGTATAACTCAAGGTAGCTTACATGTGCTTACTCTTTCTTTTGATCTTGGAGCTTATAAACTTGAATCTCTGCCAAACCCTGTGAGCAGTTTTCTTTTAACTACATCTGCAAGTATGCTCAACTCAAAAAAAAAAAAAAATGCTTCTCTTCGGAAAGGATAGCCTGAACAACCCTCCTTCCCTACCCCATTCCCTTTCCTGTGGTTTGAGTTGGGTTTTCTACATTGATATATGGAAATAAAGACTTCAACTAAAATGTACATGCAGATAAAGCCACATCCCTTGGATATGATATCTATGAATACTGGTAATTATAGGGAGTGTATTGGAATTAGCCAAAACCTATAGGGAAATACTTGTTTTAAACACCTCAACCTTAACTTTGGAAATGCACAGAATTGAGGGATATTAACATCAAAGAAAACTTTGAAATTTGTCTAATTTGGTGGTTTTCTAATTTAATCTTGTAAGCCTGTTAAGGGAGTGATGAGCTAGCCACTGAGACATGATCAATATCCAAAGAGCCAGCAAAGAACAGAGTAAGGGTAACTGCTTTGGACACTTTCAGTGAGTACAGAGGGCAAGGACTGGGAGTCAGCCCTCCCCCTCCCTCCCCCCCACCCCCACCCCCACCCCCCCACCCACCCCACCCACCCCCACCCCCCCCCCCGTGATGCTTAACTATCTTTGTGTCTAGCTCTGCTCCTTCCTAGCTGGATTCACACCGAGCAGAGAGGCTAGGTGTGGTTAAGCAATACAAAAGGACCGGTGAGCTACAGCTACAGATTCCTAGGATTCCTACGGGCTGTGCTTGCTGATCTCCCAGCAACAAGGACAATGGCAGCACCCTTTTGGTGACCTGTATACAGTTCCTGCCTACCTAGTGTGAAAGGCACCATGTGATGGTCAACAATTATACCTGAGGCAGCATTTTGCTTTGTTTTGTTTTGTTTTCTCTAGTTGCTAGTACACCTTGAGTGTTGCTTAAATATAGCCTGGTATTTCTTTATGAGTTAATTTAACCAATAAAACCTGGGGTAAAGAAGAATGTATGAGCCCCTTACTTTACATGCCAAGTTTTGGAAACAGCAACAACAACAACAACAACAACAACAACAAAAAATGAAGCTATTACCTGTAAAGCTAAGTCTAGAGTCCAGTTCTTATAGGTTCAACAGAGAACGTTCCAAAAAGTGGCCTTGGTCAAGCAAATCCCATATATAAGTTTATTCTCAAAGAAATAACCAGGCTGTCGATGACTGGCTCTTCATAAATACTAATGTTACGAACTGAAACTTCCTTGCCTCTACATCAGACATTTCTCCAAATCCCACGCTGCCAACTTTCAAATCTTGCTATTTTTGCAAATGTCACCATTATTGTGATAAAATATGAACACCATTCCTTGAAGAAAGAATTCAGGTACCTGGGGACAGCTTCTAGGGTACAAATTCAGTCTGTTTTGGCTTTTGAGCGTGTAAGTTATTTCCTCACCAAATACAGTATGTATGTGTATATAATCAAATGGCACAGGACTTTCAGATTATCGCACTATAGCAGAAAGCTCTAGAGACTGTAGATCACATCCTCATTAAGTGACTATGATCCTGAAGGGATCAGACTGATGACCTGTATCAAGTTACCCGTCATCACTCAGAACTATGTTAGCTGACCAGATAAGTGAGAGTGGTAATAATACCCAGTATATAGTATTGTTGTGAGAATTATGTGGAACCTATGAAAAAAATTGTACCTGCTTAGCATTGACATTAAATACATGTCAAATTATGGTCATTATTGTCATCATTATTAATATGAAATTTGATCTCTGATGGAAAATGCCATAAAAAATTTCTTCCAGAGCTCTAATCCTATACTCCTTTCAGGCATCTGAAGGACTGGCTCTACAGAGCACTTGGTTATTTTCCCCCAAGCTCTTTGGTAGTTTTCTGCCCAGGAACTCAGGTGAAATGGAGTTGGTAGCATTAGCCAGTATATTCTCTGTTGGCCATCATCCCCAAGCTGTAGGCAGTCAGAATCCTTGAGAACCTCATTCTGCAAACTCACCTCTAGGACAATTCAAAAACCTCGTGACATGATTTTTAAAAAGTTATCTACAGATTCCATCATTTGCACAGTGCTTTTTTAGACTGTTCGAAATTAAGGATACAGGCTGGACCAGATATTTATTCCAACTTTTTCAGGGGCCTGTGCAAGTAAGAGGTAACAGGCTGATCAATGACATTTTGATCCCTGACTCTACGCATTTGTGCATACAAAGTGCGTAACTCGGTCGGCTAGCTTCTTGTTACTGTAACAAATACCTGAGAAAAATTAATTTTTTAAAGAGAAAGGGGTAGTTTGGATTTATACTTTTTAACATTTCAATCCATGAATGTGCCCTGTGGCTGCAGGCCTCTGGGGCGCCAGTACATCAAGGCAGATCTTGCGGTTGAGTAAAGGCATTTACCTCATGGACAAGACAAGAAAGAAAAGGTAGAAAGAGGCTGAATCCAGCTCCTTGAGGCTGGGTCTTAGTCCTCCTTTGAAGCCCTTGCATTTGACCACCAGACATCCTTTCACTCAGCCCATCTTGTAAAGTTTCCAGAACCTCGCAACAGCACCAAGCTGGTGTCTCTCTTCATTATAGGTGCCGTTGGAGAGACATTTAAGATCTCACCTTTAGCAATAACATATTTACACTAGCATTCCTAAGCACTTTATATGTCAGAGACTATCCTTGCAAACACCCTTGAGGCTGAAAGCCTTTACAAACAGAATTACCTTCTCTTTATATACTTATCGGCCCCATTGCTGAATCATATATTTTTCTATTGATAACTTTTTGAGGGATCTACATTCCTGCTTCCCATGATGGCTGTAACAGTTTAAATTCCTACCTGTGATGCATAAGGGCTCCATTCTCTTCACATTCTCATTTATTTAGTTTTCCCCCTCACAATTAAAAGAATTGCATGTATTTTTTGTGGAGCCATGCATACCACCACATGCATGTGAAGATCGGAGAACTACTTGAAGGACTTGTTTTTCATCTTCCATCATGTGGGCCTGGAGAACTAAGGTCTGGTTCTTCCTCCCAGCCATACACTCCCAGAAATAAGACTCAGACTCAACGTGTCTTTACAAAGACCTTGGCCATACAGCTAGGCTCTTCTGTGACTAGATCTAACTTAAAATATCCCACTTATTTTAACCCACATTCTGCCACGTGGCTGGATACCAATGCTCAGGTACCATGCATCCATTTCTGCACATCTTTCTGGGCAAATTTCCCACCTGGCTCTATCCCAGATTCTTTCTGTCTCAACTTCTGGGATTTGAACTCAGGACCTCTGGAAGAGCAGTCAGTGTTCTTAACCACTGAGCCATCTCTCCAGCCCCTCTGTCTCAACTTCTATTTCCTGCCTAATCCATAGGCCATAGACTTTTTAATTAACAGGTGATGGCTCCATACAATACACATGATATTCTCTGTACATGGGTCCAAGGATCTCTCTCTCTCTCTCTCTCTCTCTCTCTCTCTCTCTCTCTCTTTCTCTCTCTCTCTCTCTCTCTCCTTCCCCTACCTGTCTCTCTCTCTCCCACCTGTCTCTCTCCCCCCTCCCCTCCCCCCTCTCTCTCTCTCTCTCTCCTTCCCCCACCTGTCTCTCTCTCTCCCACCTGTCTCTCTCCCCCCTCCCCTCCCCCTCCTCCTCTCTCTCTTTCCCTACCCTCCCCCCTCTGTGTATGGATGTATGTTTTGCCTGCATGTATGTCTGTCTACCATTTGTCTGAGGTTGTTGCCTGATGTCTTGAGTTCACATACAGCAATCGAACAGACTGTATGTATAGTATGAGAATTTTTAAATATTGAAAAAGAGACAAAATATAACAATTATGGGACAAATGTTAAGCCAAGAAGATTGGGAACATATGCATGAACATTAAAAAAGAGTTAAGGATCCAGTTGAAGTTCTGTAAATAAGTGAGAAAGAATTCCAATCTGAAACTTGTCTCAGGCCTGGTTCTGCTACTGGCCAACTTCTATAAAGGTTAAGTGCAGTCAAGTTTGCTAGATCCTCTGAGTTCACAGAAGCAGGCACCTTGTGGAAACAGCAGTTGCCCATCTATAAAACAAATGGGTCAAGATAGATGATATCTTAAGTTCTTTTTCAGATCCCAAATCCTATGGTACTTGCTGAACTGAATTGCAAGAACCTTGCTTCTAAATCTAGGTAAGTTACAATTTATACACTGCATATCTACTTCGAGCTTTCTTCCTTCAGACTCATAAACGTTAAGTACTAAGTCTCAGTTCTACCAGACAGGCAGGTAAAGGCAAGGTTTGAGCAGAGATAGTCAAGGGTAGAATGTGAAGTGCAGTCATGAGAGGGAGGATTTCAACAGATGAGGTACTTGTTATTTATAAGATGGAATGCGGTTAGTGATTTATTGGAGGACACTGTTCAAGTGCTCACAAGTATTTTAAAAAAGCATGAGAGTCTTTTTTCATAAAAAGAAAATGAAGTCCAGGAAAAACGGGGACAAACCTGGCAGACAAACTACATAAAATAAAGAGGAAATTTTGTGAGCATGTTTATAAAACATACATAAAACAGGTTGTCTGCTCTACCTATGTGCCAATCTTTCTGTTACAGCCTCATAGGCTCCAGGTCTAGAACTAAATGTGGATGTTAGGTTTATGAAAATAGGGGTAGTGAATTTTAGTACAGTGATTTCTAAGCATTTTCTTAGAGGAACTGATGTGAACTGAAACCAAAGTGTATAAAGGTGATGTCAGTACCAGAAGACAGGCCCCTCTGTCCTTGCCTAGAGTCTCTGGGACTGGTGCCCAGGCAATGTGCAGCACCACTTCTAGATACATTAGCTAGTAACCATTTCTGTTCCTAGTCATTATCTAATGATTAGGCTAGCAATCAGGCAAGAACTTTTTTTAAAAATTTAAGATTCTGTTTTATTTATTTTATTTTCAATTATGTGTGTATGTCTATATGCAGGTATGAGCAAGAAAGTACAGATATTTGCAGAGGCCAGAAGAAGGCATTAGATCCCTTAGTGCTGGAGTTAGAGGCAGTTGTGAGTAGTTTAATACGCGTACTAGAAACTGAACTCAGGTCATCAGCTAGAATAGCAAGCACCCCTAACCACTGAACATCTTTTAAGGCTCAAGAACAATTTAAAGAGAAATCCTGAGTGGTAAGACCCTAAGCCAGTTTTTGTTCTGTCTACTCTGTCCACGCTATCATTGCATGCATATCTATCCACAGTCATCGCTTTATTTGCTGTTGACTTGAGCTATCATTTCTTCTCTTATCAAACATATTCTTGGGACTAAGTAAGCTAATGAGCTATCTTAGGAGAACTGTTTACACTTATGACAAATGCTGCTATATTTCTAATATAGATTACTATATGTTGCAAAAATCTCTTCTTTTACTTTCTAGACACATTAGCTAGTGACCATTTCTGTTCCTTTATCAGCAAGGGTAGCTATTTAACTGAGAATTTGCCAATAGAATCCAGATAGAGGAGCTTGGAGTTATTTCTTACTGCAACCACAGAATTTCCTCGATGACTCTTATTTATTATCTCCCCTTCTTCTGTGCAAAGGGGAAGGATCCTGAAGTCTTAAAAGAAAGTTACCATGTGGAAATCTCTTGGGCCTGGATTGACCATGAGGAAGTGTGAAGACAGGGACACAGTTACAGGAGGGTAAATTAGAATTACCTTACCTCTTCGGTCCCCACACACCCCACAGTGTAAGTGTTGTCACAGACACAGAGTGCTTGATAACCTAGTCAAATACACACTGCTCTGTTAAACTGGCTCAGGATCTCAACCATTTTGCTTCACTACTTCTCTCAATACAGAAAATACTTCAAGGTGTACTGCCTGGCACAAATTACTTCTTCCCCCACCCCCCAGACAGGATTTCTCTGTGTAGCCCTGGCTGCCCTGGAACTCACTCTGTAGACCAGGCTGGCCTTGAACTCAGAAATCCACCTGCCTAGGATTAAAGGTGTGTGCCACCACTGCCCGGCTTATTCAAATTACTTCTTAATTTTCATTAGCCATCCTTTTAACAGCTGAAAGATAATCCAGAATGGAGGACAAGCAAGGGAAAACCAAGAAATATGTTTCTAAAATCCTAACTAAAACTTACAAAAGTAAACTTTTCCTTTTTTTTACTAAGATCTATAATATAAAGATAAAAGATGGTGAAAATTTTAAAAATTAGTGTTAAATTGGTAACCTAAATCATCATTAATTTATTCTATAGCCCAATAACAAAAAATGGGATTTCCAGTTAAGAATGTCTGTTGTAACCTAAGTCATAGAAAATAAAAAAAAAAGTCATAGAAAATAATTGACAACGCTGTTACTTCTCACCAAAAGAAGACTGGTGGACTTCCATAATCACTAAGCATCCAATCATGGAAGATGTTCTAATGACATGAAGAAAATGCCTATGCTACAATGAGATTCAATTACATAACTACATGATTTATTAATTAATGCAAATCAAGCTCTCAAAGGTGTCTGCTGAGTACCAATTACATGCTAGGTATAAGCCTAGCATCTGGCCATATGGTCCCTGCCTCCATGGGTATATGGTCTGGCTTTCTAGTATAGGCATTCTCAAAAGACTGATAACATTGCTTTCCTGGAGCTTGGTTTCTTTATGTACATAATAAGGATGTTAGAAGAGAGCATGGACTCTAGGGCAATTATATTCCACATGTAGAAATAGAATCCCTTATTCAGTAGAGCACAAGATACCAATTGGTAAATATACAAGCTTTTGACTTTACTGAACCTGTAATTATCACTATAAACTCATTAATGTTAGTGTTTCCTTAAAGTGCTTAACTATCTTCATTTAACCAAGCTGAAGGGGGGTTCTTGAGTGGTAAGACTCTTCAATCCAATGCAGAGAGAGTGCGGAGCAAACTGTAGATGTTCAGACTCCTGAGCTTCATGTCAAATAATCATCTTTAAATGCTAAAACTAAATATAATTACACATTTCAATTTGTGACTTTTTGTATTAGAATAACTTCATGAACAGTTTTTAAAAACAAAAGAACAAGGATTGTGTATATTAGTAAAAGCTCATTCCATTGTCCAAAGCTTTAAGACACATAACACATTTGGCATGAAAGTTGACGATGACCACAAGAATTACATACTTAGGGGTTTCACATGCAGAAAACTCTAAAAGGTAGTTGTTTTAATACTGTAATACTTGTCTAGAGACTGGAAGGAATAGAAACCTGTTAGTGTTATTGTCTTCTAAATAATTATGGTTTTAAGTGGCATATACCTATTTTGTTCTCAAAATCCACAGTTTATTGAAAGAATATTCTAATATGGCCACCCTCTACAATGCCATCTCCCCTTCCTCTGCATTTATCACATAGATTAGTATAATTAGGGGAATACCCAATACATTGTTCTTCAAAGTCAAGTAAAGAAAACTCAAGAACGGCTGAAAGGAGCACCATGGAGGCTGTAGTGTTTCAACATAGCCAGCTCCAATACTAGAGCTGGCTTGCCACTGCTTGCATTATCAGGAGGACCCGGTTCTCAAGGGAATGCCCAGCGCTCTCTCTGTAACTCCATTCCAACTTAAAGACACCAGTCTTCCTCAATGTCCTCCAAGGAAATAAATTCTGGCCCCAAGAACAGGATGGATTCAGTGAGGGTTCATTTAGGGATGTGCTGGAGGATTTAAGTGAGAAACAACTCAGATACAGTCACATTGTACTGTCTCGGCTTCGCTCATCTCAGCGGGTAAAGGCTTTTAGGTGGCAGCGCAGACAGTATTTGCCAAGACCTTTGGTTTTGCACAGTTAAGACAGTTTGTGAAGCGCGGCACCATTCACAATCTAAAGAATCCATCCAATATTCAATAACTAGGTCACATTCTCAACTTTATCATCCCCATGCTTTATTGCCCTCTTCTGGGCCTCAATAATCTTCCACCCTCCCCACCCAGCAGTAACTGTTCCCCAGCGCTGAGTTCCTGCCCCCCCCAGTTGCTGACACACATGGTCTTCCTCGTGCTCCTCTGGGTGGAGCCAAAGAAATGCAGTGACTACCTAGAAGTAGGTTAGTTAGGCTTCCTTTCTCCTTGCTTGGGGGAAGAGAGAAATTAGCTTAAATAAATGATATGCTGGTTGAAAAGAAATGTCTCGGACAGCAAGGAGAGCCTTTCTCTTGCCTTCTCTGCCAATTCCTTGGAGTACAGAGCTGTGGCATCACAATCCCCCATCTGACCCGATATCTTTCTCTTAATCTGTAAAACATGACCGCATAATGTCTGCGTGTTCTGTCTGTCAGTGCTTACTATCCGACACATAGTAAGATATCTGCAAGAACTGTACTTGCTTATTCTCACTTAAGGAGCACAATCCCTTGGGTTCGGGACTGTGATTTAATCCCACTTTAGAGCCAAGGAAACTAAGGCGTAAAGAGGCAAAGTGACTTTCCCATGGGGACGTGTACCCTAATTGCAGTTCCGGGGCTTTAAAACAATATTGGCCTGCTTTCAAAGGTCATACGTTGGTGCCGAATTCACACCACCATCTTCATCAAATCTTTCAAAACCTGTCAGCTGTTACCGATCTTTGGAGTCAGCCCTCACTAACAGACATTGCTTCCGCAGTCTTTCCCAAGCCCCACCTCTCCGCAGCTGCTGAGCCACCCCGTGTCACACAGGGGAGCAGCTTCTCTCTCCAATGCCCAAGAAGATACAGACTTTCTAAGTCCTCCTGAAAGACCACATAGACATTTCTATTTCCAGCCATACCTCCTTTTGAACTCTATCCTACATGCAGTCTACATGAAAAATGAGTAAAAACAGATAGCCTAGTCTAATGTAACGCAACTTAATTTTTTTCTTTCTTTTTTTCTCGTTTTCTTCTGTCTGGCTATCTCTACAATTCATTCAGTATCTAACCTGCATCCTAACACTGTCTTTCCCTAGAACCATTAAGGTACCCCATTTAACCTACCAGTGGCTACAAAATACTACTGGGACAATATGAAGCAGATTGACAACGGGTAAGAAAACACTTCTCCGATATCTAAGCAAGACACCAGGGGGAAAAGATATAGGGATCACGAATGTGAGATTATTGATATTGAATCTCTCCTCTAGCATTAACGACTTCAAAAGTAATTTCTGTGATAATGTAGTTTTCCAAATTCCCTCAGAATTTCTTGGCTTGAGTATCCCGGGGAAATACAATCAGGTTCTCTTTCTCAAAGTTGTTCAACGTTGCCAATTAACGATGCTCTCTTAAAGCTGATTCCCCAATAACATGTATCAAAGGCTTCTGAATCCTGCTTTGGATTGTCGCTTTGAAGTTGAAACCCAGGTTCAGGTCCAGTCTTCAACAACCACCACCTCTGCTTCCACACTCTGGCCTGCCTTCCACCACCCTTACCCTCACAGTCTCCTCTGCAAACAGTCTACCCTGTCGATCAATCGCCTGCTAATGTGAACACAACTTCCACACCTAACCAAACAAAAACTGCAGTTTCAAAGTTTCAGAATCTCTCAGTGGCTTTGCCATGCAGTTAAGGGTCCCAGAACTACCCTGGGTTCGGCAAGGGCATGAACCAATTCAGCTGCGGTTATGTATGTACGGACCACATAGCCACCTATCTCCAAAGGATGGGTCAGATCTCATACTTAAACTCCATTGCAGTCCCATTGAGTCTATGGCGTTCCTACGAGGGCTTTTCCCCCTGTCCTTGCCTCCCTCTCCCATTCGCAGCCTTTCGTCCCTATTTTTAAAAAAAGAAGAAAATGAAAAAAAAAGAAAAGAAAGAAAGAAGAAAAAAGGAGTGGCTCTGTGCTCCCTGCAGTGGCTTTAGTGGCGTTGCAGCGATCTGGCAGGCCCAGGGTGGCGGGCCGAGCCGCCCCTTTGTTGGGCGGGCTACAGATGGTGCCCCAGCGCGGGACTGCGCTTAGGCGGGCGTAGGGGGGGGGGGGGCGGGAGGCCGGGAGGGGGAGGCCGGGAAGGGGGTCGGGCGGGAGGGGAGGAGACGGCTGAGCAGCCAATCGGCGCGCAGCCCATCAGCTGACCGCTTTTGCTTACACCAGGTGCACGCCGGCTGCGGGGAGCACAAAGCGGGGCGCACGGAGGGCGCGGGCAGCAAGCCTTGGAGCGAGGCGAGGCCCGTGCGCCCCGGTTTGCAGCGCTTGCTAGGCGGGGACCGGGGCCCGCGGCGTCCTCCCAGGCAGCGGCATCCTTGCCACCGCACTCAGAGGTGCCTAGGGCGCCTTCCTTGAGACCGAATCCTTCGCTGCCCCGCCCTCTGCACCCCGTTCCTTCTACCCTCTTTCCTAATCCCGCCTGTCTCTACCACGACCCCCCAAGAACGCGATTTAGCCCAGCCCCGCGCAGCAGCTGTTGCTCCTGCGGCTGTCTCGCCTTGCATCTTGGTGCTCTGCTGGGGGTCCCCCAAGGAGCCAGTGCGCGCTGCGGGCTGGGTGGAGGCGCTGCTCTGCCGGTCCTCATCCTCCGGCTAGTGGCTGCTGCTGCCGCCACCACCACCACCCTCTGCCGTGCGCATCCCCAACACCCCTGTCAGCCAAGCCTTAGGGTAAGTGCCCGGACCAACTGGGCCGCAGCAGGAGGTGTGGGAGGCAGCGGGAGGTGTGGGAGACAGCAGGGAGGAAGTAGAGACTAACTTGGCAGCTTGGCGGACCCTAAAGCATCTGAGAAACCTCGGGATGAGATCGCAGGGCTAAGGGGAACAAGGGGGCGCGGTTTCTAAAGGTAGGGAGGGGGAAAAAAAACGAAGTCGGGAAGGGAACCTCTACTGATCACCCTCTTGCCTTCAAAATGAAGCAGGGCGGGCGAGATCAATAGTTGAGAAAGAAGGCCAGACAGAAATGGGCAAAAGGCAGTGACTGGAGCTGAGGCCCCAGGATCTTAGGGACCCGTGAGAGTGGGGAAAAGAGAAGGCTTGGGGCTGGGACCAGGGGAAAGAAGCGGAGTGCCCGGGAAGGGAGCAGAGAGAGAGGACCCAGGGGCTTGGAAATGGGGTCAGAGGGAGAGAAAGAAAGGTGGCAGGTTGTGGGGAGAGGAAAAGGTCTTGGCAGAGGCCACGACGTTAAGAATAAAGAGCGAGGAGTGTAATTAACAAAACCTTGACGATCCAGAAGTCAGAGCACTGACTCTGGATTCAGGAGAACATACTCAACTATTATGTGGTCCAAGGAGGAGAAAAGTGTTTTGAGCCTCGAAGCGGAAGCCCCTTAAGGAGGCTTGCTATACATGTGGAAATTTCTGGGAAGTCTTGATCTTTTCCAGGCATTCTGCTCTGGGGTCAGTGGTTAGGAAAGTTTGCCAGCGAGTGTCCTTTGTGCTGCAAAGAGGGGTGTGGGCTGCTCTCGGTGCTTCCTAGATTCCTGCGGTCACCGCTAGCTACCTCAGGGGGAAGTCCTTGGCTGGCTGGCTGGCTGGCTTTCCCTCCCCCTTCCCCCCCCCCTCCAGAAAAGCCTAGCAGCCAAGAGGTGTCCTGCACCCTGGGCACGTTGGAAAGTTCGTTCTGCTTCTGTTGCCGGACAGCAGGCATGGATGCGCAGGCTGGAAGATTCCGTAGTAGTATCTGCTCCAGAGGGACCTTGCCTGCGGTATCCACAGCAATACCTTCGAAGCCAGCTATGCAAAGAGTGAGGGAGGGATCAGAGTGTAAACCGCCTTTGAGTGCCTGAATCACGTAGGCAAAAAGCTCCTAAATCGCATCCCGTCGGTCCTTAGGATGTTCATTCGCAGAACCAGATAATAAAACAAATGTGGATGAATTCAAATTTGCCGAGGGAACAGCTGCTGACTTGGGCTTTTTTTTTTTTTTTTCCCTGTAGGATCTTCTGAGTCAATGCTGTATCTTGTTAGTTCAATTTACCAAAACCATCTAGGCAATCAGTATTACGCACGTGTGGGCATTGCTTCATTTTTAAAAGCTGGAGCTCAGGGAGTGGAAAGTTCACGAAGATTTATACTTTGACCCTGTATAAAGCTGGAGTCCAAGTGGTATTGCTGGCTCCAAGGCCCTGTGTGTCATGAAGTCTCTAATTTGCATGCAAATGTAAGGGGATCCCGGCAGATGTCTGGCCTCAACCATTCACATGAAGGAATTTGAAAAGACAAGGAGTCTTCAGTTAACAATAGACCTTAAGAACGTGGAATAAAGGCGCAGTGTGAGTTTCTCTGTTTGGGGGGACTCCATGGCTTGCTGATACCTTTATTCGAGAGCCAAATTTGTAGTGTGGTATATAGAAAGCTCAACTCCACTGGCGCTTACCTGGTGGTGGATGTCCCTGCTGCCTATAAGGACTGTTTCTCTGCAGGCGATAACTTTAATCAGTCCACTTCCGGTACTTTGAAGTGATTTCTTCACAGACTTCCCAACTTTTAGAGGTTTTTTTTTTTCCTTTAAATAGTGTTTCTGCCTTGGCCAGCATTTGCTCCCTGCCCTGTAAGATAGTCATACTAGGAAAAGGTAGTTGTCACTGATCATCTGGAAGATCTCACTGGAAAGGTCCATTTAACCTCATTTGGGTTTCATAGGTGCTGACGTTACAGATCTGCAGGTGATGGGCATACCATTCCAGCAAAGGGAATAGACCCGTTTCTGTGTGCGAAGGTGTCTCGGCACAGAACCATGAGCAGGGGAAGTCACTCAATGGATTCCCAAAGCAAGGGCCTTTCTGTCTTGTATAGTATTAGCTGCTCTGCCATGCTGCTCGCCCCCTGATAGTGTTAAGACCAATGGAACAAAAGCTGGCCAGCCCCGGGCCACATGTGAGGCTTGCAGTTTCTAACCCCTGACACGCCAACGCCAGAAACTCTTCTTTTGTCAGTCCTAAACACTGTTGAAGGGGAAAAGAAGGCTATTCACTGAACAGCGTTTGCCCCTGTGTTCCATATAGTCACCAAAAGAGACAGTAAAACACAGCAGAAAGACCATATGACTTTGAGGGGCTTGGTTGGAAATAGGGGTGGGCAGCAAATGTTGGCGTGCTGTTTCCCATGTTTTCTGAAGTTGTTGCTATCCTAGTTATTATTCTCTTGTCCAGTGCCCTTCATCTTTAAAGCCGTCTACTTCAAGTAGGAAAAAAAATGAATCAAGTCCAATCGGAGTGAGAAGTGTTCTAGTCAAGGTGCATTTTGTGTCTTGAAGCTATGCAGAAGTCAGAAAGTAGCATTGGTGTGCTGAGCTCTCCTGGGACTCCCAAACCTGGCATTTTGTCACCATGATGGAATTGAGGGATGACTATAAAAAAAAGATGGCATTTCCAAGCACACACGCCCCTTTGTTGTAAAAATTATCACAGGGTAGTTTTGAAATCAAACTAAGATGGCGCAACATCACATCTTTGAACTGTCAAAACTGTTGGCCTCCCAGGGCTAGATCTGTACTGCGCAAGTCTACTGCAGGAAAGACTGAGTGAACATTTCTTTGTAAATAAAAGTATTAAGGTACTTATTAGAAAAGGTTACTCTGTTAAATAAAAGAAACACAAACCAGATCCAACCACAGGCCACAGGCGGTAGTTCTGACAAAACAGTCATAGGTAAGACTTTAAGAGTTAAGAGTTTGGAATTGTAAATTAACAAGTAAGACAAACATGAGAAAACTGCCCCTCGGCTTCTGTGTAGAGTCCGCTATTGCTGGGCTCTTGACCTGAACTGCTCTATCACAAATATTCTCTCTCAGTGGCATATCCAGAGAATATAACATATTTAAAAGCAACTTCTAAAAAATAAATCTACTACTACAGTTCTATTTCTATTTCTCCCCTCGTCTAACTATAAATATTCATCAATTATCTTATTGGAGGCTTTTATGTCACCTTAAATAAGCCATAGACTGTCTATAAAGTATGATACATTACAGGCATAGGTGCTGTTTTTACTCGGCTTTCACGGTTCTTTGTTGCAATTTCTTTTTCAGCTGCAAATAGTTATTCTCTGATTCATTCTGGCACTGATATAAGGCTGCTCCAATATTGTATTTAAGTTTTTAAAATTATTATGCTGAACATCTATTTTGGGTTAAACCAATCTGAAGATAAAGCAGCTTCCATTTTAGAATCATATTTTGGTTTCTGAGAACAATGGAAATATCTTTAACTCATGAATAGAGAGCTTTGATTAATATTTTATTCAGAATAAAATTAAAATTATATAGATGAAGTCAGAAAAACATGTAGTCTCTCTTGTTTTGGTTCAAAGAACAAAGGATAAACTCAGTAAACTGCAGGATTTTAGAGAGCCCAAGTGAACTATTTGTCATTAAAGTTTTAAATGAATTTCACTTTAAATCTCTCTCTCCCTCCCTCTCTTCCTCTTTCTCCTCTCCCTCCCTCTCTCATATCTTTCATATCACCATCCTGAGTATGTTTGTGAGTTTAGTTTCCATGTCTCAAGGAAGAGATATAGACATAATAAATGGTTTATTGGCTTTGTATTATTTTACAAGCTACTTGGTTGATAAATAGGCTATTACCAATTATACCTAAGTGATCTGGTACGTCTTCCTTAACCTGCCACCCTTGAGATTACTCAGTTGTAACATAGAGTGTCTGGGCCAATGGGGTTAAAAGGAATAACTACCACAATCAGTCAGAATGATTGTGGAAGCTTTGTGTCCAGTACCATTTATGACCATAAAACTTTTATCTTGAATGGAATCCTCTTACACTCTGAACTGAAATATAGCCCCAAAGAAGCAGAGAAAATGGGTGCTGACTTGGAATTCACATCCGAGGTCCTGTCCAGCCTAGTTTTGGAGCACCTGTTAAAAAGACAAATGCATTAGGTTAGGATGCTTAGTTTGGAGAGCTATGGAGTAGAGCCCTCTTTTCCAGTAGCTTCTTACTTTCCATTTGCGCTGTTTATAGCTCAGAGTTGTGATGTTATGTGAAAGCTCTGATTACTGTAAATGAGTTGTGATCTCTGACCCAGGCTGTCTTAGCTCACGTCTATTATCCTACAGGCAGACATGGACTCCGCGGCTGTCACCTCATTTGTGTATGAAACAGACACATTGGTGGCATTTTTGGGGGGTTACCATAGTTACATGAACAATGTACATGTGACATGACATCCTTCTATGTGAAAGGTTTTTGTGGCAGATATTTTGAAGCCCTGGCACTAAAGTACAACTATTTAAAGTTTGAGGAACACATAAATTAGTCTCCCGTTGTTCTCTGGAGCCACCTTGTCAATCACAGGAGGACAGCCTGCCCATAGCCATGTCCAGGAAAGGGCAATCAAGAGCCTCTACCTAATAGAGATTTCCAAGAGCAGCATTGCAGGACCTCTGAAGAGGGATCAGCTGTTGAATATTCATTTCACAATATTTGGTTTTCCCATTTAGTACGGCCCTTTGTGAGCTAGCACATTAACATAGTCGTTTTCAACTCAGAAGGGAGAAACCTGCACAGCCCCAATATCAGTGCCCATCTCCCGTAAAATCTGGGAAAGGAGAACAAATCAGTCTGTCTCTACTAGCAGTAAGCACAATGTGAGGCTCTTCATTTAGGACAACTAAAACAGCTTTGCAAAGAAAGAAAGGTGGCTTAATTGGTTTCATGTCTGTAATTTCCCTCTCTAGGAATAAAGAATGTCATTAACCTGCATTGTTATTTTACAATAGTAGTGAGTCTTCATTTGTATCCATAATTATCAGCATAATCAAGTGCAGGGCACAGTTAGGAAAGCTCAGAGCAGTTCCCAGCTCTGATTCTGATGCTGGGACGAATGACCTTCCGGGTGTCCTGCGACCGTCCTGATGTTTCCTTTCCCTGTCAGAGTGCCGCGGTGAAAGATCCAGGGAAGCTGCTAGATGCTTCTAGGGTTGTCGCTTCAAGGAACAAGACTGCTGCTCTGATGCTAAGATTTTTCTGGATAGCCAGTGGTCAAAAGAACAACAGCACCTTTCCGACAAGGTGATTTTCTGGACTTCCGCCCTACAGCTAAGGTTGTTGTTGTTTTTGTTTTTTTTTTCCACCCCTTTTAAAAGAATTTCTGGGGGGTGGAGGGATGGAGACATGGTTCCAAGGTTAAAATCATTGTTTGTTCCTGAGGAAAACCATGTTCTTCAGATTAAGTCCCCAGAACACATGTGGTGGTTTACAAGCACTTACAGCTCCAATGCCAGGGGATCTGATACCATTTTTTGAACTTCCATGGGCGCCAAGCACACAAGTGGTGCACACATATACATGCAGATAAAATACCCATAAACGGATAATCTCCCCAATATTGATAGCTTCATACTCCCTGGCCTGAGAGGCCCTTTTAGGGGAAAGAGTTTGAAGAAAGAAACAGGAATCTGGTTATGGTTCCTAAACATCAGTTCACCTGATGAGCACATTCTGAACACTAGGTACATGCAAGATGTCAGGTAAAGCCCTGAACCCAAGTGAAGTTAGAGTGGTTCGTCAGTAGCTAATGCACCAAATCCAGCACAAGCGTCTTATGGCCATCAGTCATTGTACTCTATGGTATTTTTCAGTGTCTAGAATGAAAAAGATAGTCTTAGCAGAAGGTTTCCATTAATGGCAAACCCCACACATATACACAGGGTATTTAGAAAATTGGTCAAATATATCTTAAAGACAGTTGGAAGTATTTAGTGTGAAGAAGCCAAAGGCGATAGTAAGCATCCTGAATTGGTCTCCTGCAATTAAGATTTACCTGACCCTACATGAAACCATTTTCTCACAGACTTGGCCTCTGCCTGCATGGAGCTCATATCCAACTGGGGTTCCGGAAAGAACCACGAATAGTGAGCAAAGTGTACTGTGGAAGTACAGGATGTATTTTAGTTCATATAATCACAGTCAGAAAAGGCTTTGCGAATCACACCAGTTAACGTGAAGAATGACCTATCAACAGGAACAGGAATGCAAGAGATAGGTTGAAGTCTAGTTCCGTTGAGTGGATATAGCTCTAGCACGGGTGTGTTTGAGGAAAGGCTCCCTTAGTGTATGAAGAACTGTAGACGGGAGACTGCTTGTTTGTTCCTTATAGGACTCTAAGTACTCAACGTGTAATTGTAAACACACAAGATGTGAAATAGAAAGTCTATAGAAATAAGTAACAGCACAAACTTGCATAGAAGGAAGATGTGGCTGAGGTGACAATAAAAACTAAGTATGCCTCATGCCTTCGAACTTTAAACCTGGCATGACCACAAAACTCATCTCACTTGACATGTAACAGTTGGAAATGGGATCCTCGTTCTTCTTTTCCTCTAATAACTAAAGGAACAAGAACCATGAACAGTTTCCTTGTGATGGTGAGTAAATCGCTTAACATATCTCTATGATATTTTTCTCTAAAAGAACAGGGTTTGCTTCTTAGCTCAGGTTGAAACTTTCCTTAAGGTCGCACCGTGAGTGAAGGAAGCAAGACAAGAGGAGAGAGGAGAGGAGATCCAAGGCTCTCTGCTTCTCTCGTGCCCACTGCCTCTTCCTCTCTGACTGTAGGGCAGGTAACCCTATGAGGGTGACTCAGCACTCTAGCTCCTGGTTACCAAAGTCAAGAGCTGGGATGCCTTGGTGAAGAGGAATTTTGCAGAGGAATTTAAACTGGGTTACCACCACCTGCAGAGGAACCGGAGGGGGACACTCTCTAAGGTGTTTTGTTTTGTTTTGTTTTTGTTTTTGTTTTTCGAGACAGGGTTTCTCTGTGTAGTTCCGGCTGTCCTGGAACTCACTCTGTAGACCAGGCTGGCCTCGAACTCAGAAATCCGCCTGCCTCTGCCTCCCAAGTGCTGGGACTACAGGCGTGCGCCACCACGCCTGGCTCCTCTCTAAGGTCTTAAGCTGACCACAGCAGCTTAAGAAATATATACCAGGGACAAATTGGCAAGAAAGCTTATAGGAGAGTAACAGTAGGGTTAGAAAATGCAGAGAAAACAGAGAGAGGATTGTCTATTGAGAAAATGGGCAACAATGTAGATCGTGTGTGTATGTGTGTGTGTGTGTTTGTGTGTGTGTGCGCGCGCGTGCGCGCGCGAGCTCATGCACACGTGCACATATGATATGTGGAAGAGAAGAACTTTCAGGACTCAGCCAACCTTTTAAGATGCAGATCCCAGAGACCAAACTCCACCCAGATGCTAGAAGAGCTGCTTCAACGTGTACATAATAACCTGAAGAAACATAATAACCTGAAGAAAAGGTCAGAGCCCTGGCAACAGACACCTTTATCTGCTAGACCATCTTATTGGTCTCAGTAATGTAGCTCTCTGGGTTTGATTGTTTCTTTTCCTGGGCAGGGGTAGTTCAGCTTTCTTATGAGAAAATGATGACCAAGATGTGCATGAATGCACACGAGTATGTTCATATGTATGCATACCCAGAGACAGTCAGACAGACAGACACAGAAAGACAAAGATTGCATATTGAAAAGCTTATGCCTTTTTTCATCTCCTGTTTGTAAGACTAGTACATCAAAGTGAGTTTTGAAGAGAGCTTTCTTTCAAGACCATAAAGGTATACTGACCCTTTGCTTCTCTTGGATACCATAATGTTTTCTCGGGAGAAGAGAGCTAAGCTATCTGGCCACTCAAAGCTTTATGCATTCTCTGTGATGTACACAATCCTAAGTAAGATTACATAGACTTTCTGTCACACCCTGAGAGTTCCTAGGCCCTGCTAAGGGAATCTACATTAACTCGTCAGACATGAGTTATGGAATCTGTATTCTCATTAACTCACCTGAGCGTCACAGAAGAACCGAGAACAATGAACTAACCAATCCTGAATTTCTGTGGCTCGTTATTGCTGATTAGGGTTCTGCGCACCCAGGACGACATGCGAGGCTCAATCCTCCAGAGGACCCGTTAGCTTTGCTCTGCTCTGTGGGGACACAGTTAACCTCCTCCTGCACTCACCAGCTCATCATTTCTCACCCAGGAGGCCAGCTGAGACTGCAGAGATATTTTCAGGAAAGCATGAAGTTTTATGCACAGATTTTTCCATATGGAGTGTTTTTCTTTTCATATATGAAGGATAGCACTGTCAAAAACAGACCCCCTCATGAAGAAGTTTCCAAATGGTTTCACTCTGGAAGATTGGGTCTATGTAAATGAGATGCTTAGTAACTGGAAGGAAAATATTACATAGGGCTCTTAAATTATATCCCCAGAGTCCATCATTTTCCCTAACACACCAGGGTAGTAGGAGAATGATAATAATCTCCAATATTAGTTCTCGGCTTTCTGCAGTGTACAGGGAAAAACTGTAAACCCTTTATATATATTAACTTATAACTGTCACAGAGCTTGTTTGACACTGTCACTTAGATACCCACTTTACAGCTCTTTTGGAAAGAAAAGCAGAAAGTGCTAAAATAACTTGCCTGAAGCCACACTGTAGTGTGGTCTTAATACATACTTGTTAGATGAGGGGATGGATGGATGGATGGATGGATGGATGGATGGATGGATAATGAATGAGTACTTTAGGTTCCTGAGGAGATTTCTGTATTACAGTTATATCATTTCTGCATTCTAGCCTAGGCATTTTAAGACCCTCTTCTGTGACTTAGAGGTAGAGGCAGAGTCTAGATGTGAACCTGGCTCCGTCTCACTATAAATCTTCCCACTGGAAGCTCTCGCTATCTCTCTCCCACTTTAGTTTGCAGCTCTAGAGCAAAATACTAAATTAGATGAACTCCAGCAGCCTCTCTCTAGTTTACAACATTCTATAATTTCACAAAAAGTAATACTTACATAAAACATTTTTATTGCTTTTAATTTTCAAATCTAGTTTCATATTTTACTTACCTAATAACTATTCAACTGTCTTTTAAAATTATAGTGAGATTACTAACCACATATTTTTAAACTACATCTAAAATAATTTGAGTGCATGAAAATACATCTTTGAGGATTACGTTCTTCTGATCATTATCACAGTGTATATTGCTATATAACCACTGGCTTAATTTTAGTTTCTAAAAATTGGCAACCTAGGGGGATAGAGGATGCCTCAGTCGGTAAAGTGCTTTCTGTGTGAGCATAAGGACCCAAGTTTGGATCCCAAACTTCTGAGTTATAAGACAGAAGATGTTGATGTGTACTTGTAATCGAGAGCTGGGACAGTTAAAACACCGGGATACCTGGAACTTGTTGGCCAATCATTCCAGCTCATCCGGTGAGCTCCCTGCACAGTAGAAGGGCTGCCTCAAACACTAAAGGGGGAACCAACAGCGGAAGACATCCAACTCTGACCTTTGACCTCATATTTGTATGCATACCACATGTGCATATATCCTCCCGCCCATATGCACATACACATGACTATGTGCACACAGGCACCAACAAATAAACAAATGATAGTCACCATTCTGTGACACATAGAACAGGCAGGAGGAGTAAAGTGTTTAACATTGAAAAAGATTACTGTGTTTAACGTTTGCAGAGGTAAGTTGTGGAATCTTGGGGAAGAGTGTTAAACGATTTTTTTCCCAAGGCTTCAAGCTGTGAGCAGTGTTTAAAACAACTCCTTGAGCTGTTTCTAAAGATTGTACTCATTTACGGTATCCCACAGCCATGATAGTGACGCATCAGAACAGCACGCCAGTCAGTGCCAGAGTGTTTCAGGATGTATAGCCTAAAGTCAGTGGAGCGGGTGCAATAACAGTGCAGTTTTTAGAATTAGGGAAAAATATAGTTTCAGTCTCCTAGGTTCGGAGGTATTTCCTTGAGCCTGAGTATCCACATCTGCAAAATTGGGAATGTGATGGTGAAACCTGCCTTGTACCACCACATGCATACAGAGCCCTTCACTTACTGCACAGTAAATGGCCCTTAGTACATAGTACCAGTGCATAGAAGAGGGATTATGCCAGCAACTGACCTTTCCACTTGCTATCATCTGTCTGCATTCCTAGGATGCTAATTCTCAGACAATAATTTAAGGGACAAGAAGATTCAGAATAGGTGTTCTGTGAAGTCACTAGCTCACACGGTTGGCACTTTTTGTCTGAGTGTAAGAGTGTAAGAGACTGAGTGTAAGAGAACTTTACATTTAAGAACTGTCAAGTAAAGGCATGCATTCCAGCCTTTGTTATTATTATTTTCAGACCATATCCTGTGCTAGTCCATTTCCTGTAGCTATAACAAAATACCGGGGCATTGTATTGAGTAAAGCCGATTTGGCTGATGACACTGCTGAGGAGAAAGTCCACATGGCATGGTGGGGGTGGTTTGCCACACTGTGGCCTGCAGATTGTGCTATTAGATGCAGGGAAAACCTCCGTTTTTCTTATAACATATAAGGAAGCAAGGACGTCAGACAAGCGAGGCAGGGAGGGGAGCTTGCTTCAGAGCAGTCATCCCACTGGAGTCTGGTTAACTTCACAGCCTCTCCTGCTACGGCTAGCAGATTTCCACTGGTGCCTGAATGGGGGAATCTGGAATATCATCTGTGAACTGTGTGACATGGAAAGGAAGGTCACTTACAAAGAGCCTCATACACATTGTTTATCTCATCAACAGGTCTGTTTGATCGTGGGTGAGTTTACTCATCACTGGGAAAATTCATACATACTCTTAGCTCTTGTTCTTGTTCACAGATGGTTACTTGCCTACCTCTGGGGGCTAATGAATAGAATTTTCTAAGCGTGTCGAGAGGGGCATGTAATAATGGTGAAAGTTAAGTATTGTAGATATGGGAGCAGGGAAGAAAAACGGAAAGAAGAAAAACCTGACATGCCTAGTATGTGTCAGTTAGTAAATAGAGAAGAACGGGAACCCTTAGCCTTGTTTCCCCCCAGACTGAGTAACTCAAGTTGCCTTTGCTTTTCTCACGTCTCCTCCTTGTCCTCACCTCAAGTATAGAACATGCTGTCTTAATTTAAGATTATTTATTTATATCCCTAAAATGCCATTGCTACCACACAGCTCCATAAGGGAAAAGCCCAGAGTTTAGTCTCTAGTTCCTGGCACCCCATAAAAGTACTTGGCATAGGGAAAATGCGCTCAGCAAATATTCCATGAGTAGGAGAAGAGATGTCCGTAGCGTGTCTGTTTCATTTGCATATTTTAAGCAATGTTTAGTTATTTCCTCTGTACTGGGATAGAAGCTAGGTCCTTCATATGCCTGCGTTACTCTCAGATGTTAGTGTGTGCTTCTCTCTCAGAGGTTGTTATAGAACACTGAACTCAATTTGAGTTCAATGGTATTATTACTAAAGAATGTTATTAATCCAAGTATTCATTACATGAACATAGAATTCGGAGTATCTCTTAGAAAGGCAATGTGAGGGATATGTAAAATTACACGGTATTATTTCCATCCTAAATGAGCTTGCAGAGTCGGAGAGATGTAGTGAGTAGAAGCAAGGCAAAATAATTAAGTGACCCTCTGTCAACGCTCTTGAGCAAATCCGATAAAACAGAAGATGAAGCCAGATGCATTTAGGTTTGACTCTCTGCTATAAGACATAGTGGCTGTGCATGCAGTCTAGGTTGGTTTTAAAAGACTGCTTTTTTTTCCCCTTCCATCCTCTCTCATCTGCAGATAGGAGCATATATGGGAAAGAACTTGGCAGAGTTCTCAGAGCATGACAGTCTGCAGTTCAGTCATTTGGCAAACAGTGACAGTACCGTTTGTGAGCACATTCTCTTTTTTTTCCCCCCATAAGCTGGGGATACAGTGGCAAGCAAAGTGGTTGATACAATCTGCCTTCCCATGTGGAGCTTCCCAGCTGCTGGGAGAGAAGAGCGGCGAGCCAGCCCTCACATATGTAAATATGAAACCATGGCTGTATTAAGTCCAAGGGAACATGGGACCTGAAGAATATGACCTGGCGGTATTTAAGAGAAGGCCTCTCCAAAGAGGCAATCTTTGAACAAAAGCCTGTAGGACTATTAAGAGTTACCCAAACAAAGGGTGTGGAACAGGAAGAGCTTTGCAGGTGAAAGCCCAGAGGTGATAAGGAGCTAGGTGGGCTTTAGGAGCAGGAGACAGATAGAAGGACGGAAGACCGCAGCACTGGTGTGATGAACTAGAGAAGAGGGGTTTGAGGTCCATTGAGAAGAGGTGGGGCTGGGGAGATGGCTACACCAGCATGGGGACGTGAGTTCAAATCCCTAGCACCCATGGGAAAGCCAGGCAGGGGACGGCTGTGCACTCCTGTAGCCCTAGCACTGGGAGGCAGAATAGGAGTGTCTTGTGGGCTTTCCTCGATAGCTTAATCAGTGAAGTCCAGGTTCAGTCAGAGACCCTGCCTCAAAATCCAAGAGGTGGAGGGAGAGTTGGGGGAAGAAACTCAAATGTCAGTGTCTGGATGCCAATATGCATGCATGACTGTATCAGTGAATAGGAATATACAGTGCGATAATGATAATAATAATAATAATAATAATAATAATAATAATAATGGATGGTGTATGGTCCTGGGAGGGGAAAGAGCAGGAGGCTTGAATTGCTTTGTAACAGAATAATAACATGGAGTCCTTTCTGGCTGTGTGGCATGCCAGGGTTTGATATGTTTGTTATGGCATATGTCCTGATCTAAGAATCATGATCACATGGGTTGGAGGTTTGTTCTCTCCTGTATTTGTGTGGCCTTGGCTGTATCAATTAAGTTATCTGAATCTTATCAGAAAACAAGCCATAGCATAGAATTGAAAGAATGAAAAGGAAATTGAGCGCCAAAAATAACAGTGTCTTATAAGTTAGCATCCGTACTGGTTGGTTTTGTGTGTCAACTTGACACAAGATGGAGTTACCACAGAGAAAGGAACTTCAGTTGAGAAAATACCTCCATGAGAACCAGCTCTAAGGCATTTTTCTCAATTAGTGACCATAGGGGGAAGGCCTAGCCCCTTGTGGATGGTGCTATCCCTGGGCTGGTAGTCTTGGGTTCTATAAGAAAGCAAGCTGAGCAAGCCAGTCACATCTCCCCATGGCCTCTGCATCAGCTCCTGCTTCCTGACCTGCTTGAGTTCCAGTCCTGATTTCCTTTGGTGATGATCAGCTGTGTGGAAGGTGTAAGCTGAATAGACCCTTTCCTCCCCACCTTGCTTCTTGATCATGATGTTTGTGCGGGAACAGAAACCCTGACTGAGACAGCTTCCTACCTTTGACTTATTTTCATGGCCCTTTCATTACCCTTCCTATTGTCCTTTCCTCTTCTTACAGCTGAGCTAACTGACATGTCATGGCCTATGTTGCCCACGAAGCACAATTTCCTAATGCTGGCTTGGAGGTATCTTGAAAGACTCTCATGCACGTGAGTCACATATGAGATGTCATTCTTGCCTGTGACCTCCACTTATGTAAATCATAATTCCTTGGCTTCATCTTATGTTACTCAGAGAATGGAGCCCAGGGGTAAGTCTGCAAGCTCCTCTGAAAGTCACTTGCTGACTACCTGCCCCTGAGCACTAATGGCCAACAGGTATTCATTAGTGATCTGTCCTTAGTGGTAAGGTCTACTCCCCTATCTAATCTCTGTTGCTGTGGCTCACCGCACTCATTTATCACACTGAATGAGAAAGTTTGCCCCTTGTAATCGTTTTATTTTCACTGTTGTATCTACTTATAACTATAATCAGATAATGTCCCCAAGTAGTTATCTAAAGAGATGGTAGAGGTAGAATTTGTGTGTGTGTGTGTGTGTGTGTGTAAATGTTCATGAGTATATAGGAGCAAAAGCTGAGAGGAAACTGCATGCACATGGGTATGTGTATGTGTGGGTACTCGCAGAGGTCACAGGTCGACCAGTTCTCTCCACAATGTTTTAGGTGGAACTTGTGACTCACCAGGTTGGCTAGACTGGTTGACCATAGAGTCCCAGGGATCCATCCGTCTCTGCCTCCCTGAGTGCTGGGATTACAAATATTCACCAACCATTCCTGGCTTTTAAACACACAAGTAGATCATATTCTGGTCCTTGGCATTACAAGGCCAACACTTTGCTGACTGAGATATCACCTGGTCTTTCCACTCAGTTGTTTTTAAAGCAATGTTCAGTTATATTTCATATTTCCGCTGCACGACGACCCCTTTTGCTACCACTCACCTTTTCTTTCCTTACACCTTGGAATCTTAAGAGTCCAGCTAGATACTGATGAAATAACCTCCTATATTTCAATCTCAGTACTGGAAGCGAGAGTAATTTCAATCCAAACTCCCAGCTGTCTACACACAAATATCTGTGGGATCTTTTCACCCTGAGGTGCGAGAGGGAAAAGCAGTATATGTATCCTGAATCCAGGCCATCTATGTGGTAGAGTTTGCTTCCTGTGTAAGAAGGAAGACACTGTGAGCTAACCCAGCAGGGAAAGGTGCAGAGCAGGAGAAACCTAGACCATCATTTCCCACACTCTGTCACTCACTCCAGGGGAAACTCGCTTCCAAAACTGTGCTCTCCTGGCTGTCTGCTAGCCTGGGACCCACCCTGATCACAGGTGGCCTCTGCATTTAATACCTCGTCCTTTCTTCACATCTGGCCAGCTGCAGTGCCCAATCGATGCTTCTGGAGTTGCCGTTCCTTATATCCCTCAAATGTGGCCCTTCTTTGTGACTAGAACTGCCACACCCTTGTTACTATCCCTGTCGTGCCCGGACCAAATCTCTTTACACTTTTATTGAACTGTGTAGAGGCTTATTAACCCCTTCCCAAAGATTCCTGCTTATTCTTGCTTCTTCCCCTCTGCTTACACATCGCTAGTGGATTGATCCTTATTAGAGAAATGCCCCCATGATTTTCCCAATAAGAACTAAGTAAGAAGTACTTTAGCCAAAATCTTCAAAGCCCTGCATTTACTTCTGTCAGGATTCCCATCCCTCTCGTGGCACAACCTAAGTCATTACATTGCATAATCCCTGTGCCATACACCTATTCCAGGTGTCTGCTTTGGACTTTAATCAGTAGAGTGCTATTCACTGGTGAGCAGCTGACTCTTTTTTAGATGCTCTAATTTTTAGTGTATTAGATCACCAGTGTGTCTGTGGACTAGATTTGGAAAGAAACACAGTTAGCTCCAAACACCACTGCTTTGCACATGCCTTCCCACCTATGAAGAACACTGTGGGGCTCTCTCCACTCCCCTGCCCCAGAAGCATTGCTCAGTAAATTGGAATGCATGGAACACCTAATCCCAGCACATGGTGGTGGTAATAGTTGCCAGCCCCAAATACTATACAAATGTGTGTGCTCCCTGGGTTTTCAAACATAAAAGCCACAAAGTTATATGTTTGTATTCTTAGCCATGAAGCTAGAATCTAATACTGGATTCTCCAAGAAAGTGACGGATTTTCTGGTTTTGTTTTAAAAATCCATTGTGGTTATCCGATTTTAAATACAATTTTGAATAATTTTAAACATTTATTCAGCCAGACTTTGTAATGCAGGCTTGTAATCCTAAGCACTTAGGAGTCTAAGGCGAGGAAGATCACAGGTCCAAAGCCAGCCTGGGCTACAGAATAAATTCAAAACAAGCTTGGGGAAATTTTGTATAAAAACATTTTTAAAATAATGGAATCTAGGTGAGTGGCAGGGTACTTGTATATCATGTGCAAGGCTTCATGTTCAATCCCAGAACCAGAGAACGTATACATGCTCATATATATGCATGCGTGTATATTCCCTCAGTGGTATTAGCTTTTGCATTATTTGAATATCCCATAGGTTAGTTTGTTTTTAAACCTAAAATCCTGCTGAAAACTCGTAAGGTGCATAGTTATCCTGGATTGTATCAGATGGCAATGACGGCTCTGTTTGTGCAAAGCACCAGAAGGAAGAGAATGAGTTTTTGTAGTTAAGACATGTCCAACTATTCCAACGTGGCAATGTTTTCAACTTGATAGGTTAGGAAATGTATGTGGTTTCATACACAGTTCCTTGCATGCTCCTTAGGATTCTTCCCCAGTGTCTCTCCTCCTGGTGGTGTGCCTGATTTTATTACCGATTTCCACCCAATCCCACTGAGGAACAGGATAATTTTGCTGTGTCTTTTCCAGTAATAGCTTGATCTGCAAAGTCTCATGAGATGACATGGTTATTTCAGAAGAAGAAAATCAAGTGCACACTGAGAATAGCCGAGAAAAGGAGCCAGTCTATATTAGTCAAAATGGTATGTTATTAAGAAAGAAAACTTTTTTTAAGAGATGACTTTAGTTTTTGCACCCTTGCTAAAATGACTTTTATTTTTAAAGTTCAAAATGTTAACTATACTTTCTATTAGAAAACTAGGGGCTGAGCATGTAATAAAGATGATCTTCTAATAACATTGGATTGCCTTATAGTTTCTTGCTTAAGAATTATACTGTGGATATTCCAAGGATAGTTATTCTTTTTACTTACAACTTAATAAAACTCCTGAATTGAAGAGAATGCAAGGAAAGCATGATTTATAGTACCTGTGGGCATGTTAATGTTTTCAGCTGTTCCCTTGCACCGTCTGATTAGATAAGACCTTAGCTGCATAATGAAGGAGCAGCCACTAAAGTGCTCTGGTGGGTTTATGGTGCGCAGGTCATCCATGCTCTGAGCACTTTTGAGTACTGGACCATTAGTTTCAAATGCATGTAAAGATGGGGGGCACAGCTGCATCAAGGAGATGCTATAATAAGAAATGGTTTTAAATTCATGAAAGTAGTTTTCACCTGATTGTAATTTGCTTAAAAAAACAATTTAAAAACCTGATTAACAGAAATTCTCATTAACTAGATTCCCCTTACACACACACACACACACACACACACACACACACACGTCTACTTTTGGAACAAAAATGGAAACTTGTAAGAAAATAAATTAATAACAAGGGCTCTAGTTAAATAAATATATCCATTAGGGATTCATTATCAGGGTTTTGAAGAAAATTATTTTAAAAATAAACGTTAACAGAGAAGAAAGAAAACATTAAAGTTTGAAACTACAAACTTTCTAGGAAACTTGAGCTAACCTGAAAGTTAAATTTGCAAATTTCCCAAGCTTTCCATTTTTGTAGATTTTACACTAAAAGTTAGTTTTCTTATATGTAATGAATAGACTACTGCAGTGTATCCCAGTGTGCACTAAAATCCAGTTAGGCAGTATTTTAGCACATGAAATACTAAAAACCCCAAAGCTAGCAAACTTGGCTTAAACTCAACCCTTGTCCTATTTGTTATGGGAATTCTGACACTTCAATTAGTCATGGTTCTCAAACAAACAAACAAACAAATAGAACCAGTAGATGAACAGGGAAATAAATGGTAGGTAGGTAGATACATGGCAGATATATAGATATATAGATAGATAGATAGATAGATAGATAGATAGATAGGTAATAGATGATAGATAGATAGATAGATAGATAGATAATAGATGAATACATAGGTAGGTGATAGATCATTCAACCAGAGTTCTCCAAAGAAACAGAACCAATATAATATATGGACAAACTAGATAATGAATAAGTAAGTAAATATATGATTGATTTATTCATAGATTGATTTACAAATAAATAATAAATGCGAGATTATGAGAAATGCCTCAGGATTCTGGAGAAGTCTAGATCAGACATATGGCAAACTAAAAACTCCTGAAACTTACACAGTCTCAGTATGATAGGTGCATACCCCTCCTGCTGCACCCCCCCTAACACACACATACCCTAACCATATTCCTCCACCCCAATGTCCCTCCACGGTTTTGGCCCTGCCTTCTGGCTTTACCCATTGCAACACAGGCTTCCTCCAAGTATAGGCAATGAGTTTTCTTTATTCTCTCAATGTGATAAAGTCACACAGTTCTTCACATCCTATTAGACAAGTTATATAAAAATAGTCTAGAGGAGGCATTGGAAATTAAGTTTATTTTAAGAGTTCAGGGACAGCTGGCTTTGTTTTGCTGCTCTCAAATGTACAGCTCAGTGTGCTGGCTCCCACACAAGCCAGAGGACAACCGACATTCACCAAATACTGCTTTATTTTACCTTGACCAATGGGAGATTTTATGCCACACGGGTATACAATGTAATACCTTTGACACTATTTTTATTTATTTATGTGTTCATTTCCTTACTTAGAGACAAGGGCAATAGGTTGCGATAAACTCTTTTCATAGCCAAGATCTATGAACTTCTGATCTCCCTGCCTTCACCTCCATAGTGCTGGCACTGCTGACATGCATGCTGCTCCCTCCGTGAGGTGCTGGAGACAGAACCAGGGCCTTCATGAATGCAAAGCAAGCAGCTTACCAACTACTTAGACACCCTTCACATTTCAAAGGGACGCTTACATGGGGAAGTCATACCTTCTTGACATTTTTTTCTAAAGTTTGGGAATTTGAAATTTTCAGGTAGACAGACTCTTTAGAGAATGATACTACATTAGAGATATAAGCTCCCATCTCATTGGATGAATCATTTAAAAAATAATTAATTAATTAAAATGTCAGATAACTTCTGGATTAAAATGATCCGGAGACGGTGCAGAGAACCCTAGTCAAGCAAAGCAAGAAATGCAATCAGGAGTCTAAAATAAATATAAGGCTGGTGTATTTTGGTGAAGAGTATTTTCACGCCTACAGGCAAATCTTTAATTCTGCCTTGGAGTGAAATCAGATCTGCTGAGGGAGATTTCTAAAGAAGTCCAAAGGAGGTCTCAGCTCGGTGAGCATGCAGAAATGTGTTGCTTGGCATTAACAGTCTACACATGGCACTTTCTGTATCGACCGTGGTGACTCTTGTATTGTCACAGGTGCTTCTGTAGTGGTGAGTGTTCCGAGTTATTGTGGCACTCAGCTCCATTGTCCCCCTTAACCCAGCACAGGGAGAACTGCGTCCACGGCCAGACTAACACTATGGAGCAATATTGTATGAATAATTTAAAATAAAAAAAACCTGGCCCTTCCAGGCTCGTTAATAAAATAAAAATGTGACATATACTTACCATTTACGCAGGCTACTAATTAGGAAGCAGTTGTTTCATGGAGACACATTACAAGATGAAAATTAAAATAATCTGTAAAAGACTAAAATCAGTCAGTTCCGTGATAGTTTTTATAACATTGTTCTTGCTAAAAGCAGCAATGAAAACGGCACAGTTGTTGGTTGCTGTTCTGTTCTGTTTAGCCTCCTGTCAATTCCTCAATTCGATAGTTAAATCGCTTCGTTAATTCAAGATATGCAAATAGCCTGTTTCATTCAAAGGGGAAAAAGCACTTACTTGTACAAGTGATTTAACCAGAAAGAAAAATAAAATAATTCTTTTGTCGGTCCTGATTCAAGAGTGTTCCAAGTTACATCTGGTATGTGGCTTTCAAAATGTTGGAAGAAAGTGGCTTAAGCATACACTGAGATGGCTCATTCATAATTACTCTGAGGTCCTTGGAAAAGAAGGGGGGTCATTCAGTTTCTCAGAGCTCTTGAAATGAAGAACTGGGTTCCCTATCTGCCCCCATGAGAACCTCAGACCATGCAGAGCACAGACTGCTTTCCTACCCACAGTGTGTATTGGGAGTGTGTGTGGAGAAGGCCCGTAAGCACAGTTGGTGCCTTAAGTATTAATAAAATGAGTATCATGGAAAAGTAATTTACGTGGCCTCAAAGTAATTATTATGTGTATTAAAACCACACATGTTATTGGTTCCCAAGGCCAAAGTACCACGCACTGGATGGTTTAAAACAATAGAAATTTATTGTTTCACAGTTATGGAGACTAGAGAGCAAGACAAAGCTATTGCAGTGTCAGCAGGCTCAAGCTAGCTTGCCCCTTTCCAGCTCCTGGGGATTTGGCTTGCAGATCCTCATAGTTAACATTGTGTTCTTTGTGTTCTCTGGCCTTTACAGCTCTGCTCTTCCTTTAATAGCACGCTGGGCTCAGTAGGTGAATGTGCTTGACACCAAGCCTAACCAATCTGAGCTCCATCCCCAGGACTCAAAATGATTCCACAAGATGTCCTAGATGTATACTTGTTCTCTCTCTCTCTCTCTCTCTCTCTCTCTCTCTCTCTCTCTCTCTCTCTCACTCTCTCTCATCCCTCTCTCTCTCACATACTCTCACACACACACACACACACACACACACACACACACACATATCCCACACATTAAATGTAAAAACATGTTTAAAGAAAAGTAGTCATGTTGAGTTTTGTTGCCTATCCCGTTTCAGTCCCGCCTTTTCTTGACCTATTACACCTCTAACCAGATTTCCAAAAACAGTCACCATCTGAGAACTTGATATTCCTCCTTTTCTTTCATAACACATAGTTCAGCCTAGACAACGCCTGGACATGTGTGTGTATGAGAGAGAGAGAGAGAGAGAGAGAGAGAGAGAGAGAGAGAGAGAGAGAGAGAGAGAGAGAAAGACCTGGGCATCTATACACAGAAACTCACTGCACCTTTTTACAACACCCTAGGTTGTAAAAACTGCTGCCATACCCAAAGGGAGCCAGGGAGAATAGGAAATCAACACATGTACAGAGCCAGGTTTGGATCTCAGTCTGTGGTTCAAGTCTGTACGGATTCATTCTGCCCTCTCTGGTATCATACTTATCATATATTTCCAGCCCTTGATTTTTTGACTATTGGCAAATAAAGAGATAATTTCAGGAGTTCCCAAAAGCAATATCCATCTTCTGCATGATAATATGAGTGTGTGTGTGTGTGTGTGTGTGTGTGTGTGTATTCAATACCATTTCAGAGTACCCATTCTATGCACAGCCTTCTACTAGACTATCTGATGGACACACAAACAGAAAAAAAATTCTGAATAGTTTCAGGAATACATTCAAGAAGCCTTCCCTTTAGAAAATATGCCGAGGCATGGCATACAGTACAGGGCTCCATGGTATTACAAGGGGTAATTACAATATCAGGAACAATGGTGGTCTACAGTTCTTGACATGGGAACACCTCAGTTTTACTGAAGGCTTATGCTTTCTTCATCCCAAGAGCCTGACAAAAATATTCATTCCTTAAGATTTTCAATTTTCTTCTAATTCAAAATGTGACCTTCTCCTTTGAGATTTCAAGTATGCATATAATACATTTTGATCATGCCTGACCCCTGATCGCTCTCTTTACTCCTTCCACTCCTATTCCCCATCACTCCCGACCACTACTCCTGCTCAGTGCCTTGTGTTCTGTCTTTAAGCCCATCGAGTCTTCTGTCTTTAAGTGCATGGCTACAGGACCATCACTGGGGCATGAACGAGTTCTCAGGACCAACATCACTGAAAAACACTGACTCTCCCTCACATGCTGGCTACCAACTATCAATATATCACCTGGGACTGGGTGACCATAACGAGCCCCTCCCACTTCATGTTGAGTTTTTGTCTGTCTTGATCTTGTGTAGGTCTTGTACATAGTAGTCACTGCCGCTGTAAGTTTCTGTGTACAGCTGCTCTGTTTTGTCCAGAATACAGTGTGTCTTTGTGATCACCCACTGCCTCTGCCTCTGGCTCTTACAATCTTCCCATGGCATAGAGGGCATGATATAGATCTCTCTCTCTCTCTCTCTCTCTCTCTCTCCCTCCCTCCCTCCCTCCCTCCCTCCCTCCTTACCGTCCTCTCTCCCTCCCCTTCCCTCTCTAAAAGATGAGTACCTCAAGGGTAATTTGATACTACTTCCATTTAGCAGAGTGTCTGAGCTTTCCTGTTTTTCTTCTATGTGCTTGCACTGACATCTAGCAATTGCTTGAGCCTTTGTTCTTTATTGTATAACAGAGATGGAAAATGTCTAATCCATGGAAGACTGTCTAAATATATTTTGTGACTCCCTTGTTTGCTTGAGCTCAAATTTATCAAACATTTGCAGACTAGATGCTCTGTTAAGAACAGTGTGTCTACTGTGATGGATAAACATAACCTTGGACCTCTCTATCATTCTATGAACATGAAGTCACCTCTGATTACATGCATGATAGAAACACACAGGGCAAAGCCAAGTCTAGCTATGTTTTTGCAGACACCGGGATCCAGCCAATAGCCTATAAGCCCCTCTGGGCCTATGTAGGTATCTGGGCAAAAATCAAACCAATGCAGAAGGTTGAAGTATCTAAACTTAGTTCACACGTAAGCCTTTGGTGGCACTTTTACAAATACATATGCATCTCTGGAACCCATCTGGATGTAGTTGATCAAACTCTCATGAAGCAAAAGAATTCACAGCCTATATAATGACCCTGGGTTAATGAACAGCTGGAATTGGAGAATGATAGCCATGCTGCCTGCAATGATAGTTGCTGGTCACATCTGGCTATTTAAACCTAATTGAAGTCAACCAAAATAAAATAAAGCATAAACATTCCATTTCTTGTTCCCACCAGACACATTTCAAGTACAAAATAGGTACTCGAGAGCTGCCATGCTGGGATATGTACATACAAGATGGTTCTGTCATGGCAGGGAGTCATTTTGGGAGGTACTGATGGAGCAGGGTGGTCACAGGACGGCAACTCTGATGCATGCTTCAGGGAACCAACATATTCACTCCTCTCTTTTGACATATGTTGTCTTCTAGCATCATGTATATGTATCTTGTTCACAATCATAACACTGTAAGCTCTTTAAGGGCAAGATCTGGTTGGTGTTCCTGGCCCCGTCACATCATAAACAATGAAGATCTTTTTAACTGAATGAAGTCAGTCAGATTCAGTCAGTACCATCATGAATGCAGACTGGCACCAGATCTCAGCAGCGACTGGAAGGGTGGATTAGAGAGTAGATAGACTTCTCTCAGTCACAAGTATGTGCGGGTGGGGTGGAGCAGGTCTGTACTAAATTGAAAGATGGATATTTGTTTGTTTGTTTTATGTTTTGTAAGAAAAGGTTTTAACAGTGTCTTCAAGGTTAAAAAAATGATTCCTTACTTCAAAGAGATTCATCTTGTCTTTTCACAGCCTAACAAGTTAATCCCCTTAGTTTATCGCTTCCATCTAGAATAGCTGAGACGTGCGTAGGAGATAGAGTGGATTTCCATCTCTGGCTTCTGTTGTTGGTTTTGCTTTATGTTTTGTTTTTGTTTGGTAGATGGGTAGAGAGTGAAACTTGCTGAGAACGTTATTTTTAACAACAACCAGAAATGCGAATGGTTTGTCATCCAACCTCTCCTGCGACAAAGAGGCACATAAAGGCACTTTAACATAGTGCATGCAGAAGAGACTTCTTTAAAGAGATTTCCTGTTGGTCCACAAAGTTGCAGTCCTAAGTAACTAAAATGTGAAGATTTAATTAACATTTTATGACTTGTTTCTTATCTTCAGAATAATGACACTTTTGCAAATGCATTCTGAAAGTGAATTGGGAACAGGATGGGGGGGGAGTCTTTCTAGAGGCAATCTTTTTTCTTTTTTTTAATAACAAATACATTCTCTATACAGCACCAGCAATTCAGGGTAATATCAAACCCCATAGAGCCACAGAATTTCAAATAGTCCTAATACGAACCATTATTGCTTGTTTTTGAGTGCATTGGTGCTTTGCCTGAAGGATGTCTGTGTGAGGGTCTCGGGTCCATTGGCATTGTAGTTACAGACAATTGTGAGCTACAGGGTGGGTACTGGGACGTGAACCTGGGTCATTTGGAAAAATCAGTACTGCTTTTAACCACAAAGCCATCTCCCCAGTCCCCAAGAGGCACTCTCAATTCATGGGAACTTGGCAAGTTGACCTTCCCTGAGACCTGCCCAGGAAGACACTGGCTTATACCCATATATTTTGATAAAATTGATTTCAATTCTGGAAGTGGACACATCACCATCTTGAGTTCAGTGGAAACCGTACTGGTTATGCTCTACAATTTTAATATTCTAGAAGTTTCTGGGAATAGAGAACATTCCAGTCTTCTCTGTGGTTTGTTGAGGTAAATCATCTGGGAGGAATCTGCATTGTCTTCAACACCCACCCCAACCCCAGTGCAGAAAACCAGTCTATTGTTCTGATTTTTTTTCAGTATGCCCATTCACCTGACACAAAATTGGGGGAGAGGTCCTTTGAGAATATCAGATGCCCGAGGGAGGTGATGTCAGATGACAAGCTTTGAAGTCAAATGACTCATTCTGAATTCTGCCTCCATCACCTTCTAATTGTATCTTTCCGAACAGGCCACTGGGAAGCACATGCCTCTGTCATTCTTTAATATCCCTGCCCTCCTACAATGTTATAAGGGAAAAAATATGTGCCAAGCAAATATCATGTAGAAAAAAGAGGAAGAGCTGTTCCAGATAATTTTCAGGAGACATTAATATGCTTGTAGGGGGAGTAGACACTAACGTGGGCTTTCAGCATCTGACTTGGATCTTCTATAATGGCAACTCCCAACGAAAATATGTTCTGGAAGCTTGCTTTCTACCAGACACTGCTTAAGACATGTTCCTTCATTCAATTCTCACAACATGCACAAGAGGCATAACTACACATGAACTATAACTGTATCCTGCTAGCAGAGAAGGAAGCCAAGATCCAGGAAAGTGAAGTAATTTGTCTTTTGTGCCAATTTGTAGTGCTAGAGTATGAACCTAGCTGTGCCCTCCTCTTGAGACTTCTTTGGATATTCTTTAAAAATAAACAACTAATCTCAAATTTTTTCTTAAGAAGCCAGGGCCAAGAGTCATAAGGGGATGCCCATGTGGGTCAGAATCTGAAAGAAGCAATGCTCTTCTAGATTCCTAGAGAGGACAGATCCTTCCACATCATCTGCTTTCAGCTCAGCCTGAGCAACTGCAGGAAAGACACATGCATATTCAGCTCAGAGGTGGAATCAAAAAGGAGAGAAAACTCAGATTGCTTAACTTTGGTCCAGTACTGGAGTCCCCACAGCGTGTACCTTATGCTACCTGAGAACTGGAGAGGATTTGGGGCTCTAGTAGCAGGAGGTCCTGGACCCATATTCCATGACTCACCAATCTGTTAGACTGTCTCTGAAACCCCAGGACCTTTAGACAGTATACTGTTGTTGCTGTTTCAGAACCTCATTACAAAGAACAGATTTGTATATTTCACAGATTTGGAGGATAAAAGTGCAAGACTAGGCGATCCATTGGTTTAGCTTCTAGTGGAGACTCATGGTGGATCATTAGAGACAGGAAGAACCATGTGATAAACAGGAAGCAAAGGGTCAAGGGTCAGGCTCAGGTTCTTAAACAATTCCTGAGAGCCAATATTTCTTTCTGAAGTCAGTACTCACAGTGGCCTAAGACCCTCCCACCAAAACCACCTCTTAAAAGATTAAAAATTCCCCTCAATATTACTGCTGTGGGATTAAGTTACAAATGGATCACAAACAACATCCAAGCTGTAGCTAGTGTTTTGCTCTGTTTGTATTTTAGTTACTCCATACCATGCATGGGACATCCCTGAGTTAAGGCTTTTATAAGTTAGCTATGACGTGTTATGTTTCTTCTCAGGCTCTGCAGTCTTAAATCCATGTTTTATAACCCCTCCTCAGTTTCCATATTCTCCTTACCCGTCTTTCATTTGAATTTCTGTGTCCTTACACAGTTTGCAACACATGGTCCATAGTCAGTACAAAGATTTTGTGCATTTTTAATATTAAACTTGTAATCTGGCTTTCCTTATCTAAAACAGATTAACAATTATGATCAATTCTTTGATATGTTTAAAAAAACAGCAATCAACCTTGTTTTTGTAAACATTTGTAAATGGTTGGCATCAGCATGATTAACTGGGGTCTCTACTACACTCCTGATTTTCCTAAGCAAAACTTAAAGAGGAGGTTATGGTGGGAGGGTTCAGAAACCACAAAACTATTGCTAATCTGAGTGTGGTATTTTTCCTGTGTTATTACATGGTTGGTTAGTAGGACACTAAAGGTCCGTGACCTTTGTGAATGAGAATGAAGAGGAACCAAAAGATCATTTACAGCCTTACCTAGATAGCCCAAGCTAAGTATGGAAGACGTATGGAACTCAGGGTCAGTGACATGTCTCAATGACATGGGTATTTGCCTCCAAGCCTGACATCCAAGGCTGATAACCTGAGTTCAGATGCTGAAAATGAACCAACTCCTATAGATTGCCTTCTGACCCACACACATGCAGGATGGCATACTCCTCCCAAATCAATAAATGTAATTTAATGTTTCTTAAGAAATAAAGAGGCAGTATCTGTATACTATATATTTATAATAGTCTATAAAAGGCTGGTGGCTGGAGATTTAGAATGAAGACAGAGTTCCTATCCAAATATGTGACCCGAAAGCTAAAGGTTGGTTAAGATGCTCTTAACCATCTCTGAAGCCTCCCTCCGACTTGGCTTCACCAGACCTTGCCTGCTTGCCTATGGTTAGCCCAGTCACAGTCTGAGGCTACTGCTCTCTCCCCAAAGCTCTTGTCAACCATGCCAAGCCACCCACGTGGACTAAACTCTTGCCAGCTGGCACGGGACTATTGACTTCTCATTTTTCTTTTGTTTTGGTTTTGTTTTGGTTTTTTTTTTTCTTTCTTTCTTATAATTTTCTTTGGTAATTCTTCAGTCCACCCAGACCAGCCCTGCCCTGTTTACCATGCCTGGCCAACACTCCTCAAAGGACTAATGTGCTGGCCAGGCCCAGCTCCTCTTAGGAGCTGAATGAATTGTGACCCCAGCTTTCATGCTTAGCTTGGAGACCAGCTGCGCCTTTGAGCGTTTCCCAGAGACATGGGCTGAGGCTGCACCTGCAGGGTGATGAATTTGCCCTGGCCTGAAAGAAGAAGGAGAAAGAAGGAGAATCAAAAGATCACTTGTGCCCATCCTCTTTGCACACTGGTGTATTTATAATACCCAAACCCACCAGAGAAATGGGGAGTCCATTAAATAATAATTACAGCATAAAAAAAATAAAATGTGGGAAAGAACAATTATATTTTGCTTTGGGAGCTAGAAAAATTACCGCAGATATTTAAAGTGAGCTTTCAGAAATGCTGAATTGGAGCATTTGCGATTTGCTTTGTCTCTCTGCCAGATAACTGGGTCATTTTGATCACCTAGGGAATATCTAAACTTATATCTGCATTTCTTTTTTAAATAGGACCTCTCCCCCCCCTTAAAAAAAGTAAAAATGGGGCAAAATGTCTTATTAAAAAATCTAATAAAGTTTTCCTCAGAGCAGAACTTCACACCTTAATGTTTATAATTGTGCATTTTTACACATGCAGTCTTTACAAATAATATCCAGACATTTCAATCAAATCATTTAGCCATCCAATTTTCCCTGTAACTCAGCAGTATCAGTGATAACTCAGAAGTTACAACGTGCCTATATACTTGCTATAAAAGGCCTCAGAGAGCTGACACTGTGCAGCCTGCACAGCTAAAATATGTTTGCTTGGAATTGACCTACTCTCTCCTCCGCTATTTTCTACTGTGTTAGACCCACTTACCTTAACAAATTCCTGGCCCTGGAAAGCCAAGCCAAGGAATTCTAAATTTGAGAATATTGGAATATTAAATTCCATCTCTTCAGCATAGTTTAATAGCAAAAAAAGGCAATAGGAGGCAGAGTGAAGAAGGTACATTATTTCTCTTGCATACAGCTGGGAGTGTAGTTTTCCAGGGCATCAGAAGAATGGGTAGATCCGATGGGTCCTGAGTCTCCTTCTGGCCTGGGAAGCTATGAGGATTTCTCTTCTCCACTGAACTTAGTTACACGAGTTGTTCAAGGTCACCTAGAAAGTTTGTGGTGAAGACAAAATGAATCCGTTCTCCGGCAGGTATTTCATTGTGCTCTTTGGCCCACTCAGGCATGCTGCTGCATCGCTAGCTCATGAATAATGTGGACTCTCAGGAGAGTTCTCTGTGCAAAAGAGTCCTCACACGCCCCCTTCAGCCCTTGTGATGGGATATGCTTTGTAGTTTGCTAATGCATTGGAGAGACAGATCTTTGCCTCCTGTTTGGATTTAACATCCATGATGACTTTTAACAAGACAGAGTGGTCCACCTTGGACAATGTCTGAACCAGGAATATCACTATGAAAACTGGCTAGACAGAGAAATCTAAGAGTGAGAAAGGGTAAAAGATGAAATAAAAGGTCTGAAAAATTAATGTCTAACCTATGTGTTTTAGCAGCTCAGATACACTTGCCAGGTCCCCCTTCCTTTAGAAGGGAAATAAGATGGACCCCCCCATAAGGGAGTTGCTATCATCTCTTTCTCTGACTCCACCTGCAGTACCCATTTACAGTAAGCTCTGAACATCAGTGGGCATCCTCTGCTGATTCACCTACTCAATGATTCCTTCTGTCCTCAGTGTCAATAAAAAGGGAGAGAGAGAGAGAGAGAGAGAGAGAGAGAGAGAGAGAGAGAGAGAGAGAGAGAGATTGAGATTTAATAAGCGGCAACAAACCTGTAAATATAATATCTAACATCTATTGGGCACTTGTGATGTGCCAGACTTTCTGTCAAAACCGTTACATCTGCTCTCTCAGTTCTCACTATGCTTGCAAAATAGATTTTATGATTTTCATTTTCAAAAATAAAAAAAGAAAGAAAGAAACCGAGACCTAGGAAGTTCCGGTAATTGGTCCAAGGTCACGGGGCTGAATTTCAAACTAAGCCTTTCTCAGAGCTGCACTTTTAATTCTAAAGTAAGGTTCCTGTTTGGTTCCAAAGCTTAAAGTCCTTGAGAGTGTTAACAGTAAACACTTGTGTGTGCAGCAGAAGTCAACATGGATTTCAGGTCCAGGACACATCCTTCTGGAAGGTCAGTCCACAGTGCTTACTTCATATTATCAAATTAGTACTACCTCCACATGGGAGGGGCTACCGGGATAATTTATATTGATATAACAATTCTTTTGTTAACCCTATATGGCTAGAGTAAACAAAGTCATGCTTCACCATTACTGATGTTATTCTTAAGAGAAAATATAGAGGTTACACTGCAGTGGTCCAGACTTGCAAACTGGAGAGAGCCAAATGATCTTTAACTTCAATTTGTATGTGTATGAGCGTTTTGCCTGCGTGTACGTACTCACACCATGCCCATGCCTGGTGCCTATGGAGGTTTCTTGGGGTTGCTATTGCTGTGACGAAGCATGAAACGTCGTGACCAAATGCAAGTAAAGGAGAAAAGGGTTTGCTTTGCTTGTAGTTCTAGCAAGAGGGAATTCATGGCCGACTCTCAAGCAGGACAGGAGCTGGACATAGGTGTTGATGCAGAGGCCATGGAGGGCTGCTGCTTACTGCCTTATTCCCTAGGGCTTGCTCAGCCTGCCTTCTTGTAGAACCCTGGACCACCAGCTCAGGAATGGCCACACCCACAAGGGGCTGGACCCTCCCACATCAAAAACTTACTAAAATAATGCCCTAGAGGGTGGCTTGCCTACAACCCAGTGTTATGGGTGCATTTTCTCAAGTGTGGTTTCCTTCTCTCAGAGGAGCCTGTGTCAAGTTAACACAAGCATAGACAGCACTCTCCGGCTCTGCTGCCATAGGCCATTACGAGCTACCATGTTGGTGCTGGGGTCTAAACCAGGGTGCTCAGAAAGAACAAGGAGCTCTTAACTGGAGAGTCATCTCTGCAGCCTACCAGAACTACATCATAACAGTATGTCCATCAAAGAAAGTGTGCATATAAAAGCAGATGTCCTAAGTCATTCTATCTCCATTTGGGGATCAAATTTAGTTTTCCATTGTTGTAACTAGAGTAGCCAGGGCTGGTGATAGTTCCAAGTTGGAAGTTCAAAGGATTTTGAATTTATGGTTGCTGTTTGTTTGTTTGTTTGTTGTAGTTCTGGGGAATCAACCTTGGATGTACCACGTACACGGTGCAGTCTTACACTGAGCTGTGTTCTCAGCTTGCCATTGGTACTTTACTTGTTTGCCCACAGGAGACATTCATTGAGGTCTGGTGCAGTGTTTGGTCTGTAGCTTTCAAGCTATTAATTCTAGTTAACACCAGTTGAAAAACCGCAGTGGTAAATTATTGTTGTCTGCATGCTCCCAGGTACTGTCCACGCCCCAGGCCCTGACAAGTTTCGCTCCTTCTTTACATCCCACTCATGAGCTGAGAATGGGATGAAGTGACTCAGTGAAACGCCAGAGATCCAAGTCAGTTTTGGGAGCCCACCATGAGTGGCGCTGTTTCTTAGACCTTAGGCTAAATAGTTCCACACAGGTTCCTTTACTTTACATAATTTTCATGTATGTGGAATATGTAAATGGTCTTAATTTTAACTATGAACAAGGATTTTTTAAAAACGTAGTTTGCATCTATATCTACAAAATGGAGACTGTCAGCATTTGAATATAGATTAATTGACCCCTTTCTCCCCAAAGAGACATCTTTCTACATTCCCACAGCCTTTGTTTGGTTGGCTTTTCTTGCAGAAAAGAGATGTATGCAATTGTGATTCTATGGCAAATGTCTGTTTCTTTTTTCTCAAATATGTGAACTTAGTGTATACATTAAGCATTATGTCCCACCAAATATTATCATTTTGCTTAACATCCAAACTAAAACAAATAGGGAAGGTGAGAGTATGGGTCATTTCCATAGTGATGATGCCATGCGTTCCGTTTCCCGTGGGGTTTTATATTCAGAGCAGAATGTCCCACACATATCTCACTGGGAGAAAAGAACATCAAATGTAATTGTCTAATTGTTTCAAAGACTTCTATTGAAATGTGTCCCTTGCCAAGTTTGAGCCTTTAAGGCCACAGTTTGTCCTTTAAGGGATTGTTTCCTGAAACTGCCAGATTTTGTTTGTGGAACATTATTCTCATAATTAGCAGAACATTTTCTTCTCACATTTGACAGATTTAACCAGCCAGTCCCAGAATAAAGCTGGCTTTTGTGTTGTACTTTTGTTTTTAACTAATCCACACCAGCCATTTTTACTTTTACAGAATTTAAAATAGTTAATTCATATACATGATAAAAAGTTAGCCTAAATTATAATGTACTTACTGTCATTTTTACAGCATTACATTTACTCTACCCCGTTTCCAAGTTCAGTTTTACTCAGTATCTTAAGACTGTTCAGCAAACATAACTGAAGCCACCACTTAGACACTAATCCCTTCACCTGGCTCTTGGTAGTTATCTTTCTGCTTTCTAGTTCTATGATTTTTAACAACACTACATACTTCTTAAGAATGGAATCATACAGTGTTTGTTTGTGACTGGTTGTCGATGTCTCCAAGATTCATCCATATTGTACCGTATGTCTGGCTTTGTAATGACTCTCCTAATTGCTTTCTGATTCTGTGATAAAGACCCTGACCAAAAACAACTCTGGGAGGAAATGGTAGATTTGGCTTACACATCCTGATCACAGCCCATCCGTAAGAGAAGCCAAGGCTGCGAATCAAGCAGGGTAGGAACCTGGAGGCAGGAACTGAAACACTGACCATGGGGAGTATCATTTACCCTCTTACGCCGCAGGACGATGTTCAACAGTCGTTTTTGTTCTCTGAGAACCACCTTTCCAGGAATTGCACTGCTTATAGTGAGCTATCCCATATCAATAACTAATCAAGAAAATGCTTCTACAGACTTTTCTGAAGCCCAATCTGTTGGCACCGTCTTGTCAATTAAGGGGTATTCACAAATTACTCTAGTCTATGTCAAGTTGACAGAAAAAAAAACCCACAATAACCTAATACCTGTATGTTAATCCCCCATCCTTAGTAGAATGGGTCAGAGGATGACCCAGCACTCCACATACCAAGAAATAATGCACACTAAAATGCCTAATATAAAATGGTGGGGTATTTGCCTATAATTTTACATACTCTTTCCTTTTAAAGAGTACTTTAAAACATTTATGTATTACTTACGATACTCAAGTCATTTGAATTCTATGAAAATGATATGTAATTCTATGTACATAATGTTAAGCATCTGTACTTATCCAATATAGTCACACTTTTTCTGAATACTTTCTATTCAAGGTTGATTGACTCAGTGATGTGAACCCCATGGACGCTGAAAGTCAGTTGTGTACACCACATTTCTTTATCCAATAGTCTTGTCAACCAACATCTAGGTTACCACCAACTCCTAACTCTTATAAACAATTTTGCAGTGACCATGACTAAGCAAATGGCATTTTGATATCTTGCCTTTATTTTGTGTCCATACACAGAAGTAGAGTTGCTGGCTCACATGATAATATAATTTTTAAATATATATATTTTAATTCTTTAGACTTTCATATTGTGTTTATAATTTTTTGAGAATAGACTACATTGTTTTCTATAAAGGCCATACTATTGTACAGCCTCACCAATGCATAAAGGATTCAGTTTCTCTGTCTTTGCCACCACATCCTGTTTTCTACATTCTGACAGTAACCATTCTGATGTGCATGAGATGATAACTCATTATGGCTATCATCTATATTTATCTTATGATCTGTGATATTAATTTTTTATTGCTTATTGGTCATTTGAATAATTTTTGAAGAACTGTTTTAGTCTTTTACCCAGCTTTAGTTAGGTTATGGCATTTGTTTGTTTATTTATTTGTTTGTTTGTTTGTTTGTATGACTATTGTTTGATTGTTGGACTTACTAATACTGTTTTTTAATCTCTTTTCCCAATAGATAACTTCAAAATATTTTCTCATATATTTTAGGCTGCCGTTGTATTTTGTTGATTTATTTCATGCACAGAAGGCTGTAACTGTGAAACTATCCTACTTGTCTATTTTTGCTTTCATACCAAAGCTCGTGGTGTCATACGCAACAAATAACTGTGAATCCCAACACTGAAATTTCCCTCTTTGCTTTCTTCTTTGAATTTTAGTATTTTGTATGCTACTCTTAGTCCCTCAATATAATTTCAGTTAGTTTTTTTTAGATGATGTAAGCTAAGGTTGCTGCCTTATTCTTTCCTTGTGCATATCCAGTTTGGCCAGTGTTTTCTGTTGAAAGAACTGTGCTTTTCCCATTGTGCAGTCCTTGACAGAGATTGTTTTTATTTCTGGGTTCAATGCCCCATTGGTCTAGATGTCTTGTGTTCATCCTTTGTATTCTAGAAGTTTTGTTGTGCACTGCCCAAAGAACAATATTCAGAGCTGGGAGACATAGTAAATATGAAATCTGACACCTTCTGGTTTATGAGGTTCATGGCTGGTCAGTTGGATGAGTCTTTGTATATGCAAAGACAAATTTGAACTCTTAAATATAATTGTCTTACTCTGTAATTAAAACTAAATGATGTATTTTTCATAACACCAGTGAGACTATGGGCCCATTAATGCTCTTTTCAATAGTAATACCCTCACTATTTGTAGGAGTTTCTAAAATAATTTTAATGCATATTTTGCTTCTTGACATATTGCTTTAAATTCAATCAAAACATGAAAGTTTGCTGTAATTCCATCCCAGAGTTCTGAAAGATAGATTTGTACATTTGCCTATCTAGTGTGAGTTAAGATTGAGGAATAAACTCTGGCAGATCTTTTGTAAAAAAATTTTGAAATTGATCTAAACCAGGGTCTCTCAGCCTGAGAGACATAGCCCCTTTGGAGGGCCTATATCAGATATCCTGCCCATCAGATACTTCCATTATGATTCATAACAGTAGCAAAATTACAGTTATGATGTAGCAGCAAAACATTTTTATGGCTGGGTGTCACCACTACATGAGGAACTGTATGTCAAAAACTAATGTCAAAGCATTAAGAAGGTTAAGAGCTACTGATCTAAACAGAAACTAGCCGAGGATGAATTTGTGAAGTTTATGATATTTGAAAAATATTTTTGTATGTTTGCATTCTATAGAATTCACTGATAAACATCCAAATCATGTAGTTTAATACTATTGAAAAGTTTCAAATACATAATAAAGGGCAATGTAACCAGATTTGGGGGTGAACCAGAGAACAATGCTAAGTGTGCTTTGCCCACAGACCTGCAAGCTTCTAGCATCAAAGCCACACAAATTCATGTCACCTCAGACTTGTCACCATCTAAAAGGTATGATACTACCTTGTGATCCTAGTAACAATATTTACATAGTTAATAAAAAACAAGTTTTAGAGCTTTTTATAATTTCTGTACTAAAATGTGACTCAACTGTTTGTACTGGCTAGTTATATTCTCATGGTTTTTCCATAGTTTAAGCACATGCATTATAGAGTAAAGGACAACATCATACTAAGTGAGGTAACCCAGTCTCAAAAGAATACCCATGGTATACACTCACTGATAAGTGGATATTAGCCTAGAATCTTGGGACACCAAAGACACAATCCACATACCAAATGATGTCCAACAAGAAGGAAGGAGTGGACCCTGGTTCTGGAAAGGCTCAAAGCATCAGTGTAAGGGAATACCAGAAGAGGGAAGTAGGAAGGGGTAGATGGGGGAACACGGGGAGGGAAAAGGGCATTTAGGGGTCAGGAAACCAGAAAAAGGGAAATAAAAAAAAATAAAATTAAATTAAAAAAAAAAGATACTGTCACAAAGTGGGGGCTTGCTGTGCTTCTGAACCCTGGAGCTGTGTACATTCTTCTTAATAAATTTCCCCAGTAAATGTCTGTCATTGAATGCAAATGTTGCTTTTATTTCTTCAGATGAAGTGAAGAGATGAGAGACATACACAAGCTGTGTGAATACTTGGCTGAGCCCAGAGGGTTCTTTCTCTGTTTTAACTATCCCCAGGCACAGGCCTAGAAGTTTCCAACCTCTCTACAGTTTAATATTCAAGCTGACTGGATAAATCTGGCTTCTCTTGGCTTCTCACTGAATTGTCTGCCTGGCCTCATACCATCTTTGGCAATATATTCTAATCTTCTGACTCCTCATTCTCTGGTTCATTATATCTTCACCCATGTCTAGTGTTTTCTCTCTGTAACCTGTCTCTGTAAAACTGTCACAGCAAAACTCACACCACACACACTCACACACACACACACACACACACACACACACACACCGGATACCAACCTTTTCTCTATCTTGCTGCTCTTAAATAGTCTCTCTCACCTGTGCTGTTCTTGTGAGAGTTGGGCACATCCTATCTCTGACTCAGTTTGTCAAATCTTGCTCTGATTTGTCACTTTGCCCCTCGATTAGACATAATTTTCAAACATGACTGCTTCCTTCTACAAATGAACCTTACCTTCATTGTTAGGGATTAAAGGTGTGTACTAAGGGTGTGTCTGTATTTCAACCAGATCATACTGTACTCTAAGGCATGTCAGCATTCTGGCAAGATCATAGAGACCTAGAAGGTCTTTGGATGTGATCCTTTGCCAGAGCGGCTGTGTTGCTGGATTAAAATTCATCTACAGCTGAAGTTCTTCAGTACTCAAAGCTGAAGTGCATCATATCATAACAGAAAAATGATAAGGAAATTTGTAACTATGCTTAGTGTAATTAGCAAGTGCCTAGTCCATTACTAGGAAATGGACTGCCATCAACATTACTGCCAGTTAATTATATAGTGGCTTTTTTGTACATTGTTGGAATTCATAACACCAGAACCAATAGCCACTGGTATTATATAAACTAGCAAGACACAGATTCTACCTAATATTTTGATAAAACCAATACTTAAGTCAATAGGATCAGATATTTGTCCTCTGAGACCTACTCTGCAGCTTAGACCACGTGCATAGAAGCACAATAACATGTGCTTCTATGATAATTTAATATGTGTACATGATAATTTAATATGTGCCAAATACTGCACATAGAGTTTTGTATAGATTTCTAGTTTTTGTTTTGCAACAGATTCAGTTCTTCAATAATAATGTATGAGTCCTTTATGAGAAGCCCTATTTTTTAACTTGAATAAATTGAGAGATGATATAACCTATCTTTGGCCTGTGGCTGTTAAGTAGCCAGTGAAATTCTGAGGAGATAATTAAAACATAGATGTTAGGTACATACACATTTTCTTTGTCAGTGCTAGGGATTGAAGTTAGAGTCTCACTCTGCTAGTGTTCTTCCATACAACTGTTTCTTGCCTGAGACATATTTTCACATGCACATATTGAATATATTTGTATGCTTATAAAAAAATTGTGGAGAGCCAGAGTAGTCACTGTTTTATTCAACCAAGATCAGATGGCTATTAGAATATAGGGGAATAGAATAGAATATAGTTGCTATTTTCCTTCCATAGCTTTGCTAAAATAATTTCTTACATATAAGTATTTGAGCTTGGAACAGTCTCGTTGAATGTGTCTATAGAATGTAGCATTTGAAGAAGGAAAAAAATCTCTGAAAACAAATGTGGTATTAATGAAAATAGCACAGATAATTTAAGATGTGCAGAATCTTTCATGAACTACCATCCACATTTTGGTTTTACTAAGAGTGACTGTTCATCTTTTTAGAAGCGTAAACATGCACTTTCTAAAATAACCTTGGTTTTTAGATAAATGGTATCTTTAGGTTTTCCTGGTATTCCAAGTATAAGTGTGTGTTTAATCCCTATCCTAAAGTCTGTGCAGTTCTAATTACAAAGGTAAAGGAGTTCTAGCTAGTGTTAGTGCAGTGAGAGCACTCTAGGGCCCAGAGTCTGCTTGGATATTCTGAAAGCATTCTGAACACATTTCTTCAGCTATATGAGCGGCTATACCCTTGTAGTAAACAAAAGGCAGTCTACAGAATAAGCATAACATCTCCCCTGATTTAATTTTCAGACACATCTCCAGACTTTGATTTGGCCGAAGTAACTCCCACAAGGACCTGTGCACATGCCTGGAATTGAGTGACACGGTTCAAGGACTTCAGATTGCATCCTGCCTCTTGGGAAGTTCAGAAAAAAAAAAACGTACCTTCAGACTCTGGAATTGTGTTCAAATGAGACTCACTTGAATGTTTACACTGTCTGCTCGCTGTTCTACTTGCCACTGAATAGTGTTCAGATCTTGGTCAGGAACTGGGTGTGGTTGGCACGCCACCATGGCCAGATTGAGCACTGGGAAAGCAGCTTGCCAGATGGTGCTGGGCTTGCTGATAACTTCATTAACTGAGTCTTCCGTACTGAATAGTGAGTGTCCCCAGCTCTGTGTTTGTGAAATTCGTCCTTGGTTTACCCCACAGTCCACATACAGAGAAGCCACCACTGTTGATTGTAATGACCTCCGCCTCACAAGGATCCCTGGCAACCTCTCTAGTGACACACAAGTGCTTCTCTTACAGAGCAATAACATCGCCAAGACCGTGGATGAGCTGCAGCAGCTTTTCAACTTGACTGAGCTGGATTTCTCCCAGAACAACTTTACAAACATCAAAGAGGTAGGGCTGGCAAACTTGACCCAGCTCACAACCCTGCATCTAGAGGAAAATCAGATCTCAGAGATGACGGATTACTGTCTGCAAGACCTCAGCAACCTTCAAGAACTTTACATCAACCACAACCAGATCAGTACAATCTCTGCTAATGCCTTTTCTGGCTTGAAAAATCTCTTAAGGCTGCACCTGAATTCCAATAAATTGAAAGTAATCGATAGCCGCTGGTTTGATTCCACACCCAACCTGGAAATTCTCATGATTGGGGAAAACCCTGTGATTGGAATCCTGGACATGAACTTCAGACCTCTCACCAACCTGAGAAGCCTAGTTTTAGCAGGAATGTACCTCACGGATGTTCCCGGAAACGCCTTGGTAGGCTTGGATAGCCTCGAGAGCCTGTCTTTCTATGACAACAAACTAATCAAAGTCCCTCAACTTGCCCTGCAGAAGGTTCCAAATTTGAAATTCTTAGACCTCAATAAAAATCCCATTCACAAAATCCAAGAAGGCGACTTTAAAAATATGCTTCGGTTGAAAGAACTGGGAATCAACAACATGGGAGAGCTGGTTTCGGTGGATCGCTATGCCCTGGATAACTTGCCAGAATTGACAAAGCTAGAAGCGACCAATAACCCCAAACTGTCATACATCCACCGCTTGGCCTTCCGGAGTGTCCCAGCTCTAGAAAGCCTGATGTTGAACAACAACGCCTTGAACGCCGTGTACCAAAAAACAGTGGAATCTCTTCCCAATCTGCGCGAGATCAGCATCCACAGCAATCCCCTGCGGTGCGACTGTGTCATCCACTGGATTAACTCCAACAAGACCAACATCCGCTTCATGGAGCCCCTCTCCATGTTCTGCGCCATGCCGCCTGAGTACAGAGGGCAGCAGGTGAAGGAGGTGTTAATCCAGGACTCAAGCGAGCAGTGTCTCCCGATGATCTCGCACGACACCTTCCCAAATCATTTAAACATGGACATCGGCACAACCCTTTTCCTAGACTGCCGGGCCATGGCTGAGCCAGAACCAGAGATTTACTGGGTCACCCCCATTGGAAATAAGATAACTGTGGAAACTCTTTCAGATAAATACAAGCTGAGTAGTGAGGGCACCTTGGAGATAGCGAACATACAGATTGAAGACTCGGGAAGGTACACATGTGTTGCCCAGAACGTCCAAGGAGCAGACACTCGAGTGGCAGCAATCAAGGTGAACGGAACCCTTCTAGATGGTGCCCAGGTGCTGAAAATATACGTCAAGCAGACAGAGTCTCATTCGATTTTAGTATCCTGGAAAGTTAATTCCAATGTCATGACATCAAACTTAAAATGGTCATCTGCCACTATGAAGATTGACAACCCACACATAACGTACACAGCCAGGGTGCCGGTTGATGTCCATGAATATAACCTTACACATCTGCAGCCTTCTACAGATTACGAAGTGTGTCTCACAGTGTCCAACATCCACCAGCAGACTCAAAAGTCGTGTGTCAATGTCACAACCAAAACCGCTGCCTTCGCCCTGGACATCTCTGACCATGAAACCAGCACAGCTCTGGCTGCCGTAATGGGGTCCATGTTCGCCGTCATCAGTCTAGCATCCATTGCTATTTACATTGCAAAAAGGTTTAAGAGGAAAAATTACCACCATTCCCTTAAAAAGTATATGCAAAAAACCTCGTCCATCCCACTGAACGAGCTGTACCCCCCACTCATTAACCTCTGGGAAGGTGACAGTGACAAGGACAAAGATGGCTCAGCAGACGCCAAGCCAACCCAGGTCGACACATCCAGAAGCTATTACATGTGGTAACTCAGTGGGTATTTTGCTTCTGGTAGTAAGGAGCACAAAGACATTTTTGCTTTATTCTGCAAAAGTAACAAGGTGAAGAAGACTTTTGTACTTTTGACTTTGCTAGTTGTGGCAGAGTGGAGAGGATGGATGGATATTTCAAAGTTTTTTAGTATAGCGTATCGCAAGGGTTTGACACAGCTGGTAGTGACTCTCAGCTTCCAGTTTGTGTTTGGTTTTTATCCTTATCATTATTATGATTATTATTATATTATTATCATTATTTTATTTTAGTTGATGTGCTAAACTCCATAATGCTGTCTTAACTACAATGCTCAATAAAAAAAAAAAAAAATGATTACTGACAGGTGGGGGTTATCCTGTGCTTGACCCCTTTCTTCTGAAGCCATCAATAAGAAGAACCCGTCCTCTCAACAGCTAACATATGGTTGGGAAGCAGCATTAAATCTTTTGTAGCAATCTGGTCTACAGACTTTAACTCAAGCTAAGACTAAACTTGCTACTTTGTTGAATGATGTTAGTTGACTGTACTGTAATGTTGTATCAACTGAACTGAATGTTTGCCTTTCAGCAACAACTTTCTTTTCCTTCCTCTTTGATTTTTTTAATAGTTAAAGAGGCTTAGAACAAGCTAACAGGCAATAGAAATATGTATATCAGATTTTCTAATGTAATGAACTACATGTTACTTGTTACTATATTCTTTTTATCTTTAGTAGACACTTTTAAAGAAGAAAAGATAATTTTGTTGTGTTTAACTCACCAACTTGGAGTATAATGAAGACAGAAGTATAATAAATTAGTTTGTTCTGATTTTTTAGAACGCTTGCAATAATGTATCATTTATTAGTTCTTGCTAGTTGGGTAGGTAATATCTTTTCCCACCAATGCAAAGGACAACTACAGTGTATGTGTGCATGCTCCCTTTCACTGTCAGGTCCTAAAATCTGTTGCTTTCTTTTTTGTAAAGAAAGAAGTATCCATTTTAACTATGACATCCCGGGCAGTGGGATGGCTCAGAGAGGAAAGGTTCCTGCTACCAAACCTGACCTGAGTTTCATCCCCAGGCCTCATATGGTAGAGGAAAGGACAGAGTTCTCCTCTCACCACAATACATGCTCCATGGTATGCACACTCAAGTGTATCCACACTCACTCGTACACACATACAATAAACAAATTCATTGGAAGAAGTTAAGTAATGGATACATTTTAACGAACAGGATTTCTATATTTTCAATACCACTGAACACAAACTGTTACAGAAAGTGTTCATACAAAGAAAAAGCGCATACTACTGTAACACAGATAGGTGTTTATATAAAGAAAAACAACCACATACTATTGTAACCCAGGCATAACTGCACATAGGATGTATCGCTCTCTGTCTTTCATTTATTTTACAGTTTGACATTCCCTCATGTTTTGAAACTTGTTATAGTATCCCATTTAATAGCTGTCTATGTGCTCATGGGGTATCAATTGCTATGGAGATGTCTTCTGGAAAAGATGGTTGATAGAAGGCAGATTGATTTCGTAAGGTCAGCATTTGCCATCCAAATATTACACACACTTTATCTCAATTGGCTGTTTCACGACTGCATAGGAGCTATGTCTGTGGAGTTCAGAACAGGGGAAATTAGGTTTGCAGCATCCTGTGAATGTTATGAAAGAGCAGATTAAAAAGTATAGGTAGATGACAAGAAACCTGTCTGAACATCTCTGCTGATAAGATAGAGAAAGAAAGGCTATGTTCCAGGAGGCAGCTGCTTCTGTATATGAAGGGACTGTAGAAAGGGACTAAGTGGAGACAGGTGCCAGCCAGATGAGAAGAAAGGACAAGAGAACAAACAGAAAGTCCAGAGGAGGCAGAAAGGAGCAGGACTTTCATTATCAAAAGCTTTGTCTTGTGAATCAGCCTTTGTCCGATCAGCCTTTGCATCTCCAAGCCAAAGGGGAGTAGGGAAGAGAGTCCCAGATTCTGCAACCAAAATATAGCCAGTATCATAATGAAAAGCATTTCGCAGAGACTTTGCGGAAGAAAAAAAAAAAAAAAAACCAGAGGGCACAGGGAAGCTGTGTGACCCTCGGGGAGCCTCCTCTGCCCTCCAGCGATTCCTCTGGGCCCAGTGATTTTATAGCCCTCGCCATCTGTGCCCTTGCTTCGAAACATGCAGGATATCTATAAATGCCCATGTACCTGGAATAAGGTTTAGAACAAATGCAGTCCAGAGTATCTTGCACTGTTTTACTGCCAAGGTCACCCGTGAGACAGAAATGAAGGTGCTCCCTCTGCAACAGAGGGCATTCTTATCAAAAGACAGCAAATCGCCTAATTACAAATCTGGAAGCCCTGAGGCAGGTCAGCACCAAAGCAGAAGAAGGTCTAGGCCTGCTGCAGTCGCAGGAAGACATCATTTACCCATAAAGCCATGTTTTAAGCTGGCATGGAGCAAGCCCACTCAGCCATTCCTCCATCCTGAAAACAGGACAGGCACAGAGGCATCCAAACGTTCATTGGAAGAACATCATTTCCCAGGCCAGCTTGGAGTTATTACTTCCTTTGCTTAAAAAAAAAAAATGACTACAACTTATTTTATCCTATCCATGTCTCTGGGTCGGTTTTCTCCTGGTGGAAAAACAAGGTGGCAGAGCGCTCTTCTCCATAGTCAAGTTTTTACTCACTTCTGGCTTGTTTGGTAAGTTAGGCAGCCAGTGAAATTAGACAACAGGCTAGATCCTGTTGGAGTAGGGAAGTCCTCTCGTCTTTATCCATGATGTCATGTTCTAGTCTCATACTTTCCCTTTTGCTTCCAGTTGCCCCCTGACCTAATTCTCCGGGTTTATTTTTTTGGACAATTTCTTAAAATAAGCATTCCCTAATCTGTTCATTTAATTAATGACAAAAGCAAAGCGTAGCCATGAGTGTCAAAAGAGACCTTCTGTTTGATATCACTGCTTCCAGTTTGCCTTTGCATAGCAAAAAGAACTCCTTAACCAGCCCTCCTCGGCACGCAGGCCCTAAGTCCATGGTTCTCACTACTGGTCTCTGAAGACAGCACAGTTTGTATGTTTGCTGTCTGTCTTGGCACTCACTTCCCAAGCAGTTCCCTTTCTTCTTCACTGTTTTCACCCCTTGGGAAATAAAAGCTCTTTGTGAGTCTGACGCTGCTGGGGAACACATACGCTCTGCCCTTTGGTTCGCAGAGAAGAGACTTTAACTTCGGAGACAGGCAAGGTACAACTGAGAAAGGCTTCCTCACCTCAGTTCTATCTCAGCCTATTTCCAGACCCTTAAAAATTTCAAAAGGAAAGCTATGCTCAACGTTACGGCGCATATGCATATACTGGGGGATAAAAATTATAAGGTTTTGTACTCCCTGCAAGTCCAAGGCATGGACTCTCTTGAACTTGGAGAAGGAGAGACTATTGCAAGTGTGAGTTATATTCAGGATATGTATACACATGCATACATACATGTTTTACTGTGGAAAATACAAACGAGTTTGCTTTTTGAAAAAAAATTTAAAGCAATTAGCTGGTAGTAAAGTTTTTGTGTATGTGTGTGTATACATGGGAATGGCATGTGAAAGTCAGAGGGGGACATGTGATTCCCTGGAGCTGCAATTTAAACACGGCTGTGAACTGTCCTATGTGGATCCTATGCAGGAGCAGTATATGCTTGTGACTGCTGAGCCATCTGTCCAGCCCCCAGAGGCGGCTTTTCTCTATCCAAGTTTTAATATCACCATCCAAAGCTCTCAAATGAATTTAGCCAAGAACCTGTGGGTAGCGTGACAACTCTAATGTGTGTACATGATTTCCTTACAAACTCCCCCTAACACACACACACACACACACACACACACACACACACACAGCAGATTGTCTTTGTACTGGACATCAGGGTTTTAAGAAATAAGGAGATAGAAGAAGAACTAATGTTTTTAATCCCTGTGCTTCATTCCAGCACAAGTTCACAGAACTAAGTGAGTTTCTTGTCTCATAGAACTTGTCAGACTTGATAGCATTTATATAGAATATTCCTCAAATGAGTGTTGGTGTGTCTCATGGACCTTCCTGAACCATGGATTCTGAAAACATCCTCCTGAAAACCACCAGGTAAATTGCTCATTATTCTTTCCACTTTACAGTCTGTGGCGAGACCTCTGCAGGGAGGCATGAGCCAGTTAGAGGCTCTCTTGCAGTTTTCTCTGTCCGGCACTCTTCTAGGAGAGAAAGGGAGGCATCTCTTGACTGGCAGATGAAAGTGCGTGGCTGAAGACAGAGGCAGCACCCAGAGGCTCTGGTGTGATCACACCGATCGGAGCTCCATCCTGCTCTCTGACAAAATGATCACGAATTCCTTATCAGCTGGCATCTTAAAAGGTGACGTTTGAATGTGCCGAAGCATATCAGTCCAGCTCACTAATAAGACACGAAGACATAATGAGCTCAAGGAAATTGAACATCCTCCTGACGAGAGTGTATAATTTACAGAAACTCCGTAGGAAGGAAAACATGAGGAAGATTTGTTTTCTGTGTAGGCATCTCTAGGGAACAACACGAGATCATTTGCTTAAACTCCATATCCTCTAACATAAGCACTTATGAATGTACCTCAGAAAGTGGGACAAGACCCTCAAACCAAGAAGCTTCAAAGAAACAGAACTGGGAACTTCAACTACATGGCTAAGGAGTGTAGCTGTTTGACTGTATAACAGTCCATGCATTAATTCAAGTATATTTGAGTACCTGAAGCAGGAACAGTGGAGCCAAAGAGAGAAGTGCTGACTAGGGAGGCCAGTACAGGGTCTAATTTAGGTCTACCTGAGACAGATAGTCAGCCTTCCAAACCAACTAATTCTACGGGCTCAGTGTCTCTTGTAACCTAAAATGCTTGGTTAGCACCAGATCTCCAAACATGCTTGAGGTTTCAGTTTGTTTGGCTTTTTTTTTTCTTTTAATTTTACACAATGCTGATTTGTGCTGGATGATCATCCATAACCTGAAACACACCACTTATAAAAGTTAGAGCATACTTTCAGTGTTCAAAGCACTCTCTGATATTACCAAAAAAAAAAAAAAAAAGGGCCCCAAAAGTTTCATTTAGCATTTTGGATCTGAGGGTCAATGTGAATTTTAAAAGTATTGGATATGTACAAGACACCTGAAAACTCTCTTAAGTACGTGTAAAGCTGTGCACTGCTTAATACAAATACTGTGCCTTTTTTTTATAGGATGGGCAAGTATCTGTGGAGTTTGGTATCCGCTCAGTCCTAGAACCAGTTCCCAAAGGGTATCAAGCGAGCCAATGGGAAAAAAAATCAAGAGACACTCAAAAACTGGGGATACTAATTCCATAAGAAAAAAGGGGAGAAAAGAAGGTGCAGAGGTAGGTGATGTAATAAAAATTAGAGCAAAAGACAGGGGCAATAGAAATACAAGTAAATTCTGCATAATAAGCACCTGGCCTTCAGTATCATGTGGAATCTTCCAACTGGAAGGATATAGTCATTTCTCATATTTTTATATGAGGAAACCCACTCAGCTCACCCTTCATAAGTGACAAGGCCAAAGTTTCCACCTTTGCTGTTAGCATCAGGGGTCCATAGCTGCCTACTCTCTAGCTCAGAAGCACCAGAGTCCTAGGCCAGGCTTCTCATCTGTATGACTGATTTAGTTTGGAAAGTGAGTTCATGATCTTGAAAAGGATTTCCCACAAAAGCTTCCTTAATGTATTTCATGCCATGAGAAAATAAAGAAGGCGAGATCATTCTGTGAGTAAAGATGCTTACAATGCAAGCCTGGCTACCTGAGTTCAGTCCCTAGAGCCTATGTGATGAAAGGGAGAGAAATGACTCCACAAAGTTATCCTTCATCCTACACACATCCACTGTGACGCACATGCGAGTACATGTGTACACGTGTGTGCGCGCACACACACACACACACACACACACACTTTGTGGTTTAAACTATCATCCAGGGCAAAGAACTGTTCTGCCCTTTGTCATCTGATCTTTCTGGACAACACTGGATCGAGAGCGTAAACTCCTTTGGGAACTATAGGAAGAACTTTATACCAGCAAAGTAGCTTGTGCCTGTAATCCAGGAACACAATGAGACCCTGAGGGAGAACAGTTTTGTGATCTCAGCACATTGGATTTTTAAGCCCTTATGACCCTTTCTGCCTTTTAGAGGAAAATTGCGTGTAATATCTCCCACATCGCTGCTGAAACTATGAGCCATAAGCTACAAGAATTTCTGTTTAAAATCCCACACACTCATCAATAACACTTGATCTCACCAATTTTATTGTAACTGGCTCAGGGTGTTGGCCTCCACTATAAGATAAATCCTTTCTGCCATCCTTTTAAATGTGGTGTTGCCTTTCATTTATTGACGTGTATGCACGCATGGCACACGGGAGGACGTCAGAGGACAACTTGCAGAAGTTCTTTTTCTCCTTTCCATATGTGGGTCCTGGGAATGGAAATCAAGTCATCTGGCTTAGAAGCAATCACCGTTACCCACTGAGCCATTTAGCGGGTCTCTATTTCTTCTCGTTATAACTGTGACATGGTCACTGTAGAGAACATAATAATAATAGCATGTGATTGATTCCATGGCTCAAAAAAATGAGCATTTGGTGCAGCGCTCACTTTCTCCAAACATGAGTATATAGATTTGTATGTACTTAGCACACAGAGTTGTAAAATATGCACTCATGGGAATATAAAATTAGGATCATGGCATGGTGTCATATACTTTTGCTATTACACAAAAAGCTTTGCATATAGCTAAGTTCTCTTGCAAAGCAGGGCATTAATGGTCATAGGCATCTCATACACATATACATATAGCAAACAGACACAGCCAGACAGACGCACACACACATACACACACACACACACACACACACACACACACACACAATTCCTTCCCCTGGAACAAGCTCCAAATGGATGAAAATGAATCTATGCTTCCCACATCCTTCAGGGACAGTCGTGCAGAAAGATGTCCAACCAAAGGAAGATGAAATCCCATGCAAGACAAGATACACCGTCATAAAATGACAAACTGAACTACTGAAACTTGTAGTAAAAGTCCCATTAAGAAATATCGAGGGGCAGGGACAGGGACACACAACCATATGCTTTATTCAGCTTCTGCCTTTGCAACACACAGCTGAGATTATCATCTTGGGCTCATCACAATTTAAAGAGCTTTCCGTCGGTTCCTCTGGCAGTAGCTGGAAAACTTAAGAGAGACTATGGCCCTCTTATCTCTTTAGAAGGATGAATGTAACTTCTTCTTTTTTTTTTTTTTTTGGTATATTAAGCTTTTATTCTGGTAGACACTACAAAAGACACTCTGGTCTCATTGGTCATGATTGCTATGTATCTCAGATATTAATTTCATACTAGCACTTAAACATACCACAAGTTCTCCATCTTTTAAAGGTCACCAAGAAATTAACATTGTACCCCCTTATATATAACATATGGCAGTGCCCCATTCTTTTTTTTTAATTTTCTATATTCTTTGTTTACATTCCAAAGGCTTTCCCCTTTCCCAGTTACCCCCCACCATATGTCCCATAATTCCTCCCCCCCCCATGCTATTCCCCACTCTTTCCCCCCCCCACGATTTCTCTGTTCTGGGTCTACAATACTGGATCCAATCTTTACAGGCCCAGGGTCCTCTCCTTTTTTTCTTCTTGAGAGTCATTTGACTTGCTAATTGTGCCTTGAGTATTTAGGGCTTCTGGGCTCATTAATATCCACTTATCAGTGATTGCATTTCGTGTGTATTCTTTTGTGATTGGGTTAGCTCACTTAGGATGATAGTTTCCAGATCTAACCATTTACCTACAAATTGCATGAATTCATTATTTTTAATTGCTGAGTACTACTCCATTGTATAAATATACCACATTTTCTGTATCCATTCCTCTTTTGAGGGATATCTGGGCTCCTTCCAATTTCTGGCTATTATAAACAAGGCTGCTATAAACATAGTGGAGCTTGTGTCTTTGTTGTATGCAGAGGAATCCTCTGGGTATATGCCCAGGAGTGGTATGCCAGGGTCCTCTGGGAGTGGCATGCCCAATTTTCTGAGGAACCGCCACACTGATTTCCAGAGTGGTTTTACCATTTTGCAATCCCACCAACAGTGGAGGAGTGTTCCCCTGCCTCCCGAAGGTCCCACTATCTCCCAATAGTTGCCACAAACTAGGGACCAATCCTTTTGCATGAGGATCTTTGGAGGGCTATCAAGGTCTGAACTTTAACTCTGATCAAGGACATAAGGTGGACTTAGAGATTCTGTCAGCAAGAGGGAGAAAGAAGAAAAGACTCAAGAAGTAGAGAGAGGCTAACATGGGAGATAAGGATGAAATTATGACAAATTTTTGTGTCATGATGAAGAGAAGCTGGGTCGTAACGTCTGTGGTCCCAGGGAACTTCTGCCTCCTTTCCTTTTTCACATCCATCATAAGCACTGGTGTCATGCCTTCCTAGTGAGCAGAGAGATGCTTGCAAAGCAGTTGAATGACCTTTCTAAGCCCTACAGCATTCTGGGAGAATCTCTGCTGCGGTGATATGTAAAACACGAGCATTAAACAGATGTGAGGCTTTTCTAATTGCCTGTGTCTGTCCCAGCCAATGGCCCACAGTTAGAGTAGTTTTCCTTTAGTGTCTGCTCCCAGGGGTTGGGGAGGAGATGGTACTTGCCTGGAAAATTCAAAAAATAATGGGGTTGGCATTGTTAAACTAGGAGTCAATGTCCCTTGTCCATTCAGAATATCTCTAGTTTTCTTGAACAAAATTCTGCTTTGAGGGTGGTGTAGTACCAAACAAGGCCTGATCCAGGAAGACTAATAAAGATCAGGGGCTGCTGAGATGGTTCCACATGCAGGTCAGCACAGTCAAGCCTGACAGCCCGAGTTCACCCTGGGCCCTGCATGGTAGAAGGAGAAAACAACTCAACTCTAATAAGCTGTTCTTTGTTGTCTACATATCTACAGTGCCATAAGTACTCCTGCACACACACACACACACACACACACACACACACACACACACACAACACAACACCACACACAGGGGGGGAGTAACAATAACAAGCCATACTTTGATATCTGCACACCAAGCCCACATATTGCATCCATTTTATTTCCCAAAATAAAATAAATCAAATGCATTGTAGCATAGCCTACCACAACATACTCTGACACAAAACTCTAATCTTGTAGGGTTTTCATAGTAGTGTGTGTGTGTGTGTGTGTGTGTGTGTGTGTGTGTGTGTGTGTCTTGCACCTCTATCACAGTCTCTTTATCTCTTTGACTCTGTCTCTGTATTTCTGTTTCAGTATCTCTGTCTGTTTCAGTATTTTTGTCTCTGTCTGTCTCTGTCTGTCTGCCTCTCTGTGTGTTTCTGTGTTTCAGTCTCCCTTTCTCTCTCTCTGACGGTTTTTATTTTAAAAATATTTTCATTCCTATTTTTAATTTTCTCTCTCTCCAAACCCCCTCTTCCTCTCCCTCCCCCTGTGTCTACTGTGCACTTCTGTCCACATACCCATGCACTCTCATGAAGTTGGCATCTAGTATTTTCCCTAGTCATGTCCTTTTTGTCTGAGATAGGGTCTCTAACTGAATCATGAATTGTCAATTCAGCCAGCCCCTGGGATGCTTCCATGTCCTCTCCATCTCCCCCCACCCCATGCTAGGATTAAAAGCACACCTGGCTGTTTTACGTGGTTGCAAACTGACCTCTCAAGTCTTCCAGCTTGCCTAGCAAATACTGTACCAACTGAGCGATTGCTTCAGCCGTCTCCTCAGGGTTATTAGTTGGATCACATCCTGATATTAAGAAATTATAACAGCAGTGATTGACAGAAATGTTGTGTCTGCCAGTGCAAATCTTAGCAAGTGTTTTGTCAGCCATAATACTAGATGATGTTTTTATCACAGAGAGAGGAATCCAAATCCTATTGCAGATCCATCAGCCCATTCTCTGAATTACCAGTTTCTCTTTGGAGAAAGATTTAAATAAATATCATAATTCACATCCATTTCTCTGGTTGGAAAGATAAGTCATAATTAACTATGTAAGTTGAAACAAACACGCACACACACATTAGAGAATCTGAAAGTCAAGAAGTTTGTTGGATGGGTGAAGCCACTCATGACTTTGGCTTTGCAATGAATAACAAAACTTTGCTAGAACCAGGCATGTATTTCAATTTGATGTTATGTCTGATAATAAATATTTTTGGACAGTTGCAGAGAACATGCTGGCATTCGGTTGACTGGGGAAACATGATACAGTGCTTGGATTTTCTTTCTCCCTCAGCCCCTCCATTTTGAGGACTTGGAAATTCTGCCTGAACCATTCCCATGTTGTAGGAATCATTCATTTAGAGCACCTTCATGGTCTGCAGAGGTTGGCCCACTTGTGGGGATCAGGAACTATTCAAATTTATGCTCAAGTCCCAAGATGCTATCCAAATTCACAGCAAAACAGCTTACTCTTTCTGGACCATTCTGCAGGTCTTGATGAGTACTGTAGACATGAAGACTCCCTCAAAAGATAAATCTGTGTCCCTTATGGTTTCTGTGGGGTATGCTTGTAGTTCCTCAAGCCCTGGAAACCTTATTCAAAACAGTCAGCCATCTTTGTTATGCCAGCATTTCCTGAACTTTAAAAATGATTCGTATGAGTTCATATAAAATCTCCTTTTTATTCTACAGCAGTTGGGTGGCAAGGTCACTTATGGAAAGGGAGGAGTTTGGGGGAAAATAATGATAACAGGGAAGGAAAGAGAAAAAATCTGAACAACCAGTGTGGAAATCCCAAACAGTAGCTTAGGAAACACAGAAAATGTCACATGAGGACCAAGTAGCAGGCATCTAGTTCCCTAAAACTTCCAGGGTATGAGATAGTGGCAGCAGTGGATAAGCTGTGTGTGGAGGAGCTCCCGAGTTCCCATGTCTTCCCCTGTGTCCTTTTGTCCTTTTTCTTCATAAAAGGCCATTAGTATTTTGGATGAGGCCCAATGTAATGACATCATTTAAACTTGATCACCTCTACAAATAGAAGCATGCTCTTAGGTATTATGGGCCATGAGTTGGAAGAGGGCACAAGTCAACTCATAACTGCCCTATTTTGGAAGCTTGTTTCGACCTCTGGGTAGGAGATATTATTTACAGTGCCAATGTAAGTTCTGCTTCTTCATTTTCTCTGGGACGTTATCTCATCAAGGTGTGTTAATAAGTAAAGAAATACCTATGCAAACCAGTCAGTTCCACAGCTCTCTTTTACAGGAGATGGAGAAACTGAGACCTTAACAAAAGAAGAATTTGATCAAGTCCTTCTGATGGCTGAGCAGAAGAGTTTAACTAAGTTTTAAATCCCAGGAATGGGAATGTAAGAGCTCCCCCCAGCAAACATTCTCTGCCACCCACCAGGAAAGATTCTTAAGCCTTGTTATTGTTAGTCCTAGGGATGTATGAACAATGATCATATACAGTGTTGGCTATGAAAGTTCTGCTCTGAGTTCTTATACCATGTGTAAGAAGGTCCTTTCCACTTTAACCCTACCACTTTGCCTAAATCAGTTGTGTTGACTAACTTCAAGTGGTATCACCTTCTCAGTCCACATCTGTACATCCAGATAAAGGACATTTTCCCACTTAAAACACGGCGGACCTCATCTTTTTCTTGTCTTTTGATGATGGCAAGATAGAAGTAATTCCTCCCAAGCTTTTCAAATACCAACCTCTGCGGCTTCCCATGCAATTATTTTTTAATCAAGAAATAACTACTGGAGTTTATTTTAAAATATGTTTACATTGGAGAGTGATTAAATCAAGCAAATTAGCACACACACACAATACCATGCAGTCATTTTTTTAAATCTCTGTGATAAATAAGCGTGATAATGACCTGAAGGAAATAACTAGATCGATATCTTCATACAGAATTCCCCAACACTAACTTAAAGTTTTGAGTCATAAAATATATGTGACATGTAATTAATCTTCCCAAGCCCCAAAGCTCACAGGATTTTGAAGTCTCGTTTCTACATATCTGGTGAAATTACTTTTAGGATCAAGCCAGATTTTCAGGCTGCAATGTTACATATTGTAGCCACCCACTGATTGAACACCTACTGTGTGTGGCACATGACCACAGAGTGGATCTGTACTGGTCAGGATGAGTGGCAAGGAAAAGAAGCTGACAGACATTGCTTCACCACAGAGGTTCATAGAAAAAGAAGAAACAAACTGCAGATTTCAGCCACCTATGCAGGAGTCCAGAAGAGCATTCTCAGTTCACGTGGCTGTCACAGTGACCTCAGAAAAGGCTTTAAGGAAATATAGAAAAAAAATCACTTAGAACTGTGATGAGCAGAAGGGGGGTGTTTATTTTTAGTTTTGTGAAAGCAGACATAGAGGAAGCAATACTGCAGTAGGGACTCAAAAATTCAGACAAGGATGACCTTCGGGAAGTAGAGACAGTGACAGACAGTATAAGGCAGCAGAAGCTTGAAGGAGAATGAAAAGCATCAAGTGTTCTCCTATGTTTCTCCCAGAAACTCAGATGCTGGCCCTGGAGACATGTGGCAAAGATAAATAGTAAGAGCCTTCGCAACCTTCTGTGCACAAAGGTAGGCGCTTTATATGCAGAATTTCCTTTTATCTTCAAAGTCATTGCAGGAGATGGATCTCATTCTCTCCTCACCCCTGCCACCATGTCATACAGAAGATCACCCCTGCCACCATGTCACACAGGAGATCACCCCTGCCACCATGTCACACAGGAGATCACCCCTGCCACCATGTTACACTGGAGAAAATGGGAGGCTTATCAAGTGAAGCCATTTTCCCAAGGTTACCCAAAAGGCAGGGCATTGGTTTAACCTGCATCCAATGCTTCTGAGCACTATACTATTTAATAATTCAATGGTAAAGAAAACTAAGGGCCACAATGAAGGTTTGAGCTTCATTCTCTATTACAGAGGAGCAACAGAAGGATTTTGAACAATGTTATTCTTCAGTATCTTTTTAAGATAAAACTGATACATTTTATGCAATAACAAAACACATCCTAATGTGACACAGACTCCATTTCAAATATAAGAATTATCTTTCTTCATATGTTTTTCTTCTACCAAGCTACACTGTCTTTCCTGAAGAAACTCACATTTACATATAAGATATCCTCTTATAAAATAGCACTTGCAACTTTTTGTTGTCCATAACTGGGATTTTAAAAGCCACACTCATTGCAAATTACCTGTTTGTCTATGGGACTACAAATGCGTGGGGTAATCATGACTAACCTGCAAATGAGATCAAATGTGTCATAAATATTAAGGCAATGTGTTTTTCCTTAAGGTTTTTGATCCATTTGGGATTGAATGTTTACAAAGGGTGAGAAATTATATAGGGATCTGGTTCCATTCTGCATTTATATAGATCAGCACTTGGAACCTGTTAAAAGAAAAAAATAGGGGGAAAAAATCTCAAGTTATAGACATGAGGAAGATATTCCTAAACACAGTTCCCAGAGTTTGGGAAATAATACCAAGTGACAAATAGGATTTCATAACACCAAGAAGCTTCTGTACAAGAAAGGAAATAGCCAGTGAAGAAACAAATTAAAGAATGTGAGAAAAAAATCTTTGATAGCTATACATCAGAGACACTTCACATCCATATTTATTGCCTTACTAATCATGGTAGCGAAATCATGGAGCCAACCTAGATGTTCACAAATAGGGAAACAGATAAAGAAAGTGTGGTGCTTAGGCACAGTGACTTTAAAAAAAAAAGCCATAAAGACAAATGAAGGTATGTCGTTTGCAGGAAAATAGATATAGCCAGAGATAATAATGTTAAGTGAAATAAATGGGTCTCAGAAAGATAAATATCATCAGTTTTCTCTCATCTGTGACACCTAGATTTTAGATAGATAGATAGATAGATAGATAGATAGATAGATAGATAGAATCTTGTATGTATATATGACACTAAAGTAGACACTAGCTTAGCAAGCAAACAAAAGCAAATGGAAGTGGGGGATGAAGAAGAAGGGGGAGAAATAGGGATAACGGGAGAGTTTGAACAAAATACATTATACACTTACATAAAAATGTCCTTAGATTATACAGTACTGTGTACGATGAATATATGCTAATGAAAACAGAAATGTGTTTGAATGTTTTTCGTCATAGATTGTATATCGTTCAGTCCTTTTTGAGCTCCCACAGTTGGCCATGGGATATCAGGAGTATAAAATTGACTTGGTTCCTGCCCAGTTTGGATTTGCATTATTAAAGGACAAGGGTCTATAATTACTATAGGCAAGTAATTAGTTCGTTTACAGTGTATAATTGCTATGAAAAAATAGAACCCAGGGAAGATTGGCTGGTACAGGAAAGGGAAGTAATCCACCCTTCCTCCCCTGCCCCCCCCTCCCACACACAAACACACACAGCTATCCACAGCACATCCTAAATCTTGCTAACGTGAAGGGCCTCAGCCTCTTGGCACTGGCTTTGTGGCAGTTGCTGCCTGTATGCTGATGAGGGTGCTTTGTGACTTAAATACCTCTGTAGCAAAGGGCTCACAGCAGTTTGCAAATGGCATTTCCATTCATCACAGGACCTCTGAGAGGCTAGAGAAACGTTTAAGCCTCATTGCCTCTCTTTAAGGAAGAGGAAAGTCAGTGACTGGAGAAGCACCTTCAGCAGCCAACTGTTCAGGAGCTTGTAGGGTTAGCTGAAGCAGAGCTCCACGCCCCTTGTCCCTAAGTTTCCCATCAGACCATATACTGCATGCTTCAGTGGAAGGTAGGAGCTAAAACACACCTGGAGTGTTTGGAAATGTGTCAGCCCTTTTCTAACTCAGAGGAAATCTGTTGTCAAAGAATTTTTTTCTGTGATCATCAATATGGCATTTATTTACCTAAATATTAAAAACTACAGTGTGTGTGTGTGTGTGTGTGTGTGTGTGTGTGTCTGTGTGTGTCTACAGATGCATATGTGTTAAGGCAGACATAGTCAGAAGATAATTTGCAAGTGTTGTCTCTTCCCTTCCACCTTCTGTTTCCTAAGGATAGAGCTCACGTCTTCAGGCTTCACAGCAAGTAGCTTCACTTCATGGGGCATGGCCCTCATTCCTTCCCTTAAATAGTAAAAGCCTATCATGGAATTTCTCTTGGGTGAATTCATGATGTCCTGGGAAGAGAAACCTGTCATAAGGCCTGCCATCACGAATCATGTCTAGAAGATTACATTATTGCTGAAACGCCCAAAAGACATTAGAAGCATAAATGAATGTTCTAGAAGGATTGAAGATTGCTTCCCACAGTCCTCAATGTTATGGGTTCAGGTCAAGAAAAGTGATGATATAGCAAGGCTTTTGGAAATAGTGCATAAGACTCAGGTTGCAGTTTCTTGAAGGCAAAACTCAGTGCTCTGAGAACAGGCATCCTCAGCTTCCCAATGGATATATAAACAGAGAGAAAGTGTCATAACGTCAAGGTCATTTTACTTATTTTTAAATGACAGGGTAGCCTCATGGAGGTAAATAGGGCAATGATTTAAATAACTCTCACTGTTTACATTTTCAACTTCATCATAATTAAACACATAAGAAAGTTGTAAGAACAGGAGACCATTCTCAATAATTCTCAGGTATTTTAGGAATGTTCTATACAGGTTCTGTTGAAAACGTCTGTCTGTCTCTTCTCTAGAAAAATAATTTATGGACAAGGTATTTCTTTGTTCTCAAACACTCCTGGGTATTTCCCAAACAAAGAATATACTTTCATTACCACAATACAATTTACAAAATCAAAACAATATGAATCAAATGTTAGGTTTTAATCAATAGCTGTTATTCAGATTTTTCAGATTATCATAGCAATATTCTGTACCTAATAATGAAAGATTATTAACACAAGATTATGTGTTTCACTTAGTTTTGATGCCTGTTTGCCTCTTCTTTAATCTGGACTAGCCGTGGTTCCTTCCTTATATTTTTATAGCACTGACAGTTTGTGAAGAGAGCAGGCTGGTTGTTTTTAGAACACGTTTGAATTTGGGTTTTGTCAGATCTTTTTTCATGATTAGATCCTGCACCACTTTGGCAGGAATTATCATCCCAGGGTCTCCACTCTCAGAGAGTCATTTCAGAAGGCTCCTACAACAAATGTGCCCTGTTTCACAGTCCTGTAATTTGTGTAGCTATCTGGTTCCTCTGCATAAAGTCATCCTTCTGTAATGGCTTCTGTAATCGCCCTACTGGAGAATGCTTTAAGAGTAGTATCCACTGATGGCTCTTGCCTGAATCTTGTGTGATGTTTCCCACATAATGACTTGCTTCATACCAAACTAAATTATAAAACAAACAAGCTGTGTTACTTTTTTTTTTCTAATTATCTTATTGTTTTTCGTTTTCTTTCACACTTGCTAATTCCTGCCTCTCTCTAGAATCAGAGTAGCTTTGGGAGAGGAAAATTAGGTTTTAAAGAAGGGATTAAGAGACATGAATTTAGTTTGCTAAATGGAATAAAGTTGTGAAGGAGCCATAACTGTAGTGATGTAAGAAGGAATGGCTGACTTCTCTACCGCACATTTCAGGGAATTCTGTCTCTCATACAATTTTGTCTGCAAAACAGGTATCTGGAAACAACAAATATTACCCATGACAAGAGTGCTATATTTTTCTTAAAGATTTATTTACTTAATATGTATACAGTGTTCTACCTGTGTGCATGTCTACAGCCTAGAAGAGGGCACCAGAACGCATTATAGATGTTTATAAACCACCATATGGTTGCTGGGAATTGAACTCAGAACCTCCGGAAGAGCAGTCAGCGCTTAACCTCTGAGCCATCTCTGCAGCCCAAGATTACTGTATGTTAAATCTTCAGCTTTTACAGCCACGGGATTGGAAGCCTGGACTCTGGCATCACACAGTCTAGGGTCACATACATGGTCTGTCACTTACTTAAATAAGACCTTAGACGGCCTTAATCTCTCACCTACAAAAGAGATCTAATACTAGTAATTATCTTCCCATCAGACACTGAAGACAATGCTTTTAAGGCAATAAACACAGAGGTTCCTTGCCAAGTCACTTCTCCAAGGCGCCATTCTCAGGACTAAGCACCACTTTCATAGCATTGCAGTAGTCACTGGCCATTGAAAATAAAGTAAGATTAATATTTTCCATTAAGAACCCATAACATAACAATAAAAACACCTATATTCCCACTATAACATGCCGTTATGGTCAATATGAATATAACACTATATGCAGACTGTGAATGTGAAGTTATTTTTTTTTCTAGAACTTAAATGGAATCTAGGCCTGATGCACAACAAGCATTCTCTCTCTCACTACGCTGTGCTCTGAGCCCAAGGGAACTGTTTTTAATGAGGATAATGAGAAACCTTCAAAATGGACATTATTGTATGGATCAACCCTTCTCCATATTTTCTAAAAGGGGAATTCCAGCAAGTATAACAGTGTAGTCAGGAACTGGTGAAATAAAATGATGTTCTTAGAAATGTGTAAATAGCTTGGTATGATTAGAGCATGGGCCTGTATCTGGAATTGTTCTGGGAAGTTATGTTTCTCCAGTTTCTGACCAATTTATTGATGGAGCGACTGAATCAACAAATACTAATCGAACATTTACTGTGTCTTGGCCATGTAATTAAAATAAAACCAGGAATAAACATGGTTTTCAAACACATGGCACTCGGTTTCTATCTGGAAATATTAGCTACAAAAGTACCATGAGAGGTTTAAACTAAAACCTGTGTAAAGCATTTATAGGAACACAAGGGCAGGACTGCACGAGCCCCCACTGCAAAGCTATCAGTTTCATCAGAGGTTAGAAACAAATACAGGCCGTGCTAGTAACAGCGAGGTCCTACAGTTACATAAACATCATTTCGAATAGAGCACACACTTGTTATTTGATTCTACGTACAGTCCTGGATTAAGTAAGAAAGGTGTAATTATCTTAATAATCTACATGTAGAAACTCAAGTTTAGAGTATTAAGTACTTTGCTCAAGGTCACAAGCAAAATTCGCTGCTCGGTTCACAAAAACAAGGCAGATAATGTACTATGTCACACTGTAGAGGAAGTCGATCAGGAAAATATAATGGCCATCGCTCCCTGATGGTTCTTTTGCTGACCTTTGAGTACAGTGCCTGAAAGAAGCTAACCAGTTCCCAATGGAAGGAATGATTATACTTTGCCATGTTAAAAAAAAAAATCATACTGTGAATCCTACTGACAACAGTAAGAAGTTAGCGAGTGCTAACCCCTTCATTTCATAAAAGAGATCCTACTAACAGTGACACAGACGAGAACTTACAAGGCAAATACAGTTCTTTGTTCAGCGTCACACAATGAAGAGGCGAAGAGAGACTTGTGTATAAGGCCGTGTTACTCATAGCAACTCTGGGGCTAGGGACGCAGCTTGGCAGTAGAGCACTTCCCTCTAGAACTTCTATAATCATGTGTGTATCCATCTTGAGACCCAGAAATACTGTAATCACCCAGCACCGAGGAACAGAAGGTCCAGGGCAATGCCTCTATGCCCATGGAAAGTAGATTCCAGTGTTTTCCCAACAGCTAGAAGAGAACCTCTGTTCACAGTAGACAGGTGAAGAAATCTATTAATGCTAAAGCTCCGTTCTTGTCCTTAACATCACCTGTGTCCTCTCATCTTTCTTGTCAAAAGTGTATGTGTGCGTGCATGTGTAGTGATGTGTGAGTGGTACATGCACATGAATATGCAGGTATGCATTAATGAAGAGGCCATACGTGTCATCATCTATTACTTTCCTCCTAACCCTAACCTTGAGACAGGGTTTCTCATTGAACTGGAATCTCACCATTATGACTAGCCATGATGACCTGCAAGCTCTTGTCCCAGACTCTCAGTGGTGAGGTTACCATTGAGGTCACATACTCAGCCACATTCAGATTCTTATATGTATGCTGGGAATGTGAGCTCAGGTCCTCATGCTTGATCAGCAAGCACTCTGACCACTGAGTCATCTCCCCAACCCCATTCACATCTTTCTGACTTAGCTAACACTGCTTGTCTATCATTACATTGGGTAGCACAGCCCTTATTCCCAAGACCCGGTTATTTTCTTTTGTCCTAACAAAACCCTACTGTAGGCAAACTCAACCCTCTATGAACCTTGAATATATATTTGTATAAATGGCTGAGAGTAAAACTGTAATCATTAAAATGTTCCATGACAACCCAAATGGTCCCTAGGCATGGCCAGTAGTGTACTGGCTCTTCCCAATATGTTCCCTATTCTACGAACTATTTCATGTCACTTTCTCTTGTTGTCCACTTCGTTCCAAGCCCTCACTCTGGATTAATGAAGGACTTCCTTTCTTCTTCTCCCACTGGGAAATAGAAGGCAACAGAAGGGACACTGAATCTCTTAAGCCACTTCTACCTATCCACTGTGTCTGTGTTTACACATTGTTTTCCCTCTGTTACTGTGTTTCATGATCAGCTGGTCTCACTTAAATTCATTCCGCAGATGTACAATAAATCCCATTCCTTTCTTGACTACTTCAGGCTATTCCCTAACACCTAACATTTGTTGCCTAGCTTTCATGCATAATTAAATTTTCCTTCTGTTGAATGATCTGTGTCAGCATTCATGTATGCTGTGATCTCCCTCATCTCCACAAAATATGACAATCTTGACCTAGTTCTCCCTGTGGCTGTAACTTCATTTCTCAACTGTCCTTAAAAGAGAAATAAAAGACTTTCCTTAATCTCTTCCTTGGATCTATTTTCCTGAAAGTGGTTCTGACAAACATACCAATGACCTCATGCTGCTATACCGAGTGAGTGATTTGAAGTAATTGTACTTGAATGGTGGAAACCAAGACTGGTTGGGACATTTGATCACACCTGTGCCCAGAAAGTTATTTCTCTTAAGTTTTCTGTCTACTGTACAGACACGATCTTATTTGTCTTTGCGGGTTTTCTCTCATCGCTCCTTCTCCTTAAAGTGAAGTGCCTCTTGCTCGGTTTGTACCCTACTCCGTCATTCACGTGCACCCCTCCAGTTGCTGGGCTCTAATTGCTACACGCGTATTCCAGTCTTCAGCCAATAACTGCCCAATTTTCCTCTCTATCCTGATATCAAATAGTCATTTCAAACCTCACGTAAGTCCAAAGCTCAACCTCAAGCATGTACCTCCCCAAAATTTCCTTTATCAATTAAGAACAAGTGAACCCAGCCTTAATGATGCCAGAGCACCAATCTTTAATTAATCCAGATTCCTCTTCCTCTCAGACCATGCATAGTTATGGTCAATTGACAAACCACATTGCGTCTACCTTGGGATAAAATCAGACCCGAGCTGCTTTTTCTCTAATCATGTCACCTTCATTCCAAGTTATTGCTGAATTCTAATTGATCTACCTTAAAGATAGGTAGAATTTCATATGTTCTAACTTGGATCTAATCACCATTCACTAATGTCTGGGTAGCTCTAAAAGTTTCCTAACTGGTCTCCCTGTTTCTGCCTTTGGAATCCATATGCTATTCTTGACACAGTAGTTACAACAGTCCTCTCAAGTACAGTATTGAGCCTACAATTCCTTAGCTCAAAACCTCCCAGTGGCTTCTCATCTGACAGTGGAATCTCATAAGCTTCAAATTTCTTCAAACCCTAATATGACCTGCCTCCCATCACTGCAAACTCCTGAGTCCCCTTCCTGGCCCCCGCCTTCCAGTTCTCCCATTGGTCGTCAGCTCTTGCCACGCCCACTCTCCTGCTAATCTGCAAATGAAGCACACCTCCTTTCATCTGAAGGTACTTCATACTGGGCATTCCCTCCTTCTTATAAATAAAAATTTCCATAACAACAGAAATTCTCTATATCTGCATTCTCCAAAATAGTCACTGTGAAATGTGTGGATAAGGAACAGATGTCCTACAGCAAAAACAACTAAATTTCAATTCAGTGTAAACATGTATGCTACATGGAGCTAGAGCCTACCATATTGGACAGGACAACTCTTTTATGTTCTCTATTGGGATAGCCACATGGCTCTTTCCCTTGCTTCTTTCCAGTACCTGCTTAGGTCTCCCCACATCACTGAGAGATTCCCAAATCACACCCCTTAACAGTGCTATCCTCAAGGCCTGCTTCACTTTCCTTACTTCTCCAAGGTAATTAGAAATATAAGGCACGTGGCATCATCTACTCCTTTATCTGTTGTCTCTATGTTCATGTTAAGATTAGAGAAAGTCCCAATAAAGTCAAGGGTTTTTGACAGCTTTGTTTTCAGTACCTAGAATGTGACCTGGTGACGTAGACTCGTAGTTCAATAATTACCTGCTGATTCAGTTGACAGTCTGCCATGAACCTTCTTCAATGGTCTTGAACAGGTACAGAGTCCACCTTCAGATCTGGCTTTTCTCTTCTTTCCATTATCCTCTGATATTCATGCCTTCAGTTTTTCTTAGTACTTAGAACTAGAAAATCCTTTATTGATCAATCTGATTTTTCTACTTGATTCAGGTCTGTGTACTCACTAGATTACAAACTCTATGGTGCACAGACTGTGTCTATTTTGGGAATATAGCATTGTGCATGGTCCAAAGTTGTTTTTCTTAAAGAAGTGGTTTTCCTAGGTTATAGGACACTGAAATTCACCACCCAATAGGCACTCAGTAAGGATTTGCTGAAGAGTACATTAATCACTTAGTCTTCAAAATGAAGGGTTTCAGTTAGCTGAATGGATATGCCCTTCTCTCTTGAGCATTCTGAAGTTCTTAAAGAAGTGTTCAAATAGAGGTCAATTGCACAGCATCAGAAAGACTGCTCTGAGACTTGGACTTATAGGATTGGGAACCCCAAATCCCTGAGTGATGTGAGGATACTGAGAGAAAGCGGGCCTTACACTAACATGCCTGCTCTCTGGTTCTTCACTCTCCCCCACACACCCACACCCACCCCCCACCCCTGCCTGAGCTCAAGGCATTTGTCATGGAAGTTGCTATTTTGTGGTAGTGCTTTTGTGAAAAGACTCTTGGGAGAATTCTCACACAGTTAATGTGACCATCTTCATGATACCTGTCAGTTGTATGAAACGGCTATCTCAGCTCAGTTTCTTGTTCCCTTCCAACCTCATCCAGGGATCCAGGAAGGCTGTTTCCATTAGGAGGCTCTTTCTTCCTTTACTACAAGAAGTTTTAGAAAGCTGCAGAGATGAGGCAATGAGCCAGCAGTAAACTTGCCCACTAACCTTTAACATTTCTAGCCCATAAAATACACTTTACTACTAGAGAGTGGGGAGTTCATGAGTGTTAATGTTTTCTAAAGGACATCCCCTCAGCTTCAAACAACAGATCTTCCATAAAATAGAACTGGGTATCAAAATTAATCCCTTCACAGACACACACACACACACACACACACACACACACACACACACAAATCTAGTTGATCTTAGTTAATTCACTTGCTTATTAATTTAAGGAAAAAAAGATAAACTTGCCTCTCACCTATCTTACCATAGGGAAAATCATCATACTAAGTCTTATTTGGATTCCTTCTACAGTTATTTCTCCTCACGGTGACATGAGCGCTGCTGATAGTTACCACCAATTGAGCAGATAGTCATTATTTCATTTCAGGGTTAAAATTTACGTTTGCTCCCTAAATTGGTAACACGTTCCTAATTCTGAGCTGTGGCTCTTATTTTCTGCCATTATATCATCAATCAGAGGCTCAGAGTCTTAGGGGCTTTATTCCTTTGTGTGGGATACTGTGTTGACGGACTGTAGCGCATGGCTATCACTTATCCAAGTCCATTTCAAAGGGTAATTTTTTTCTGCCAACTCTCTTCATTTCCAGAGGCTGAGTGGTGACCTTGCCCTCTATTAGCCAACCTCAGGGCCAGTTGTTGACACTTCTGGTTATTTAGTGTCACTGAAGTAAAAGCCATCTCTAAAATAAAAAGCCTAAGAAGTATTTGAGCTTCTGAGTCTCATATTGGCCCCTCCCAATTCTTCTGATTTCTTAGTCTGTAAAATTACTGATAATAATGTACTAATTATGTCTTTAGGAAATGAAAAAATTCATGATGAATTAATGTAAGATAGAATTTCTGTAATTTGGTTAATTGCTTAGTGGCCTTAATGCATAATGGACAACACAGTGACCCCAAAATAAATTTAATATGCTCTATCATTGGTTGTAAACCTTACACAGTTAAAATGTTGGTATATTGAATGAATCTGAAGTAGAGAAACACGCAAGCTTACAGAATATAGTGAATAAATGCATCACCCGGTCATCAAGAGTAGCTAACAGCACGGAAAGGTTCTATTAGTATTTCCAGGCAGTGTATGGCACATATCTACTATAATGAGAGGTGGGAGAAATGGGGAGAAGAGAGAGGGTGATTACTGAGCATAGAAGTGTATCTCTGTAAGAAAAATAACAGAACAGGTTCAATAGCAAAATACAGTAGCTATGGGCTTCATAATAAATTAAATATTTTTAAATGGCTAGTAGGGAATATTTTGAATACCCCCCAATACAAATACAGAATGAATGTTTGAGATGATTTGTGGTTCGATAGCTCTGAGCTGATCATGAAAGTAACTGGTCAAAGAATTCATTAATCTGAAGTCAAACACACACACACAAATACTACGTGTCAATTAAAAGACTACTATAATGAAACCTCAAGAATCATCTAAAATTAGACAGTGAGTTTTCTTAAGTCATACAAAATCTTATTTTTCCTTTCCAGTCACCAAAACTTTTTCACAAATTCTTTAACTGTGTAGTAAGGAACAAATAACAAAGGTTTGACTGCTTTTTCAACTATCTACTAAGGAAGCTTCCTGACTGGATGACCACCCAGGAGGCGTTTGTATCATTTCAACCCATCTCAAAAGGAGAAAAGGGGAGATTATAAGCAAGAAAAATTCTCTCCTGACCAAGTTGTACTCATTTCCCATGTCTCTTGGGCTCTTCTACTATACAGTCATGTAACATATCAGCTCATTCAGGACCAGGAGAGAGAAGATAGTGTAGTAAAAATCACCCTTGCGTGGCAGGAACAGACCTTGAATCTAGCTCATGACAGCCCGGAACTACCATGTGACTCATTCCAATAGCTAGCTGCCACCCTCTTGTCTGCTAAATGAGGGGGCAGGGAAAGCTATTCTCCAAAGTCCTCCTCCAAACTTCAAGTCCTACAAGTCAATGAAATAAAAGGAACGAGGAGATAATTCAATCAAGTCCTATTGCCTCAACCTAAATGATTCTTTTGGTTTCAAAGTTCAAATGTAATTACAAAGAAATGGAAGGGGATGGCAGTGAGTTTCCTCTTAAGGCTCACAGGCATGCAAGGCAGCTGCTCACTGTCTGGAAATGCACATTGACTATTGGCAATTAATGTCTTCCGGAGAGCAGCAATCATCAAGAGACCCTCTGGCAGGAAGTTTCATCTGATTACTTAACTGATATTTTATCACATGATAATTTAGGTACCTTCCTATCCACTGTTATGATTAATATATATATGCATATGTACATATACATACATACATACATATATATACATATATACATATATGTATATATATCATGCATTAATTAGAGATGATTCAAGGCCTAGCATCCTCTGGCCAGGTGAGGTCCTAAGAAAACTGCTTATTTTGTCAAAATGTAGTTGGTTTGTGCCAGAAAAGAAGCATGATGAATAGTTAGGTTCTGGTAGACAGTAACAAAAAAAATCAACCCTCCCCCAACCTGTAGCACTATCCTAAAGTTAAAACATTGAATCAATTTCTTGTAGCCTTAGCCCTCATCTAGTTAAAGCTTGAATCAAGAGATAACAGCAGCCACTTTTATCCCAACTTACCCTCTTTGGACCTGATCTAATCTATGTAGGTTTATGACCAAGTTCTCACACAAATATAAGCCTTCAACTACAGGATCCTCATATGAACAAGAACATGCCTGGTTTCTTTCTGGGTTTCTGTTACCTCACTCAGTATAATTTTTTTTCTAGTTCCATTTCTTTGCTGAAAATTTCATAGTTTCACTTTATAGCTGAATAAAATTCCATTGTATATGGACACAACATTTTTAGTGTCTATTCAGCTATTGATGGCATCTGCTGACCTAGGTTATATCATCTAGGCTGATTCTATGCCCTAGCTATTGTGAACAGAGCAGCAAGCAAGATGTATGAGAATACACCTCTGTGGTAAGAACTATAGTAGTTTGTGTATATGTCTAGGAATAGTATAGCTGGATCATGTGCTCCATCAATTTCTAGCCTCTTGGAGAACTTCCACACTGATCTGCCTAGTGCCAGCCCCAGTTTTCACATGCATCAACATCAAATGAGTGTTTCCCTGTCCCACATACACACCAGTGTTTCTTGTCAGTTTTCTTTGGTTATTTCATTCTGGCAAGGGTAAGATGAAATCTCAAACAAATTTTATTTTGCATTTCTCTGATGGTTAAGGATGTGGAGCATTTTTGGAAAAGGTTATTTCTCCTGTTCTATCAATGCGTTTTTAGTTGCTTAACAATTTCCCTTACAGTACAGAAACATAAATTTCAGAAGGTCCCACTTGTTGATTGTTGGACCCATTTTTCTTGTTTCTATGGCAACTGTGGCTGACTGCTTCCAGCTGTGGGCCTACATCTTCCTGTATTCAGATTAATCTCCAAAAGTCAAGACAAATATCCTGAGCGTGAATTAAATCACATGATCAAGTCTGAACCAAAAACTACAATGTTTGGTTACAACACGCTGCTCAGTTCCATAATGGATCACATGTCTAATCTTAAGATGGTGGAATGAGCAGAGATCAGCCACCCCCTATTGGGTGGAATAAAAATGAGGGTGAGAGCATTGGAATTGGAGCATTGTGAGCACTGGGACATGATACAGGGTCACATATCCATTTTGTAGTTGAAATAATATGAAGTCTCAAGAATGGTTTCACAAACTTGAACAGTTGCCTATGAGTCCTGTGACAATCTATTTAACACTCAGAATACACTATGTTAAAAAACAGAAGTAGTGTAGCATGATGGTTATGCTCAGAGCCTTGAGTGAGACAACCTTTGCTTTGAGCTCTGATTCTGTCACTTATCAGTTCTTCGTTTCTCGATGAGTCACTTAAAATGAACTTACCTGAAAATAGGTCAAGTCGTAGATGCACCTCACAGGGTTATGATTGGATTACGTGAGAAAATGAATATACAGCTCGTAGCAAAATACCTAGCACTTAGACAACTAGATGACAGTCATTATTAACAGAGGGAGGGACGGCTTACCCAAATCCACACAGCTAATGAGTAGCAAAGCTGCAACTAAAATCGAGTCTTCTCACTATTAGCTCAGAGCTAGAAGGTATTTGTGCTAAAATTAGATGCATACAAGTCAATTCTATCCAAAAGATCATTTTCAAAAGTCGATCTTTCTTCCCATATTGCTACCCGGAAGCTCATGGATCATATTTCAGAGAGCCAAAAGCGTTTTAAATCATTAGACCCTGTTGAGAAGAGACCTAGACAGAGTGCTCACATTTCACTTCACCAAACTATGTCCAGGTAGATGCGAGAAAAACAAGATCGACCTGAGCAGTATTCCAAGATCCTTAGTAGGGTACCAGGGTCAACAGCCAAGTGTGTGAATGCTTTCTCAGCATTTAGGATTGTATGCATTCTTAAAATAGAAAATATAGGCCTGGATGTTGGTAGAGTCCATGGCTAGCATGCATGAATCCCTGAAATCTATTCTTGGTACCACACAACCCTCACAAAGAATTTCCTAGGAATCAACCACATACACATACTCCACTCCCATGCCTAGTAAACTTTTTACCCAATTCTATTTCCCAGGGCCTGCTTCTAGGAAAACCAAAATTAAGACATGCTTCTGGAAGCACCATTTTTCCCAATGAGTTTTAAGACTAAGGTTCTGGGGGTAAAACAGTTGGGAATTCTATGTAATTTTCATTTTCAGGTTTTGAAACTTAAGAGACAGGTAGCTGCTATAAGGAGTAGCCATTTGACATTCTGTAGTGTGTGTGTGTGTGTGTGTGTGTGTGTGTGTGAATATATATTGCATTTCTCAGATTTTTCTATTACGGAGAGAAATACTCTGCTACTTGCTTCTTTGCTCTGATTATAGCCCAAGGTGATTTCAAAAACTCTGAGGTCAAACTAGAACTTCCATGTACACCAAGCATTCTCAGCATATCAACTACTTAATATGAAATCAAGGGTCTTAGTGGAGGTCAAACAGTATTAATTGGAAAAAATTAAAATAATTCAATTTGATAAAGAGGTGGCTAGGGAACTAGAGGTGAACGCACACATTCATAAATGCATGCAGAGTAACACCCGGTTCCACATGATAACTAGTGGATTTCATGCCAAGGACACATTTTTGGTCCAGGGAATTATATGATTCCACTCATGACTTGTTACACTATTTATAACACATTTATAATCCTGACCTTCTTATCAGAGGGAAAACCTGGAATAGACTTCCTTAGTCTAATGACAGAACTGGCAGATGGCTCATTGGTTGGTGCCTCAGCAGCTGGTCCTTGAACTGCACTTGTGGTTTGAAAGGAGCTTGTAACTCAAAATCTTCACTTGATTTTTCTACTCATGAATAAGAGTATATTCTTATATTACTAATGCTGTAATGGTGCTATGCAGATAGAAATGAATATATATATATATATAATATGTGTATGTGTGTGTGTAAAGTCTCATTCTAAACTGAAGGTGAGCAGCTAGCTGAGCAATTATGGTTAAAACATAAAGGATGATAGTGTCTATTTTAAAGACAGAAGAGGATTGATAGAGAGCTGACAGTCATCATGCCCCTGGTCCTGAAGGTGAGCCAGTGCCAGAACCTTAGTGTCTTCAGAATCACGGGGCATCTCCACAGTAGAGAGGAGGGCCATATAGCACTCTGATTCTATATTGAGACCTTGAATGTTATCTCAATTCTCAGAGACGTGTGCTCAGATTATTATTTTATCATACTATGGCTTCAGTTATTCTTGGGATGTCCATAATTGCCAGTGTGAACCACTGGCAAAACACACTGTAACCGGTATTTTCAGAATGGGCCAAAGAGAAAAGGGACGCCAAGCAAACTATCATCATCTGAGGGGGAAATGGGAATGGGAGTTTTGAAGAGCCACATAGGCCTCATTAATAATTGATATTCCATGGCTCCATAAACCCAAAATTTTAATTATGAAAAGAATTTTAAAAGATTGATACAAAAATCTCATATTTTTTTTCCTCTGTTGCATTCTTGAAGTATAAAAGAAGCCAGAGGAAGTTCAACATGCTAAGGGAAGGACTTAATGGGTCCAGGTGGTGTTCTGCCACAACGAGGTCTGCTTTTGGTGGGCTCTGGAAGCAGGCTTGCTCATCACAGGCAGAACAAAGCCTGTGCTTTGGAAAGTGATGTCATGCTCACAAATGTACCTGGTAATTTCTCTCACTGTGTTGGCCTAATGTGAACAGGTTAAGTAAAGATGACTGAAGGCCTTTCTCAACTCAAGAAGGACACTAGTGCTTTGTTTTGCTTTTCTTTTTTATTTTGTTTGTTTGTTTGTTTGTTTTGCTTATTTCTTTCTTCCATAGCCTGCAGAGACCTGGGGGACAGATGTCAGTACTTAGCATTGGTTAAATTTCTCATTGTTGTGACAAAATACCCAGCAAAGCTAACTTTAGGGGAAAAAAGAGATTTATTTTGGCTCACAGTTTGAGGGGATGTAGTCCAGAACAGCAGGGAAAGCTTAGTAGGGATGTGAAGGAAGATTGTCTCTGCAGTCAGGAAGCAGAGAGAACTGAATGCTAGTACTCAGATTAGTTTCTCCGATTTCATTAAGTCTGTAACCCCAGCCTACAGAAATGTCTTTCCTTCACCTTTAAAACCCTCTGCAAACACCCACACTGACACACCAGGAAGTGTGTCTCTAATTCTAAAGTCAAGTTCACAATGAATGAACATTTGTTGTTGGGGTTTGGGTTTTTTGTTTGTTTGTTTTGTTTTGTTTTTGTTTTTGTATTGCTTTCATGTAGGTCTTTGTAGCCTGTGGAAGTCATAAGAGGGCACTGGATTCTCTGGAACTAAAGTTACAGATGTTTGTGATTGCTGGAACCTAAACTCAGGGCTTCTATAAGAACAGCCAATGCTCTTAACTACTGATCAGTCTCTCCAGCCCCAACAATAAAGATTAACCATCACAGACAATGAAAACTTCCTCTCACTGAAGAGAAGCTCAAACAGAGCTCAATAATTCACTTCTAAACCAAAATGATTTTCCCAGGTTTTTTGTTTAGTTTTTAAGCTTATGTGTATCTTATGAGTAAACTGATTCGTTGGATTCTTTCTATTTAAGAGATAACAAGGCCAAAATTCATACTAATTAACAGATAGTAGATAACTCATCAGGTTTAATAACACTATTGACATAGAAAATACCATTCACTGTGCTGAGAGGAAAGAAAAAGAACACATTATTTTAATGACACCAAAGATATTTCAACCTAAGAAGTCCACAAAATAACCTGATTCTGGCATTTCTGTTCTCATAGGCTGTGGCGCTATGTTTTGCCACCACTGATTTCTTCATCTATTTTCAAAGGTGGATTCATAATTACACTAGTAATTGCCAAAGTAATTCCTTTATTATTGCTTTGCTCTTTGGGTGTCCTTTTCTTCAGCTAAAGGTTATTGCACCCACTAATCAGAGATAAGGAAAAAGCCCTTGAAGGTCATTTCTGAAGCCATGTCTTAAAAAGAAACCTTTAAAAACTTTGGACCTTTTTGCTATTATTCATTCAAAGGGTTTCCTGAAGGGTGTTCTCACATGCAAAAAAAGTTTTCAGTATTAAGTGAAAATATTTGGGGTGGAGAATAAAATTAGACTGGAGTAGGAACCCAGATGCTGTGGACTGAAACTGCCCAGGCTAATTCATGTGTTAGAAACACATTCCCACTGCTGTAGTGCTGAAGGGAATGGATCTAAGACTTCCTTCACCCGCCTTAGTAACTAACAATTTAATTGGCTTGCTGCTCTCTCATTCACCCTGAGGACAGAGCATTCACTGAAAGGGAGGAGTAGACACAAGGGCCATTATATAAGGATCTGAGCCAGCTTTTCTGCATTTACTTACTTTTCTATCATCTATCTATATTATCCATCTATCTATCTATCTATCTATCTATCTATCTATCTATCTATCTATCTGATCTGCCTTTTTGCTTTTTGCCATGTAAGAATACAATGTTCCCTCTTTCCAGAAGAAGCACTATTAAAGCTGCCATCTTGAAAGCAGGCAGCAACCTTCCCTGGTTACAGTCAGCTTGGTCTTGGATTTTTTAGTCTCTAAATTCATGAGTAAATGTCCTGCATAACCTCTCTTCATGTTACTTTATTACAGCAGCATCAAAGGTTCTAATCTTCTGTCACTAATAGGTTATATGTTGTTGGGCTAATCATGCAATCATCAAGTGAAAATATTTTACTTCCAAAGGAAAAGACTTAGAATGGAAACTTCTGAGTTATAAGGAAAAAATGTAACTGCATTTATTTAGAACATTGAGATGAGTGTCTGGTTTGGGGGCTATAAAGTCTTTTATGAGGATCTGGTTCTATCCCAGAGAATGAGATCAGAAGGTGGGAAATACTTGAAGCTAGATGAAAGGAAGATTTGCATCTCCCACCTGGGTTACTAATCCTTTAGTTAGTGGTGGGTGTTTTAATTCCCTGAAGATCTGAAGTGTGAAGTTCCATCATCTCCTGCATTGGACTTGTGACATTCTGGAGAAAGATGCCCATAATCTAGCCCCTTGACAGTCAGATATCACATTTCGTTTTCAGTGGTCAGAGGAGATAATAATGGAGTTAACAGCAAACAGCAATTTTCTAAAATGAAAATCCCAAATAAGGTATCACCAGAGCTTATGAGATATGTTGATATTGAAATAAAAAAAAAAAAAAAAGACACCGTAGACTGAAGGGATGGCTTAGTGGTTATGAACTCACATGACTCTAGCAGAGGACATAACTTTGATTCTCAGCACCCATATTGGGCTGTTCCCAATCACACAGAATTCCAGTTCTGGGAGATCCCAGAACACCAGCCTCCATGAGCACCTAAACTCACATAATTACTCACAGATACTATTTAAAATAAAATAAATCTTTAAAAAGAAGACACACAGCAAGGAGGAAGTAAAATGGAGTAGACGTCACATCTAAGAGGCCTCTGACTTCTCTCTACCCAAGTGAGAAACACTTAACCTCTGGGGGTCCCACTAACTAATGATTCTGTGACAACATGATACATCTAGATCATTTAATACGTGGAAAGAATAGACTCCAGAAACAATGTCACTCTAACTAGAAATTCCCTGTTAATGCAGATAGAGGGTTTTGATGGTTTCCTCCCATAAATCACTAGAATATAAGATTTAACCCAAATACATGAATACCTTGAATTTTTGCGTCATTCTCTATAAAGCTGAAGCTGTAGGCAAAAGCCACGGGCCTGAGTTCATTAGTCAGAGTTACCAACCCTCAAGATCCATTTTACAAGCTATTTCTATCCATTCTATTGCTTTAAAAATTCAGTTAATGTGGATGGTATTTCCCTTAATTAGTTGTAAGGCAAAGTTAGACTTCAAAGCAAAGGCTCCGATGTTACCATAGCTTGTTTTTCCAAAACCAAGTGGACAATTGTCCTTTGGATACCAATTAGCATGAGCGCTGCTCCAGCTTTGCTCTCCTCAGTCCTAATGAAGTGAAATAGTTCCAGATTTCTACTTTGCCTTGCTGATTTTTTTTTTTGGTTGCTAATACCCTTTTAAGCAAGCTTTTTATGGGTGTATTTTAACACTGTTTTATACAACTTTAAATGCAAAATATATAAAAGAAATTGTATTGTGCCAGGTCATTAGGCTAGGATTAAATTAGATGTTTGGGAAAGCCTATTGTGTGTGGTAAAGTACTGCACCACTGTTAATTATAATAATAATAAACATTTGGAGCAATGTAGGGGCGTGGTTAACAGCATGAGCTTTGGAGGGAGAACAACCTGGGTTTGGATCTTGCCTTGCCTCCTACCTACTCTAATTTGAGAAGTTTTTCATTTCCTGTATATCTCCTTTGCCGGCCTATTAAGTGTGAATAATATCAATATCTACTTCCCATGGTCAATTAAGTAGTAAGTAGAAATTGTACATGTAAAGGACTCATAAAGAACTGGCTCAATACGTGTTAATATTAATTAATGACATCAACTCGATTGATATTTGTTAGGAAAAATGCATAGATGAATCAATGAAGTTGTTTTGTTTTGTTTTGTTTTGTTTTGTTTTGCTTTAGGATTTAATGAGAAAATACATGCATTCAACACAGCATGAGCCATTGTGGGTAATGTTTAATTTCCATGCCCTCACGAAGTCACTTATTAAGTATACCATTATTGTGCATGCCTCCAAGGTGGAAACTGTTGTCAATTCACCATAAGGCATCATCAACCATGAGGCATATCCCTAGAACACAGAAGGATAATCCAGGGCAAAGGGATGTGCTTTACATCCAAAAGACATAATGATTTTAAATACCAAGTACAATGGCAAAAGAGAAAAGGGAAAAAATAGAATATTCTCACCAAAATAAATTCTCTGCAGCCTTTGTACTGTGACGTTTTCTTTCACTCACCTATCCCAAACTGTAATTCCTGTTGGTGAGGAAGAAGCATTAAGGAAACTGCTGGAAGCAGCCAATAAATAATCATAGACTAAGACCATAGTGAATTAGGACAAATCTTTGCTAACATTCAGAGTACAGATTGTGTTCTCATAAGACATCAGCCCAGCTCCCACCCAAAGTCAGTACCTCTTTTACCACATCTCTCAGTCACACAGATGAGGTTTTGAATTCATTTCATCCCAAGATCCCCTTCAAAAGCTCTCAGACTTTCTCTAATGGGAGTGTAAATTCCCTTCCACGTTAGGAAAGGCAGAAAGGAGCAGGGGGTAGGGGCATGAAAAACATTGCCAGTCTTGAAAGGTAAGTGAGCGATGCTGGCTCTACCTGGCAAAGGAGAGCTAGCACGTGAAGCATAATTTAGACAGGAAGTGGAGAACAAATGATATAAAAGAAGGAAAGGAGGAAGACAAAAAAGAGGAGGAAGAAGGGAAAGAGGAAGAAGAGGAAGAGGAAGAAGAGGAAGAAAAGGGAAGGAGGGGAAAGAGGAAGAAGAGGAAGAAGAGGAGGAAGAAAAGAAGGGGTAAGGATGAAAAGAAAGAAGAGTTCTCAGTTATTTCAGAAAATGTATCCAGCCAACTCCAATCGCCAGGAGAAATCAGGACTGTCTGGAGGTACAGGAATTGAGTTAAAAAAAAATTACATCGGTGCTGTTATTTGGAGGAAATTCTGGATGACACCTCAGGATGGTTTTATTTGTGTGTGTGTGTGTGTGTGTGTGTGTGTGTGTGTGTGTGTGTGTTCATGTGCATGTGTAAATGTGTTTCATGTGTGTGGCATACACAGGTGTTTATGTGCATGGAGAAGCTGACACTGTATACTCTTTAGTTCCTCTTCGCCTTATATATTGATGTAAGCTCTTTTGTTTGAGCCTTGAGTGCCCCATTCAGCTACTCTAAATGGTCAACTTACTCTGGGGATTCTCAGTATGAGTCTTCAGAGGACTGGGATTACAGATGGGATGTTATGTCCACTGACATCTACATGGATGCTGAGGATTTGAACTCTGGTCCCCAAATCTGCATGGCAAGTGCTTTGCCCACTGACCCACTGTATCAGCCCTAGTTACCTTTCTTCTTCCTGTGGTCGAATAGCATAGGAACAGTATAGGAGAAAGGCTTTATTTTGCCTCATAGTGTGAAGTACAGTCTGTCAGGAAAACCCTGGCTGTGGAAGCTGGAGGCAGGTGGTCACATGATTCCACAGCCAAAAAGCAGAGAGACAAATGCAGGCACTTTCTTTGATTTTCTTTGTATTTCACTCGAGGGTATGGTACTTTCCATAGTCAGGATGGGCCTTCCCTACTCCATTACGTCTCTCTGGAGACAGTCTCACAGACATACCCATTGGTCATCTATCGGTGATTCTAAATCCTCACCAAGCAGACAATCAATATTAACCACCACAGAAACCATCCAGCGCAGCAGTTCCCAGCAATAGTTGAACATTACAGCTAGCTTGAAAGCTTTATAAATGCAACAGTATTTTAGCCTTGTGTCCAAAGACTGCAATTTCATTGCCCTTTCTTTTGGTACTCTATGTGAGCAATTGGTTTTGAAAAGCATCACTTGGGTGACTCTAATTTAGATCCAAGACTGAGACTCTCTGAGATGAGTCAACCTACTTACTTACAAATAACCATAGCACAGACTTGTGCAATGCTCACCCACAGACATGCAGAAGAAAAATCAGATCAGTGGAAAATCCAGTATTGACCTTAATTCTCTACTTATCTATGAAGACAGAATGCATCCATGTCCTGGCACAGCCTCATAGTGGAGTGCATATTCCTGCCACTTTGACACTAAACTTGATCATGTGACTTGTCCTAGCCAATGGGATGTTGCTGCAGGGTTGAGTTTGCTCTCTTATCCTGCTGCCTTTTTCCATAAGAATAAATTACCATGGGCAACTAGTACAAAATCCAAGGAAAATGGAAAATGCTCAGACAGACTTAAGCCCAGATAAACTGGACATACATGAGTCAGAATAAGTCATATTAGTATAAAGCACTTTTCTTGGAGTCCCTTGTTAAGTTGTGACATGAGCTGAAGGAAACCTGGCTTTCTATGACAGCTTCTGTCCTCCTTAGGGTTCTAAATGTTTATCACACATCCACTGTAGGGCACAATCAAGAGGTGATCTACATGAAAGCGCTTCATATAAGACATATCAGTCAGAAAATCAGATACCTCTGTTGAATAGCACATACAATGTGGATATGTAGAAGTCAAATGTTCTTTTTCATGAAGTGTATTTCCTCCATTGGACGCATTCACGTATGTCTATTATTTTAATAAATCTAAATAACTGCAACCAGAAATCTTTTAGCCCCAGTATATAACACATTTATTTGATCCTATGCAACTCTATTTCTTTTTTGCAAGTCCAGGCTCCATTTACAGATAAGAAAATCATGGTCATCTGAAATAAATTACTTGCCTAACAGACAGCCAGAATGGGAAGTACAAAGGAAAAGGAGTACTGTTATTGAATATACTATGTTGCCTTCATCTTGACTTCATTTTTGTGATCAATAAAACTACTCAGGTTCGAAATTTGACAGATAAGCACTTACTCAATGTGCTGCCTTTTTCAAGCATTAATTTTCTCTAATTCTTGACTTTTTATTTTTAATTAATTCATAACTGTGCAAATTAATAGGGTAGAGTGCTATGGTTCTACACATGTCTATATCATACAATGATCAAATCATGGTCATTGGCCCATCTGTCATCGCTTTGTGGAAGGGCATTCACAACTCTCTTTTCTAGATGTTAGAATATATAACACATTAACATTAAGTACGATTCCTTCACCATGCCACAGAACACACTCAGATCAGGACCTGTTGACCATCCTCACCCCTCCCTGCCTCCTCGGTTCTAGAGGACTCTTTCATGTAAGATGTACTACTATTTTATTCTATTCTCTTTCTGTGTGATTAACTTATAGCCATTCCATATCTTTTGATACCTTGTGGTATATATGTATGTATATATATATATATGCATCTGGCTTATTCTACCTCTAATATATATTCTAGATTCAAACGTGCTCTCAAAACTGACAGTATCACATTTTTTTAATGTCTGATATGTATACTTCTGGGGACATATTTTGCACTATCTTTATTCAGTTATTATAGAATGCATATGTAGAAAAAAGCTTTATTATTAGTAGTACTACAATAAATATAGTAACACAGTTATGCTTTCTTCAAATTGACACTTAACTACAGGAGTCTATAAAATCTGAAAACAGTAAATATAAAACATTATGATCATTTGCTTGTACTTCCAGACTTATAGGCAACCTATATTTTTCTGATGAAGTGCAGTTACACTATAAATAGAATTTGGGAACAGCATAGAAATGTCTGACAATAACACTAACCTTCAAGAACTGCAGTTATGTAGAAAATGTCAACTACACTTGAGTAAGCTTTTTGTGTGTTCCTCTACCTCTAATTGTCTCTGAAATTTAAATTCAAATTTAAAAGTACCAATAACTCTAAAAGGAGAACTCAAAGTGCAAACCAACAGCACCATAGTGCTGTAGTTTGGGAATTGACTGTAATTATCATCATCATTATTATTATTGTTATTATTATTATTAGTAAATACCTACTCTAAAAATATTTGTGGCAATCATATAGGTAAATCCCATTTATTTTGCAGACACATATAATTCTCTAAAGTTTGTAAGGAGTCTTTGTGACTTATGGTGACTACTCAGGATCTGTAACCTCTTCCAAAAGTTGGGCCATTCCATACTGATGTGAATGCATAACAGTTAATGACTTCCTCACCCACCAAAGGCTAAAAATGTTAGCTTCTCTTTCTCTTATGTTCCCTTCTTGCCAGGGCATGTAAATTGGATCTAGACTCTATCAGATACTGGGGATACCTGAGATCTATCCCTTTCTGTGAGAAAGATGGGTGGTTTTCCTTAGAGACCTCTCTCCATGAAAAAGAACTGAGGCCCAAAGCCTCCACTAACAGCAAAGAAAGAGTAGAATAAGTACTGAACATATAGATTAGTTCAAACTAGGGATAAGAGAAGAGAGTTGGGGACATATTTTGTCGAACTCAGAGGAAATGTATTACCAGTCCTCCTGATTTATACACAACAAAACAAAAGGATTTGGGAGGAAAGGTGAATTGTTTTCCATAACTAATGAGTCCAAGAAGAATTTAAACCCAGTGTTTATCATTGTCTTAACCACTGTTTTATTGTTCTGAAAAGACACCGTGACCAAAGCAACTCATATAAAGGACAGCATTCAACTGGGTGCTTGCTTACAACTTCAGAGGTTAGTCCATTATTAACATGGCAGGATGCTGCAGCATGAGAGTACTTATGGTGTTAATAGCACTAGCTGAGTGCTAAATCTTGATTCACAAGCCAGGATGGAGGAGAGAGAGGAAGGGAGAAAGGGAGACAGAGGAAGGCAGAGAGGGAAGGAGGGAGAGAGGGGGGAAGGAGCAGTCTCTAGATGGTCTTTCCCTCAGAATCTGCTCCACACTTTGTCTATGTGTCTCCTTCTGTGGGTATTTTGTTCCTCCTTCTAAGAAGAACCAGAATATCCATATTTTGTTCTTCCTTCTTCTTTGACATCATTTGATATGTGAATTTGTCTTGGGTATTCCAAACTTCTGGGCTAATATCCACTTATCAGTGAGTGCATACCATGTATGTTCTTTTGTGATTGGGTTACCTCACTTAGGATGATATTTTCCTGTTCCACCAATTTGCCTAAGAATTACATGAATTCATTGTTTTTAATAGCTGGAGCCAGATATAGCTGTCACCTGGGAGGCTCTGCTAGTGCATGACAAATACAGAGGGGGACACTCTCATCTAGCCATTGAACTGAGTACAGGGTCCCCAATGGAGGAGCTAGAGAAAGGACACAAGAGCTGAAGGCATTTGCAGTGCCATAGGAGGAACAATGATATGAGCACCCAGTACTCCCAGAGCTCCCAGAGACAAAAACATCAACCAGATAGTACACATGGTTACCCATGGCTCCAGACACATAGGCAGCAGTGGATAGCCTTGTTGGACATCAAAGGGAGGAGAGGCCCCTGGTCCAGGAAAGGCTCAATGCAGCAGTGTAGGGGAATACCAGGACAGGGAAGCGGGAGGGTATTGATTGGTGAACAGGGGAGGGGAGATGGCTTAAGGGACTTTTTGGAGGGGGGGGAACCAGGAAAGGGGAAATCATTTGAAATGTAAATAAAGAATATATCTAATAAAAAAAAGCTGGAAGTGCAAAGAAAGGATAAATTGATGAAATTCTTAGGCAAATGAATAGGTTTAGAAAGTATCTTGAGTGAGGTAACCCAATCACAAAAGGATACACATGGTATGCACTTACTGATAAGTGGATATTAGCCCAAAAGCTCTGAATACCCAGGATACAATTCACAGACCACATGAAGCTCAAGAAGAAAAAATACCAAAGTATGGATGTTTCAGTCCTTCTTAAAAAGTGGAACAAAATACTCATGGGAGCAAATATGGAGACAAAGTGCAGAACAGAGACTGTCCCACCTGGGGATCATCCCAGAAAGTCACCAAACTCCAGCACTATTGTGGATGCTAAGAAAGGCTTGTAGAAAGGAGCTTCATATAGCTGTCTCCTGAGAGGCCCTTACAGAGCCTTACAAATACAGAGTCAGATACTCCCAGGCATTTTCATCTTAAGCTACGAACTTGTGGAGTAATTTTTAACATGGTAAGAAATAGCTAATATGCCCATGTACTGCATATTGATGCATCTACTCAGAATTATAGTCAGTCTTTCCAGCACATGATTATTTTGTTCAAAAGAAAATTTTCTACAGGTTTCAAATATCAGGCCTTCTATGAAATAGGCTTCAAAGGTATCACTAAGAATAAACCAATACAGTAATAACAGAGGGTTTTGAATTGATTCATTTTAAAGAAATGTTTAATCAGAAAATAATACTTTAGAGCAAACTTTTTAAAAAAATTTGTTACAAACAACCCAGTGTCCCAAGATTGTAGGCTTTCACATTTATCACATTATTTGATCACCAAAATAAAGTTATAACTTGATTCTTACAGGTTAAAGTAAAAATCATACCCTCAGAGGTGGCTTTATGGTTCAATGAATACCCAAGGTCACTCAGCAAGGAATCAATACAGATGGCACTGACCAGCGACTGCTCAGTCAGAGCAGTGTCAATTCCTTCTGACAGCAGCCCTTGATCTTAAATGGTGTTCGTCTTTTGAAGCCATTTCTTTTCTTTTTTATTAGATATTTTCTTTATTTACATTTCAAATGGTATCCCCTTTCCTGGTTTCCCCTCCTAAAACACCCTATCTCATCCCCTCTCCTCCTGCTCACCAACCCACCTACTCTTGCTTCCCTGTCCTAATATTCTCCTATACTGGGGCATCGAGCCTTCTCAGGACCAAGGGCCTCTCCTCACTTTGATGTCTAACAAGGCCATCCTATGTTGCATATGCAGCTGGAGCAATAGTGATAAAAACTGCATGGTACTGGTACAGTGACAGGTAGGTAGATCAATGGAATAGAATTGAAGACCCAGAGATGAACCCACATACCTATGGTCACTTGATCTTTGACACAGGAGCTAAAACTATCCAGTGGAAACAAGATAGCCTTTTCAAGAAATGGTGCTGGTTCAACTGGTGGTTAGCATACAGAAGAATGCAAATTGACCCATTCTTATCTCCTTGTACAAAGTTCAAGTCCAAGTGGATCAAGGATCTCCTCATAAAACCAGACACACTGCAGCCATTTCTTAATAGCAAGTATATTAAAGTGAAGGGCAGAAAATTGGTTATGAATCACCTGATGTGAAACTACAAAAGTGAGTCTCTCTTGACCTCTGAAAACTCCATTTTAATTTTCCTCATTAATTCAGCAGCCATATTGACAATGCCATTGGCAGCATTGACTCGATCATTCAGCAAGTCCTGCCATATTATTTGAAGAAATGTTATCCTCAACCACAAAATAACACCTACTAGGTTAGAATTGCAATAGGCAGGAAACATAAGATAAAGGAATGCAGGGAGAAAATGGCGTGGCTGTGTTCCCAGGATCAGAGTTAGCACACTCATCTTCAATTTGGTCACCAGCACACTGGGAACTAAGCAAAGCCACTCATCAATTGTCCAACTGTACCACTCAGCCTCATAGGAGAGGCCATGTGGAAGACTCTAGTTAAGCAGAGTCTAGAAAAGTCTTTGCTCCTCGTGTGACAGTGCTACAGACTAAGCAGGCAATGTTCTAACTGTCAGGCGAATGAACTGCACACTAGGAGGAAAAGACAGAAATGGTTGGTAAAAATAAAAAGTACGCACAAACACAGTGCCATGGAAGAAATCAAGGGGAGAGGGAGAAATGATTCAATGCAGAAAGCAATGTATGTTTGCAATGCCCTGTAAGTTTCCCATCAGCCTGTGAGAATCAGCCAAGACAGCAGCTGACCAAGTCTGTTATCTGTCCTTGAGTCTAGACACCTTGCTTGTCCTGGATTTAAAATGAAAGATTCATCTACATAAATATGGCCATCAGTAATAACCAGTATCACCACAAGATCTAAAGTCTTCACTTTGAGAAATAGCTGAGGAATTGGGAGGGGGGGATGAGAAAAATCAGGGAAAAATATTTTAATTACGTATAGAAAAAAGTTGACTTCTAGAGTAATAAAAGACAAGTTAGCTTAGGCGTCTGTTCTACTGTGTGTCTCACTGATGCTGGCCAGCAAGTTCAGGTGAAAAGCCACACAGTTGTGTCCTCAGCTTCCTCCACAGCTGCTTCAAACAAAGTCCTTGGAATCCAGGAGAGGAGAATGAGCAGGATGCTGGCCTGAAAACCCCACGCCTTCCTCTGACATTTCCCAGGAACGGCATCCCCTCACTAAGGGGGAATAGAGAAAAGCTGCTTTCTGGGTTGGAGAATATATCAAGTCATAGTCGTGAAACTTTGAAATGTCCGACAGTTACAAGGGGCTACCTAGTGTGCTCCCCCCCCATTCTTCCAGGCCCAAATTAGCTTCAAGTGGTGAAGGAGAATCTGAAATGTTGCAGTGTGAGTTTGACTTAAGAACTGTACTCAACAGGCAAGCTTCATTCTGGGCAGGGACTATCTATTTCCTTCAGTTCTCCTTTGGGGATTTGGGAGTCAGAAAAAGAATTTGGGACAGAGAAAGACAGGGAGACAGAGACACAGAGACAGAAGGAGACAGAGAGGAAAAAGTGCAAACAAACAAACAAACAAAACCTCTCAAGACAGGTGGGTAAATAAGAAGGGAGCAGACGTGAGCTTTAAAGGTAGCAGATGTCACAGCTGTCAGGTCACAGAATTCACTGTGGACTCGATCTCTGAAATGGGCGTGGCTCAGAATGGCACCACTCAGCCATTCTCCCTGTTTCCTTAACTCCTACATTCTCACAGTGAAATCCTCTGTACCCTGAAGGACTCCAACCACGTATTGTCTTGTCACCAGAAGGCTAATAAACATAACATTATAATCTCTGCTGTTTCCATTTTGTCCTAGCAACCAGGAAGCTCCTGAAACAACCTCATGTTTAGAAGCTGTGAACTCTGGTAATTGGAATTTTGTGCTTCTTCTATTCCTTGCTCCAGATTCTTGTATTTCCTCTCCATAAATTTCCTATGTGGGTATGTTCACACTAGATAGCAGAAGGTTCCAGAAGCTAGTTTCTCTGACTTTTAAAGGTCTAATAGCCAAGCCATTCAGCTTGAATGATTGCTTCACAGTAGCTTTCACATATCTTTGAGATTTAAGTTTCTGACTTATTTCAGAAAGGAAGAAACTAAAGTCCATTTGCGTTAGCTTCCCACAGTTAAGACACAGCCCTGCATGGACAATCCTGACTCTAGACACAGTTTTTTTTTTTTTTTTTTTTTTTTTTTTTGCAAAGGCCATTGGATACAGTATTTACTTTCCTAGAAGACATACTACTATACTTTTTTTTGTTTTTTTTTAATTTTTATTTTCTATATTCTATGTTTACATTCCAAAGGCTTTCCCCTTTCCCAGTTCCCACCCAGCATAGTTCCCATAGTTCCTCTCCCCCCCCAACTATTCCCCAATCATTCCCCCTCCCCCCTCGGTTTCTTTACTAAACTGGATGCAATCTTTACAGGCCATTGGGTACAGTATTTACTTTCCTAGAAGACATACTACTATACTTTTTTAACCAAGACAAATACATCTACAATGATATTGCAGCATAGTTCCATAAAATACTCCCATGTTTTTCTTATGAACTTCACATTTTCAAATTTCCAAAATATATATGAAATTGTGTTGGTAGAGTAATATATGCCCAGAAAATACCTGTCCTAGTTGAGTTCATTATATACACTGTTAGTCCTTAGTCTAGTTGCTAGCTATTCTATTATATATGAAAAAACTCTAAAGAAATAAAATGCACAACAACCTGATGGGGTAACAATATTTTGCCACTCGGAGTTCCTCTCAGCTGACAAGCACGTCAGATTTGTAGTCTTCTCCTTTCTCCATATAAACTACACCCAAAAGGTAGCTGCACGCAATCATTTCTTCATAAGAAAATGTTTTGTTGGGCAGTACCTGTGTCTTGGTGTCCTGGGAGATAGAGGCAATATGATATTTAGCAAGACAGATATGATATTTGCTTTCCTAGAATTCATATTCATCCACTGTCTCTTAACTGAGACCAATATGCAACCATGAAGGGCGTTTGAAAACATGTGTTGTGGTATGTTTGGTTGTCATACAAGAAGAGCGGTTTAATTGACATTTAGTGAGGTTGAGCAGATGGGTAATGGGAGTTCCATAGCTGGTGATTTAGTAGGAGAACTGAGTTCCTGGTAATGTTTCTAAAATTATTAAAGAATAATTGAGTATATAAACAAAAGTTAGATATTGGTTTGTACTCCATTCTTAGTTCTTTATTACTGAATCAAGGTCAAAAAGTCTCTGTAATACTGTTTTAGTCATAGATATCAGAGTTTGAATAGGTTTACACTTATATCAGATACTGTTCTAAAGAGAAGAACAAAATCTCTACAGTATATAAGCCAGTCCCATTAGCAGGACTAGCTCTTGAAACCACCATATTCCTTTTCTGCTTGCTGTATCTTTATACTTTGATGTCACAGGCCATAGGCCATATACTAGAAAACAGCTGGAACTTTCTTACTCACCAGAGTTCACAGTTTTCTGATTTCTAATCTAACCTTCAGGAACAACTTGCTAACCGTGAATGCAAATATACCACATATTTATATCATGTTCTCTTTCCCAAAAACTCATACATCCTCAAATTCTTCTTTCTGTTCAGTACAAGGTCAGTTATTGCCTATTTTCTTCAACCTCATCACTAACTTGGCTGAAAATATTCTACTCAACAAAATACTACCTTGCCTCAGCCACTCATTGTCAAATGTCCCAAAGAGGGACATCCCTGGAGGCCAGACAAAAACAAAAGTCAGCGATGTCTAACATGTGTGGGTCGCCTATTTTGATCAGTTTTAATTTGGTACTGCTAGGTCGTTTGAAGGCAAGTCATTGGGAAGGAGTCAGGGAAGATGAGTTACATAACTGTGTGTCCTACCATTGTTTTATGTCACATGAACCATTAAATACATGTAAGTCATACGCTGTTACAGCTGGAAGAATGTTAGAATCCCAGCCCAGAACCCTCAATCTACAGAGAAGATAAGCCATCATATTGGCCTCAGGCAGAGCTAACCAAGTACGTAAAAAATGATAAGGAGCTTTGGAGTTAGGATTCTGATGTTGTGTGCGTGCAGAGATTGAATAAGGTGTGGACACAAAGTATCTAAGCAATGACTGAAATATAAGTTAGAACAATGGTTACCCATGGTAGAGAATTATCCTAAATATGCTGCATTCAGTTAATGAGAAGTCAGCTATTCTATCTGGGGAAAGCTCCCCGTGTTGTTCCCAGACACTGGGCAGTAGAGGTCCTGAAGATCTGAAGTGGACAAGTGGGATGGGTGCAGCCTGTGTTTCCATATACATTAGAATTCATATACACGGAACTTAATGGACTTATAGGATGGGTGCAGCCTGTGTTTCCATATACATGAGAATTCATATACACGGAACTTAATGGACTTATAGGATGGGTGCAGCTTGTGTTTCCATATACATGAGAATTCATATAAACAGAACTTAACGGACTTATAGGATGGGTGCAGTCTGTGTTTCCATATACGTGAGAATTCATATACACGGAACTTAAATCCCAAATCTATTAGGTCCACCATGTAAATTATGTGCAGTATCTCAGCTTTGTGTGAGCAGGGATGGTGGCACAGGTGGGTCATTTCCTGGATCTTCTCACTCTTCTCACCTATAAATGGAAGGTGCTAGGCTGGGTCCCAAACCTGTGGGCTAGGAGACAAGTCTTTTTTGTGAAATAGGTTTTTTTTTATTAGATATATTCTTTATTTACATTTCAAATGTTGTCCCCTTTCCTGGATCCACCCCCTAAAAAAATTCTCTAACCCATTCCCCCCCCCCTGCTTGCCAATCCACCCACTCCCACTTCCCTGTCCTGGTATTCCCCTATGCTGGGGCATCTAGCCTTCTCAGGACCAAGGGCCTCTCCTCCCTTAGATGACCAACAAGACCATTCTCTGCTGCATATGCATCTGGAGCCATGGGTCCCTCCATGTGTACTCTTTGGTTGGTGGTTTATTCCCTGGGAGTTCTGGGAGTACTGGGTGGCTCATATTGTTGTTCCTCCTATGGGGCTGCAAACCCCTTCAGCTCCCTGGGTCCTTTCTCTAGCTCCTCCATTGGGGACCTGTGCTCAGTTCAATGGTTGGCTGAAAGTGTCCCCCTCTGTATTTGTCATGTACTGGCAGAGCCTCCCAGCTGACAGCTATATCAGACTCTTGTCAGCAAGCACTTGTTGGCATTCACAATAGTGTCTGGGTTTTGTAACTTTATATGGGATTGATCCCTAGGAGGGGCAGTCTCTGGCTGGTCTTTCCCTCAGTCTCTTCTCCATACTTTGTCTCTGTATCTCCTTCTGTGGGTATTTTGTTGCCCCTTCTAGGAAGGACCAGGGTATCCATACTTTGTTCTTCCTTCTTGAGCTTCTTTTGTTTATAATAGCCAGAAGCTGGAAAGAACCCAGATGTCCCTCAACAGAGGAATGGATACAGAAAATGTGGTACATTTACACAATGGAATACTACTCAGCTAATTAAAAACAATGACTTCATAAAATTCTTAGGCAAATGGATGGAACTAGAAAATATCATCCTGAGTGAGGTAACCCAATCACAAAAGAACAAACATGCTATGCACTCACTGATAAGTGGATATTAGCCCAGAGGTTTGGAATACCCAAGATAAACTCACAGACCAAATGAAACTCAAGAAGAAAGAAGAACAAAGCATGGGGTCAAGTCTTTTATCCGGGCCACAATGCATGTGATCATGCGCAAAGGGACATGCAGTGGGTGCCATGGCAATGGACACAGGAACAGCACTGTTGCCTAGAGATGACTGTAACCTAGAGATAACATGTCTCATTGCTTGTTCCCAGGGCTGGCTATAATGACACTTGTAGCTATCCACAGATATACCAGATGCTAGCAATCAGACCTCAGATAGATGGTAACAATAACCCTGTTGTACTGAGTGCTTTCTAATCATCACTTAATACAGATAGTCTTTGTACAAGAAGCCAGGGAAGAAAATGCAGTCTCCCTATTTTACAGGTGGGAAAACTGAGGATCAAAATTCCCCTATCTAAGGTCCTACACTATTCAGTAGTGGAGCCAGGATTCAGTCCTAGGAAACCTGAGTCTGTTTTTGTACTCTCAGTACAGCTGAGTTTCTGAATATGACCAGAAGAATATTTCAATTATTCACATTCCCCACTATTCTCAAAACTTCCTGAAGTTCCTACATCGCAGTCAGAATTTTGATCCCCATTTCATAAATTATGTTGTCTGTTCTATAGTGAGAGGTAGTTATTTAAAATATTGTGGTTTTGTTCACATAGATACATAAGTCATAGCACACAGATGAAATAAGAACAAGAAGAGAGAAACTGAAGCAACTGTTACATCTGCAAACATCTATCCAAAGAAATCTACCAAACTGAGAGTACTTTGAAAAATAAAACACGGGTATTTACCAAACGGGAAAACTGAAATTTTACTTTAAGGCCAGACATTAAATATTATTATGTACTTCTGCTTGGTCAAGTCCTTGAAAGGCTTAGAGGGCAAATTAGCAATGGATTCTGACAACCACATCTATTAGCTCTGCTCAGCCAATCCATTGGCAATATCCTGTTTCCTTGAAGACTCAAGGAACACATACTTGCTAGAGTGGGGAAAAAAAGGTACTTAATTACATTTGGTTTTGAATAATTAGTTCATTGAAATTCCTGAGCTGAAGAAAAAAAATGGCATTTCTAATTTACAGAAATCACCATTTGAAATATAGTTATGGCTGCTCAGAGAATCCCTAGAATTAAATAAATTTAAGTTAGCATGTTTAAGAAACCATTAGAGCTGCTTTATGACAGCCCCTACGATTTTTACTCCAATATCCCTGATGTGGAAACCTGCCAAAAGACAGCCCACCCTGCTTCCAGCCAAGGTTGCATGTGACTCTGTGCCTAGAGGCCCAGATGGGGTGGACAAAGGCCTTTCACACCCACCTGGAGAGCTTGATGGGGCTCTAAGAAGGATGACAACCCATTCTAGGCAGGAACAACAAGGGGAGGGTGGCAGACTCCGTTTGTAAGGACACGGCCAAATGAGATATTCTCTCGTAGGCACATCCTGCCTGCTCACAAATACTCCAAGTAACCTGCCTTGGTTTTACTTTCTCACTCAAACTTACCCAGCATCTTAGAGAGCTATGAAATGATACAATAGACCCTCTGACCAATACCTGTCAACCTAAAATGTTATTAGATAGGATATCTGGCTGAGAAAAAAAAAAAAGAACCTATGCTACTCTAAAGCTGTTTTATTAGGGCATTAGTGTATCTTAAATTCCACCATATCGCTTTGCAGTTGCACAGACAATGCAGGCAGGCTGTGTGCAAGAAGAAACATCCCCAGGTCACTCTGGTAACCAAGGCCACTGGAGATGAGTCAGGGAAGAAGACAGGACTTCCAAATGAGAAGAGTAAACTTGTGACCTGGAGAAGCCTTCTGTGAACTGCTCAGTAATTACCTCATCAGAGCCCAACCTTAGAAACCTGCAAACTTCTGAGAAAGAAGGAAACAGGGTGACCTAATTTGGCCTAATCTCGCTGCTGTGGTAAGGAAGCATCGCTCCTGTCTTCAGACAAGATGTGGTCCACTTACAAATGTGTTTTCCTGTTTTGAAAGCAATGAGGCCAGGCTGAAAAGTACCCTTCTGTGCGCATTTTAACAGACATGGAAATAAACATTTGTGGGCTTATATTTCCCAGGCCCCTATCCATTTCACTCCAACAGGGCCCTGGTCACCACCTTTATTACCACTGCCACTCATAAACTAGAATATGGCCAGAACTAGAAAACAAACAAAATCTACCATTGGCATCACTCTAGCAGACACAGAAAGGCAGGGCCCAGAGTCCCTTCAAGAAAAGCCTTGTTTCCCGGATACAGAGAAGAAGGACCACCAGTAGCCTCCTGCTGTCCACAGCAGCAGAGCCAGGGAACAGAGGCCATGCTCTTCTCAGGGGAGCCTATGACCAATAAGTAGGTCAAGCAGTGCTCTGTTGCCCATAATACTCAGCCCAGCACACTGAACACTGCTAGGCAAAAACTGCTCCATCACTCTCTGCCTGGCTCGCACTCCTAAGCGAGACTTAGACCAGACATCACAGTTGAACTTCTTTTGATGATGATGAATTTTACCTGCCCTTCCTCTTTTCAATGCTACTGCAGTGAGTGTCCAGCACTTCGGGCCCAACAGAAGGTGTGTTCACACCCCCTTCCCAGTGTTTCCCACCTCTGCACTGAGTTCACCCCCGGGGGTCTTCTGCATGCTAGGCTCTGCTCTACCACTAAACTCCATTTACAACCTCACACTTCAAACTATATTGTAAACTGCTTCCAAAGACCGTATTCTGTGGCTATATTACCCCCATCCCCCAAACACATACACACAGGACCTCCCAAATAAGTTAATATAAGAGATTTAATTGTTTGGAAACTCTGGGTTTTGATTCCACTTATTGCCTAAGGCATGACGTAATGGAATGAGCTCAAGATTTGAAAACACAGCTTTGGTTTCAAATGTCACCTCATCAGCATAATCTGAAGCTGGGATTTAATCCTTCTAATCTGTGCTTTTCTTCTTTATCAAATGGAGATAGCTCCATTTAACTAATGTTGTAACCATTAGCTGTGATCATATACAGAAAGGGCCTAACACAATATCTAAAACACCTCATGTGCAGCAAGAAGTTCCTAATTTTTATGGTTTCTTTAGCATCTGAATTTTTTTTTTTGTATTCTAATTCACTTATCCAGGCTTGTATTCTTCCTTCTCTTCTAAATTCTAAGTTCCTAGAGAACAAGAACTGAGCTGTTTGCTTTATCTAGATTTTCTACTTGATATCAAGAATGGATTGGAGTTATACATAACAGAAATAAACATATTTAGCCTGTCAATTTAAAGAAATAGATTTAAGGATTTAAAGAAAATTAAAGAGGAGTTGAAATGCATAAAAGGTAATGTCTAGCTAATAATCAATTTAAAACCAGGTTCCTGGAGTGTCACATTTACAACACCATGTTGTGCTAGTTTGTATTTATTGTTGGGGAAGAGGAGATCACAAGTGAAGAATTACCTTGATCATATTGACCTGTGGGCATATCTAAGGGGCATCGCCTTGACTGATGATTGATGTGGAATGGGCCAGCCCACTGTGGGTGACAACATCCCTGAGCCTGGGGATGTAGGCTGTATACAAAACTCTCATTCAGCATGTGCCAGGTAACAATTCAGAAAACAGCATTTCTTCATGGTTTCTGTTTCAGTTCCTGCCTTGACTTCCTTCAGTAATGGACTGTGACCTGAAAGTGTAAGCTGAAATAAACCCCTTCCTCTTCTAAGCTGCTTTTGGTCATAGTATTTATCACAGGAACAAAAAAAAAAAAATAAGCCAACACAAAAGCATAACACCTAACTCCATATGAGGATGCACACAAACATCAAAGTGGATTTCTAGCTCTTCACTGCAAAATGAATAAGTGATTTACAACCTAATAGTACACATTGTCGGTTCTACCCAAGATGACCAGACTAATCTGGAATTCCAATTCAGATCTCCTAGGTACTCAGGATGGTCCAAGGACAAGCAAGCACAGATCTTCAATCAATACAAATGACTGTAGAGAAGGAGCTGTAGTTCTAGTTGGCTTGAAAGCTTTCTTCTCTCGCTGATATGAAAAAAAGAAGTGAGATGTGTCTGTTTACAGCACAGGGATCCAGCTGATGTCTCTGAGAGCAGAAAGACTGAAGGCTCCTGGGTAGAGCAACTCGTAGTCTTAGATACAGAGTCAGCACTATTTCTCATTGTTCTGCTATGTGAGAATAAATGTCCTTCCTGTGTAAGCCACCTGAAGCTGGGATTCTGTTCACCTAAATATTCAGCCGAATGTGTGGTGGAAGGCAGTACAAGCATTCAGAAAGGCACTACCCAGGGTAAATCTTTCACAGTGGTGCAGTATCAAAGAGTGTGGTTTGGGGTCCTCTCTGTTTATTTTGTTTTGTTTTGTTCTTTTTTTGTGAACATGATCTAATCTTGGACTCTTCAATTAAAGGGTAAATAAGCAAGAAAAGTTGAGTAAATTGCTCGAAAAGACAACTCATAAATAATGTAAAATGTCTCCATAGCTAGAACCCCAAGCTCTCTATTATGCCAGATGCTGAATTCGTTCCTCAGGACTATGTTTATTCTCTAAACAAATCACAGAAATGAACTCTTCCTAACATCTTCCAAAGACTTTATTTGCTACTTGAACCAAGAGACAATAAGTGTTTTACCTGCCCTGTGAAGGCACCATCCTTTATTGAATGCTACAGATACTCACCACCAGAAAGAAAATGAAAGTTTTCTGAAGAAGAAATGGGAGGGGTGTCAAGATGATGGGAAATTTTTACTGTATTTAGAACTAATTCTAGAGTACTCAGAGAAGCATTTTAAAAGAGTCTGCATGTTCATTTACTTTTCCTGGTTATAGTAAAATGGGTTCCTGGAAAAATCATGCAAAAAGCAGAAGCAACACCATTTGGCAATATATCAATTTATTTTCTGTTTACATTCTGCATTTACTCATGCATCTACTCACTTGACTAGAGACCAGGTCTCTTTTGTCAGTTTTAGAAAAATAGAGAAAAATCCCAAACACTTAACTATAAATAAGATTTCTTTCCAACCATTTATATAACCTTTCTTTCTAAACATTCATGTGTCTACTATATGCTTGTCTAACAGTTTCCAACAAGCTGTGTTGGTGGAACAGCCCCACTCCCTCACCTCTACCCAACTGGCTGCAAGAGATCTTCTTAAATCAAAAACTAGACCTTGCTTGGTTTCTCATCTATGGAAGGATAAAAATAAGCCTTCTTGTCATGAAACCAGATTTCAAACAGCTCACCCAAATCTAAGACATTTAAAGTTCTAACACTGATGGGCATTAAACATCTAATAACTTCTTATGCCCAAAGATCATTAGCTGAAACCTCATTTGCATCCAACAAAGACAATCTGAACATGGACTGTAGTTTTTATTTAAAATGTGTTTTCTTACTTATATTGTCTTTAAACTACCATGAAATGCCACCAACTAGAACAAAAGGACCACAAATTTAATTCAAATAGAATACAAAACAATATAAATACACACACACACACACACACACACACACACACCTCTTTCCAGAAGGAAACCAACTATCTCTCATCACACACTTTGGGAGCAATAAATAACATAAAGGTGTGCAATCAGATTCAGGTTGCAGACTTTGAGGGTCAAGATACTTGAACTGTGGTTTAAATGCAACACTGGAGATACTGGGAAATACTGAGAAAACTTTAGACAAAGGTCTGAGAATCAGTTAATAGGTTCTCAGACAAGCATGAGGTCTTGATTACCAGATCCTCATAAAAAGCCTAGCACAACAGTGTATACTTGTAATTCCAGCACTAGGGCGACAAAAAGAGGAATCTTGGGGCTTGCTTGAGTCAGTGGACCTCAACCAGTGATCTAATAGTTCAATGAGAGATCCTGTTTCAAAAGCTAAGGTGGAGACTAAAGAAAACATCCAAAGTCTACCTCTGACCTACACACACACACACACACAGAGAGAGAGAGAGAGAGAGAGAGAGAGAGAGAGAGAGAGAGAGAGAGAGAGAGAGAGAGACAGAGACAGAGAGAGACAGAGACACAGAGGCAGAGAGATAGACAGAGACAGAGACAGAAACACATGAAAGTGACCACAAATGTTTTATCATGAGTTTCCTTATGTTTTGTGGGAAGATGAGCATGGAAGACAAGCATGAAATAGCTCTGCCCAGAATGTCCACACAGGATGTACTTGACCTCATCACTAGAGGCATCATGAAAAGAGTACAAAGAAGAAAGGAAGATGTGTTGGAAGCAGAAATATAGTCCGACCCCTTAGACAATTTTAGAGATACTTCAGAGAATTTAAATTGGCAGAGAAATAAACAATAGAACAACAATAATATCTAAAATCCTAGATTTGAAAGATAGCTCAGTGGGTAAAGTACTCACTGCATGAGCATGGAGACCTGAGTTCAAATCCCCAGAATGCATGTTAAGTCAAATACAGTAGCAAGTGCTTGTATTCCCTGAACTCCTATGGAGAGATAGGAGGCAGAAACTGAAAATCCCTAAAAACCCGCCCAGCAGGTCATGTAAAATGGTGAACAAAAGACCCTGTCTGTACTAGTTTGAATATTCTTGGTCCAGAGAATTGCATTGTTTGGAGGCCTTGTTTGAGTAGGTATGGCTTTGTTGAAGGAAGTGTGTCATTGTAGGTCATTTAAGACCTGTATCCTAGCTGCCTTCAGATGAAGATGTAGAACTCCAAACTGCTTACACCATGCCTGCCTAGACACGCCTATGCTTTGATGATAAGGGACTGACCTCTGAACCTATAAGCCAGCCCCAATTAAATGCTGTCTTCATAAGAGTTGCCTTGGTCATGGTGTCAATTCACAGCAGTACAGCCCTAACTAACATGCTGTCTTACATTAAGTGGAAGATGTGATTGTCTTAGACATGCTATGGAACATGTGCACCTTCATTCATATGCACACATTCATCACATACATGCAAACATCCAGACACTATAGTAAAATAAGATTTACAGTCCTTAATTCCCTAAATATAGCATTTTAAAAGTGCTTAAGTGCCATTTCTTCTTTGCCATCACCTTGTCATTTGCTGACTGTTCTCTCAGCCACTGACTACAACCTCTGCATGTTGAAGTCTGTTGATGTCTAGAGTAGCGATAGCCTGGCTCTTGCCTATTGTCCCTATACATTTTGTTTCCCATTTGCAGAGACCACATAAGAGCTGTAAAAGCAGACGACAGCAGGCTGGGCCTTGTGCTTTGTACATGTGTAGAATAATAATAATAATAATTTCCCACCAGGCTGCAGGGGATGCTAAAACCAGAGCCTCAGAGAAAGAAGGCTGCTAATGGCCCCAGGAAATCTGTCCCATCATCTGGGTCCCTCGATAAAGTATTCAAACTCAACACAGAGAAAATAAATGTACAATGAAGAGAGAGATCATTCACTGTGACACCATCACCATGAAGGTTACCATGAATACATACTTAAGGAAGTAAACAAGCCTGAATCCAAAGAAGATGCTGTTTAAGATCACTGAGCAATGAAGCCAAATATTTAAATGTTTAAACACATAAAGAATTTCGCCTTTCAATCCACATAGTCTCATGCTGTCAAGAACTTCGCAGGATTCCTTATTAAGAGCTGACAGGCTTTGCTTAAAAGCAGGCATTCCCCCTTCTCTAGCAATACAGAAGTTATTGGTGCATTCCTATTTTTCTCCAAACATAGGAGGAGGCTTATAACCCACTGGCTTCTGAACCACCATGAAAATGACAGATTGCTACTTTGTGATAATTGTCATAAGATTCCATGCCTGAGACGGAGATGTTTTCTTCTTCTTTTCCCACTTCTTCTATTTTAAGTGACCCTATTAATGATAGATCTCTACTTGAAATAATTGGCTATTCTGAAACTGAGAAATAAGCACTTTTCTGTCCTCATTGTTTTCCCTTCTTTATCTCTAACAGCCCCAGGAGATCACAAACATTTGTCCTCAGGGCAATATCAGCGGTTAATGATTCATGTTCAAAGTCTGTGAGTTGTCTAATTAACAAAAGGCAATGTTTTACAGAAGCCATTTTTGCTTTCAAGTTAATAACACACTGCAGATACAAATGCTACGATGCCATGCAGGTCTTCAAGGTTGTGGTACACTACTGTTTCCAAGTGTTCCAGCTTCATTTATCTGACCCAAACTTCAAGCTATTAAAAACAAACCATCTTCATTTGTTTTCTTGTGAATGATCGGCAGTCTTACAGAACCATTCACACATCACATCCTCCTGAAGTGTACTCATGAAATTTATGATTCACTTTGTATTAAGTGGGACACTTGATGAATGAAAACAATACGAGCTTATTTTCTGTCAACTATATTCATAATAATATCAGTCATTAAAGAAATCAGAATCTTTAAAATAACCCAATCATCTTTTAATATAAATGATGACACATATGAAATATTTCCTCAATAGCATGCGTGTGGTAAGACTTCTGTTACTATAGCAACATGTCATTCTGCATTTTCATACAGAAAGACTGATGTTTGGTAAATATTGACATTTTCAAAATTACAGTACATATATGTGTCTCTTTTGTCAATGCCTTTAAAATCAGCAAAACTTCAAATACTTGAGATGAGAGTTTTATAGATGCATCATGATCTTAGATTTTAAAGCAAACTCTTTTGCGAGGAACAACAGCAAGCTTGTGCCTCTGTGCTGGCTGAATACTGTGCAGGTCCATTTACTTTCCTTGCTCATTTCCTGGTCTGTGTTCCATAAACAAGCAGGATTGTAGCTTTATATCCTCACCATATAGCACAGTAGTAAAGAACATCAGCTCACAAATGCAAGCTGTCTTAGTCTGAATTTATTTTTTTTAATTTTTTTATTCAATATATTCTTTATTTACATTTTAAATGATTTCCCCTTTCCAGGATCCCCTCTTCTCGAAAGTCCCATAAGCCCTCTTCCCTCCCCCTGTCCCACAATCACCCCCTTCCTGTTTCCTTATCTTGATATTCCCCTACACTGCTGCACTGAGGCTTTTCAGGACCAGGGGCCTTTCCTTCCGTCTTCTTGAGCATCATTTGATATGTAAATTGTTTCTTGGGTATTCCAAGCTTCTGGGTTAATATCCGCTTATCAGTGAGTGCATACCATGTGTGTTCTTTTGTGGTTGGGTCGCCTCACTCAGGATGACATTCTTCAGTTCCACCCACTTGCCTAAGAATTTCATGAATTCATTGGTTTTAATAGCAGAGTAGTATTCCATGGTGTAAATATACCACATTTTCTGTATCCATTCCTCCGCTGAGGGATATCTGGCTTCTTTCCAGCTTCTGGCTATTATAAATAGGGCTGCTATGAACATAGTGAAGCATGTGTCCTTATTACATGCTGGGGAATCCTCTGGGTATATGCCCAGGAGTGGTATAGCGGGGTCCTCTGGGAGAATCACGCCCAGTTTTCTGAGGAACCGCCAGACTGATTTCCTTCCCTTAGACTGAATTTAAACACTAAGCTTTCTACTTTATGGAACTTGGAAAAGTTACTCAAACTCAAAGTATGACTTTCTTGTCCACAGCATGGATATGTCCGTGTCAGTTTTCATCATGACTAAGTAAAGGTGATATGTTCAGAATGGGTGTGCTTAATACTCATCAAGTTAGAACTCTTATTGGCATATCCAGTCTCCATGGCCCCGGGATAACTACAAAAGTAAAGTAAAAATGAATTTAGAGCATGGGAGACCATGCCTATAATCCCAGCACTTAGAAGACAGAGGCAGCTGGATCTCTGAGTTTGAGACCAGCAAGGATACACAGTGAGATCTAGTTCAGACAGAGAGACAGACAGACGGACAGACAGAAAGAGAGAGAGAGAGAGAGAGAGAGAGAGAGAGAGAGAGAGAGAGTTAAAAAATTTAAAACCACAAAATAAAACATAAGAAGTAACTGAGCTATTTAACAACACAAATACTGGCATTCTTATTTACAGATGTTGAGGTTTTATGTGTTGCTATGTTTTGTAACACCAAATTCTGTACCTAAAGGTATATAAGTGCCTTTGAGTGAAGCCTCACATTTGCCAGCTTTTGTTGAGAAAACCTTGTTCCTTAATTTAAAACTATTGATTAATAAAGATGCCTAAAGCCCATATCTGGACAGAAGAGAGGTAGGCGGGGCTTCAGTTCCTGAGCTTGGGGTATAAGGAGAGACCAAGAGACGAGGGAGAGGGAAAAGGAAGAAGATTCCACAGGAAGATAGATCAGCAGAGCATGGCCATGTGGACCAGCCCATTGGAGCAGGATCAGCCGAGGCATAGCGCAGCAACTTAGACCTTGGGGTTATTGACAGAGGAATAGACAAAATGGCAGAAAGGATTGATATCTGCCCAGCTCTGGTGCTTTAAGGCTTATTATAAGTATAAAGGTTTTGTGTCTTTTATTTGGGAATGAAGTGATCTAAGATGTGGTAGAAACCTGCAACTAGTGTTTATTACTACATATAGGTGGGTAAAACTCAGATTCAAAAAGTCATGGGGCTTGCCCTATGTTAGTCCTCTAATAAGGAACAGACTCATTTTTTAAAACTTGGTCCATGGATGGCCAAACTACAGGCAGATACTTGCTGACTGGAAAGGTTCCTAAATTTAAATTAAAAAATAATAATAACAAAAAGATCAAGTGATTTTTCTTGTATTAGGAGTGATTTTTAAAATGATTGGGTAGAAATGTCACAAGTTCCCTCTAAGTCACTGCCAATTAGCCTACTAAGGATCAATTGTATGAAATTAGGACTTTGTTCCCAAAAATCTTCTCCCAACCTCAGGAGACTGGGGAACAGCTGATACTCTGACAGCTACCTTCCCCACAGACGTCTCTGCCACTTGCAATCTTCATCAAAATTTGGTTTCTCATAATTACGAATCGTGATTCTCAGAGAGACAAGTGGCAGTTGGGGACTGTAAAGCTTGTTGAAGGATTACATCCCATGTCGCAGAGCATGGAAACTTGAGTGGTTGCTCCTAACTCACCAGTCCCAGAGAGAACATGGAAGCCATCTCTGCAAGGGCATGTTAAGTGGATCTCTCATTCACAGTGACAATCACTTGAGCAGTAATTGTCACATACTGCCTTATGCCATGACTATGAAGAAGAGCATATTTTATGAGAGATACATGAATTCATTTCTTGACTCTACATAGGTGAAATCTGCCACATTTGTTCATCTAGGGGAAGTTATTACCAAGATAGATGTTCTTAATATATACATTGTAAGGAAGATCCAGTTGTCACCCTGGAAGTCTTGTCACTCTAACACATTAGGGTGTTATGTGATTCTTCCTCCTACTCTCTCAGATCTCAGAAAGGAACAGCAACTACAACTCACATGCAAGACTTTTTAATTGCATCTGATCTATCTACATTTAAAAGGACTTGTTCAGAAACTATATGCACGTAAAACTCATCTTTTCCTTTCATATTCTATAGTCACTAAAAGGAATTGGATTTCATTCTCTAGAGCTAACAGATAACCTAATTTTAAATATTAAAGAATTAGATTTTAAAGAGTTATCTAAAAATGCAATGAATAATGTTCAGGTATGTTCTTGTGTCCAAAGTCTGCACTATAATTTTATAGCATGCCTGGGACAAATCCTGGAGAAAAATGAGAACTTGATCCTAAGTGCCTACAGATCCGAGGTGCTACACAGTGCAGTAGCAGTAGAGATTTGCAGCAGGCAACAACAGCAGATGTTTCCCACACTCAAATTAGAGAAAATAAATTTACCACGTATTCTAATCATAGAAAATTGGGGAAATTCAGAACAGTAGCAAAGTTTAGAATGAAAAATACAAAAATGTGACAAAACTACCAGTTTTTCAATATCTGTAGTCTCACTGTGCCTTTTTCCAGTTAAATATACCATTACATTCACATATCATACACACAACAACAACAGCAACAACTGGAAGTTTGGGGGGGGGGAATACTAGAAGATGTGTTGTTGTTAGTTATTTCCAACTGTTATTTATTTACTACTTCTTCCATTCTATACCATAGCACATGGAATAGTGTGTTTTCTGGAAAGAGTATAGAGTTGTGACAGCCTGGCTTCATAAGTTGACTTGGCCAATGGAATGTAGTCATGGATTAGGATAGATGCAAGCTGAAGATCAACATACAGTATAGTTCACTGTCATCATATGTTCCTTTGCAAAAGCTCTCAGCCCTATATCCAGAAATGAGAAGACCCATGATAATGGGACCACAACTGGCCTCTAGCCACAAGTATGTAATATGATCAAGTTACAAAAATATCTTGCTGTATGATTTTAGGTGGGTTCCAGTACTGAAGTATAGCCCCATCCATATTTTTATGCTGTAATTCCTATAAAATTCTTGAGAAAGGGATCTCTAAGAGTTATCTTCTTCTCCAGTCTCTCTTGAGTTCCCTGTGTACCACCACTTACCTTCATTCCATCACTGTCTCCCTCATCCACAGGCCTTCCATACTCCCAACACAAATTAAAATCTTTCTTTTTGTTTTTACCCTTAGCTGCCTTGGGTGCAGTTTTTCCTCCTTAAAATGCTCCCACCTCTTTGTTTCTCCTGGCTTGACTGCAACCTCATTGTCCACTCATCTGTAACTCTTAGTTCCTTTTCGTCTCTCCAATGACCAAAGTTTGCCAAGGCCTTAATTTTCTGTTCATACATCTTTTCCGATCATCTCATTTAGCCCTTGGTTTTAAATGAAATCTACGGAACAATGACTCTCTATCCTAAACTCAATTTAGCTTAAAAGTCATGTTTATCTACTTGACATCACCGTCTGCTCATCTATATTCCTTTCTATCTAAACTCTGCCAAGAGAGGATTATTGATTTTTCCTGACCCTCCCACCAGTCCTACAAGTAGCATTCTACAGACCTGACTATGCCAAAATCTCAGGCCAGGATGACACATCTCCAAGCCAAAGAAGAAGCATTACTAATATAGCCCCAGAACCCTGAAGAGAAGAGGCATCCAATAGCTTCTTCCTCACGGTTCTCAGCTGAAACCAGTGCTCCTCCTGATGCTTTGCTCTCAGACTCTAAACCTACAAAACACTGGCTTTTTTTTCCAGTTTAAAATACCAGTGTACAGTTCTTTATTATGGCTGCTGTGCCAACCTAATGGAAGTCTCTACATTGTCATGAAAAAGAGAGTCTCTGTCAGCCGTGAGCAGCATCCACATTCCCCCATCATACTCAGGATGTGTCTTTGGGTTACAATGTGAAAGACAAGCCACTTCAGGTGGGACCCTTTGCCCTACAGAAGTGAGCCTAGGAAAAAGATCACCTTTGAATAGTTTACCTATAGGCACTATAGTCTAGACACCGAATTTACTCACCAAATCCTGCAGTTTAGAAAGGTGCAAAACTTTGGGATGCTGATCTCTGTTATATTGTGACCCACCATCCTCTATTCCAGCTGTTATCAACATGTGGGTCGAGACCCATTTGAGGATCACATATCAGCCACATGTCATATATTTACACTGCAATTGATTACAGTAGCAAAATTATAGTTATAAAGTAGCTACACAATAATGTTATGGTTGGGAGTCACCACTGTGTGAGGAATGGCATTAAAGGATGGTAGCATTAAGAAAGATAGACTCCGAAGGACCCAGCGATACCACTCCTGGGCATATACCCAGAAGATTCCCCAGCATGTAATAAGGATACATGCTCCACTATGTTCATAGCAGCCTTATTTATAATAGCCAGAAGCTGGAAAGAACCCAGATGTCCCTCAGTGGAGGAATGGATATAAAAAATGTGGTATATATACACAATGGAGTACTATTCAGCCATTAGAAACAATGAATTCATGAAATTCTTAGACAAATGGATGGAACTGGAGAACATCATACTAAGTGAGGTAACCCAGTCCCAAAAGAATAGCCATGGTATGCACTCACTGATAAGTGGATATTAGCCTCGAATCTTGGAACACCAAAAACACAATCCACATACCAAATGATGTCCGAGAAGAAGGAAGGAGCGGACCCTGGATCTGGAAAGGCTTAATGCATCAGTGCTGGGGAATACCAGAACAGGGGTGTGAGAAGGGGTGGATGGGGGAACAGGGGAAGGGAAAAGGGCATGTGGGACCTTTGGGGTCGGGGGAACCAGGAAAATGAAATGTAAATAAAGAATATATCCAATAAAAAAAGATAGACTCTACCCCATTCTCCTCCCATTCTCACATTCAAGAATCTTTCATCTCTCCTGCTTCTACTTCCTCTGTTTTAGTGCCTAATTTTTTTTGTTTTTGTTTGTTTGTTTGTTTGTTTGTTTTTGTTTTTTGAGACAGGGTTTCTCTGTGTAGTCATGGCTGTCCTGGAACTCACTCTGTAGACCAGGCTGGCCTAGAACTCAGAAATCCACCTGCCTCTGCCTCCCAAGTGCTGGGATTAGTGCATATTCAATCTGATCTTTTATATCCACTAATCCCAAACACAGACTGATATCTCAACAATTTATCCTAGCAAAGAAGACATGAGCAGTCAGGATTTATTGAACTGGTAACAGCTTTATGAAGCACACTGTCTAGTGTCAAAATGGTCACACTGGGATGAGTTCACATCTAGAATCCCTCACAGCCTGAACAGTGAATCAGCCCACACATAAGAAAGCCAGTCAAGATGTTAGAGCTACAAGGCAGAAATACTTTAGGTTATTTCTAGACACTCAGACATTTCTTCTGTCCCCTACTATATTGTTTCTTCTTCCTTTAGTGACTGATTTTTTTTCTAACTTTTACTAAATAGCATAAAGTAAAGGAGGCTGAAGACCATGGCTTACTCTAGTAAGCTCCAGGGCCATTTTTCTTCTTCTCTCCCAGGAACTTCCAACTTCCTGAACATTTCAAAGCTCCTCTACAGTCCAGGAACGAATCTGGTCCTTACCCGGTAGCACATCCATTATAATGCTATTGTTTCTGAGAATAAAAGCACCCCAAGGTAATTAAATAAGAGCTAGGTAGTTTGTTCTTGAAACAAGAAGTAAACAGCCTCTGCTTTTTCTGTGATAAATGACTTTTTTCCCTCAATAAAGCGGTATTGTATGAATGCTACAACTCGCTTCCTTTTCATGCCTAGCTGTAATCCCCGAAATGGGCTTGGACGCTAGTGTTTGAGGACATATACTATTACAAAGAGGTTTTGTTTTGGGTCATGTACATAGTGTTTTGTCTCTACACCACATGGATGCCTGGTTCCTGTAGAGGCCAGAAGAGTGTGTCAGATCTCCCAGAACTGTAGTTACACAGTTCTGAGCTACCATGTGGGTTCTAGGAATTAATCTTCAGTCCTCTAGAAAAGCAACCAGTGTTTTTAACCACTGAACCCTTCAGCCCTGAAGTGTAGTTGTGTATAATCTTCTCATATAGGAAAAGGACGCTCATAAACACTTAATAAATGTTTCTATATAATACCCACAAAGTGCATATTATTTTACTAAGCTGCATAGAGGACTAATAAACAGCGAGGAAGATTCCCAGAAAATTTCATATTTTGCCACATTATCTTATAGCAGGCATATGTGATATGAACCTCAAACCATAATGTTACAAGAAATAGCTATAGGACATTAGAATATTATCCCCACTGTACAGAAAAAAAAGGATGAATATATTTGGTTGAATCTACAATACCCCAAGCTCAAAACTCAGAAGATTACTTAAATGGTTCCCATGCCTGGTCCAAACTACTCTAAAATTCTTTAAAGTTTCAAAATCCATTGTCCTCAAGGTTCCTATCATTCTCCAACTGCTCTTGGTCTGAGGTTCACTAGAAAGACTGGGGTCCATGGATCTAAAGAAGAATTAAGGAGCTTTCCTTTCCTATCTTAAACTATTTTCATATGTTTAGCAACATTTGTTTAGATTCTTCTATCATGTTCCGTACCCAGAAAGTTCTAAATACTAGAAAACATAAGAGGAAAAAAAAAATGAAGTTATTGTTCTGTGAAGAGAGTTTCCTGGAAGGAACCCTGCTTTCTCCTGAACCTCCTACAAGCCTGACTAACTGATTAGAGCTTCACTCCTTGTCAAGATGTTGGAGTGCTGCCATCCAGAGCCTAAAGACAACTTATGTTAGGCTAGCTTTAGCCTCCTTGATAGCCATTCCTTACCAACTTCAATGTCATAACTCACATCCTTGCGACTATTAGATGAAACCATTTGGAAAGTGTAAAGATAGCATGCCCACCAACCCAAAGGCTAAAAGTGTCCTAAGCATCTAAGGCCTAGAGCTTAGATTTCCCAGCTTTCTTGTAACTCGCCTACCTACCTGATTGTTTCCACTGTTGTATTTGAAAGGTACCTTAATGTGTGAATTTCCTCGTTTTGTTACTACAGAAACTTTATGAAACTAGTACCATGTTGAAATATAGGATTCAGGAAAATGTAACTCCATTACTAGGCTATGGTTATTTATATATGACTCTGCAATGAAACATCCTTTATCCCTCTGAGGCAACGGCTGTGTTTTTGCATCAATAGTTAAAATGAAGCATTTTTACTTTCATGAGATATCTGAAATATAAAAAGGTTTTACCCAATGCCTGTTCAAAGTGAAAAAGCATGTAAGATAGAAAGAGTCTTCTCAGTTTCCATGGACAACTAAAGGTACAATCTGAGGTATTCTTTTTACCATGGTTGAAACTTGATAACAAAATATAAAAATAAGAAATAGTATGGATTCTCACAAGACCATGAATATTAATAAGTATAGGTTTTAGTTCAGATCATATTCTTCAAAATAATGGTATTGGATGATGTAAACAACATTGTCCACATGACAATGATCCATAACTTTTTTTGCTTTTTATCTATCTAGCTCTGAGTTCATCTTATAAAAGAGATTGATAATATTAGAATCTAGCCCAGTTACTGCCCAGGTCACATTAGCCTACAACTGTGTCTCTCTCACCAACTCACAGCAGATTCTGCCCACAGAACCTAGACTAATAGCCTATAAGAGTGGTAGGTGGGTCTAGCTGAGGCCCACTTTGCATCTTGATGTGCATTCAATGAGCCTCTCCTTTTCAATTCATCCACTTCCCAAGGTCATATAGCTCTTCTCTAGAATATAAGACTCCACCTCCTCTCCATGCTCTCCTAGAATCTGAGGTGGCTTCATTACATCCATGCACCACAGACTACTCATCAAGTTCATGACACGAACCTCTACTCATCCTCTAAATCTATAAGAAGGGACCTTACTTGCCTAGGTGGGCCTGAATTCCTCTAGACCTCCGTATCTCTTTAGATTCCCAATATATCTTTTAATAAATCTCTTACCCAAAAGACAATCTGCCTCAGTGTCCCCCTTGACTCCCAAACCAGTACCTTTCAGAAAACAACTAAGATTTATCTATATCTGCACTGCTAAAGCTATAAAGACAACACTAAATACCACCTTTGAAATAACACAGCACTGAACAGTAATGATGTAGCTTAACTGTAGGAGAGATTGACAAAGCAGTAACATGACTAAAGATCCCCTTTGTCTTTCAAGTACAAATAGATGAGCTGTTTTTATCTTTTCTACCAGAGAGACAGGATACCACACAGAAGGTATAACCCTACTTAGCTACTGTTTTTCTCCTGATAATCACCTTTCCAGTATATCTGATCACACTCCATAATTCAAATATTCTTATCACCTTTCTCTAAGTATATAAATCAAGGTTCTGAGAATTTCTGTGGTCAGAGACAGAGCCATTATCAGAACCTATTTCTGCCTTTCAATGAAAACCACCAGCTTAAGCTATTCTGAGTCTTCTTGTGCATGTTGTGTCATTTCATGCATATTACAGATGAAGCACAATTCATCTTTGCTTTTTGGTCCCTTTCAAATTCTCCCAATAGAGGTAGGTGAGCTTAGGGAGAATTATTCATTGCTGTATCTACTCCTTCCCTTTCTTTTTTTTTTTTTGTTTTTTGTTTTTTGTTTTTGTTTTTGTTTTTGTTTTGTTGTTTTATTTTCTCTCTTTTTTATCTCTTTTTTTTAATTTTTATTTTCTATATTCTATGTTTACATTCTAAAGGCTTTCCCCTTTCCCAGTTACCCCCCACATATGTCCCATAATTCCTCTCCCCCCCATGCTATTCCCCACTCATTCCTCCCCCCCCCACGATTTCTCTGTTCTGGGTCTACAATACTGGATCCAATCTTTACAGGCCCAGGGTCCTCTCCTTTTTTTCTTCTTGAGAGTCATTTGACTTGCTAATTGTGCCTTGAGTATTTAGGGCTTCTGGGCTCATTAATATCCACTTATCAGTGATTGCATTTTGTGTGTATTCTTTTGTGATTGGGTTAGCTCACTTAGGATGATAGTTTCCAGATCTAACCATTTACCTACAAATTGCATGAGTTCATTATTTTTAATTGCTGAGTAGTACTCCATTGTATAAATATACCACATTTTCTGTATCCATTCCTCTTTTGAGGGATATCTGGGCTCCTTCCAATTTCTGGCTATTATAAACAAGGCTGCTATAAACATAGTGGAGTTCCCTTTCTAACAACCAGAACCACCCTGAAGGTAAATAATCTGAGCTCAGATACATCCAAGTGGAAGGAAAAGTAGACTAGGCCAGGTTAGATTGGTGTTGGGTGCAAGCTGAGGGAAGGCTAGTCTGTCTCATAAGACTTGTATCAGAGGAAAATCCCTATTTACTTTCTCGTGTATATACTCGTTTATTGTTCATGTATGGGCAGACATATGCTGAAAATTAAAAGGTATGTAGTCCATACATGGACAGATTATTCAAAGTCATATAATATCTAATATGGCCATCAGAGTAAGGAGCCATCCCATTCCCATCCATAGAAAGTGGCTCCTTCCTCCACCTAGTAAAAAAATACAAAAACGGGACTTGGAGTTCTGGAGCACTAAGAATACTATAGCCCCCTCCTATTCTGTGGAGAGCATTCTATGTCTTTAACTTTGGCTTCTAATAAATCTGTACTATGCGCCTTGTCTGTCTTTTTGCGTGGGACACTAAGAACCTGGGTATCCTGTCATGGGAAACCTTGAGGTCTGTTCTGGTATAACATCCATTCCCTCTCTCCTTTCTCTTATTTTCTTCTCATCAAATCCACTTTGAACAGAATATATCTGCCATTTGCAAGTTTGCATAAATTCCCATCAATAACTCAAATTTTAAAGCTGTCAAAAGATTACAGATTGTTTTCTGAATTTATTTTACAAATGTAAGATCTCTCAATGCAAAATACCCCCAAAGGTGAGAAGGTAGAGCTTATTCTGGAACCAAATATGAGTGACCATTGTCTGTGAACATGAACAGAGGCTATCACCAATTTATGTTGCAAACATGGAAGCAGTTTCATGGAGTTATTTAGTAACAGAACAAAGAAAACCACAAAAATCAAGACACTATTCAACTACATCAGTGGAAACATTAAGTAGGTGGATGCAACAAAGCAGAGAAACCACAGCTACAGATTTCAGAGGCTGACTGGTCACTCTTAGTCTTTGGTTGGTAGAAACTACAATTTTGTTAAGTTAATACATTCTGGTGGGTGTCTGTTCATCACAGGATATTAGGTCTGACACAAGGGTGGGAAGGAACGGCTATTTAGAAGGCTAAGGAGAGCAGGGGATAACTTGTAATTAGGCTCTAGACCCACAATATTCCCCAAACTCTCCTGTATCATTAAAGTTCAAATGAGTTAATCAGCCTTGCAGAAGGTTTCGTGTGAAGAGGCAGCATCATTGTGGGAACCTTTATTAACAAGATCAAGCCACAGAGAGGCTATGGTACCTAGCTCAATTCACAGAGATAATTACTGCACAGCAGAAGGAGGAGTTGTACCAGCACACTCCCAATTCAGGACTCCATATTCCTGGTGCTTTGAAGAAGACTTTTTTTTTTTCACTAGAAATTTTCCTGACTTCAAATGAAGGGCTCCAACTCCTAAGGAATTTCATATATCAAAGAATAAAGCATACTGAAAGGCAGGAATCTGGCATGAGCCCTTGAAACAACATTTTGCAGGTGGCTGCCAGAAGAGCACATTGTATTGTGCACACTCCCTCTTTCTGCCTCTTCGAAGAACAAACATGTTTGCCCCTTCTGCTTCTCTCCAACAGCAACCATTGTATGAAAACACCAATAAGGTTTCAAACTGATTATTACTAGTTGCTGGAAGAAGAAAAGAATAGACGTTCCCTTCCTGGTTATGTCCATTATCATCGATTTTAATTGGTCTCAAATTACAAAGAGAATAGATTGAAATCTATCGCTCAATCCCCAGGTGCAACATTTCATTTTTCCAAATCAATATGAAATGGAAAGCATTTTGTGTTAAGTACCTGGCTCTGAAGTACTAAGGCATTTAGTCATCCAGATAGTAGATCATATTCTCATAGACTTGTTTTCCTCTTTATCTTTATGTCCTACATAAATGTGAGGCTGTGAATGTCAATGGTTTTTTTGAGAGTTTCTTGTCTGTCAAAATAACTGTTCAGTCTTCTCCAGCTAAGTATTTATGCTTGGGGGCAGGAGGGATGTATGATGTGTGTGTGTGTGTGTGTGTGTGTGTGTGTGTGTGTGTGTTGTGTATCCTACAGAGACTACTGAAGGCAGAAAACGAGGCAAATCATCAGGATACTGTGGGGGAATGGGGCTATAAAAGGATGGAAGATGTTCAAAGACCAGTCTCATCATAGTAGTCTGATGGGTAACTGTTCATTTTTGGAAAATGAGATCAAGGAGACTGTAACTCATTGTCTTAAGAAATGGCACATCCTTCACTCTGAGCGTTCCACCCTAGGTGAAGCAGGATCCTGACTAGCACAGGACTCCCCACTCAACAAAGGCTAGGAGAGGAAGTTCACCTTGATCAATGTCAAGAGTTCCTACCAAGTGGCATGGCACCCCCAATATGGCTCTGTATATCTCCTCTCTTTTTATTAGTTTGAAAATGAGGAGGTAGCAAACAAGTGGATAAACATCCATCAAAAGACGGCGGAGTTTATGACCAGGGAGGGAAAACATTGACCATGATGGCAAGGTCAGAGAGGGAAGTGACTCGCCAAAAAAAAAAAAAAAAAAAAAAAGAAAGAAAGAAACAAAGAAACAAAGAAACAAAGAAACAAAGAAACAAAGAAACAAAGAAACAAAGAGAAAAAGACAAAGCCAGGAAATGCCACAAATACTTCAAGGTGGGCAGGACAGGGCCAAATGGCAGAGACAACCTCCCTATTCAAGTTGACCAATAATTTTAAATGTTGCTCAGGGTAACCAATCATAGTCATCCAACTCAGGTGACTGCTGAACTCCCCACCAAAATGTTCATAAAAAGGGTATGCTTTATGAGCTCAGTGTCTCCTCTTGCCTGTGTGCTGAGGGACCCCAGTGTACATTGGAACAATAAACCTCTTGCATATTGCAGTGAAAAAAAATGGCACATCCACAGTGAAGAGGAAAGAAGTAGTAAGTATTCATCATCACCTAAATCTAAAACCCAATGTCCTAATTATAAGTTCTGTACTTTATACTTTTTTAATGTCAACAACAACAATAACCACAACAAAAATCTCTTACCTCAGAGGAATAAAAAGTTATTCTGGAACATATATAAATTGTCTATGGCCTGAGAAGCCAGATTTAGGTCACCCTAAATTCCATCTCCCAATGTGGAAGAAGTTTCATGAAGTTTTATACTTTAATGGAAAAATGTCATATATCAAGGCAAGTTTAAAAGACAGTGGTGGGTACATCAAAGAAATGGGTACAGCAAGATGTACTCTAGGCCTAAGATGCTATCTGATGACATCCTTATGTTTTGTGTTGCTGCACGCTAACAATCTGCTAAGAGATTCCAAAATGGCTTTCTTTTATCCTTTTATATTTCATTGCATCATGTTGACTATACTTTAACATCAGTTCCTTAAATATTTCTTTTTTACAACATATTATTTTTATTTGTTATTTTTGACTTTCACATGGTATACCCCATCACATTCTAGGGTCTGCCTTCCCATCCTTGTGATTTTTGCACCCCAAAAAATGACAAGAAGAAGAAAAAAAGGAGGAAGAAGGCAAAAAGATGGCATGGTCCAATTTATGTTTTCCATATAGTCACTTGAGTATGGTCAAACTCCCAGTAACCAACCCCTAAAGAAAACAGTATTTCTCCACCGGTATACCTACCAGAAGCCTACTACACATCAGCATTCTTATCACAATTTTTTTAGAGTTTTCTTTGATGGTTTCCTTTCTAGACTGTTAATTTTTTGGTGGTGGGGTGGGGTAGGTGTAGGAGTTGTCACAGAAGTCTTCTGTGTCCCTCTTTCTCAACAAGGAGTCTATACTCATCAACACCACTACAAAAGTAACTCCCCTGCCCTTAAGTCAGTAAGAAAGCAGATATGATCATGGATGTCTACATAGCCTCTGGTGTCAACATATGCCATTGACCTCCATAGCACAGTCCAGAGACACCATCATAGGCCTTGGTAGCAGTACAAGCCAAGGACATAAACATGGTTTCAGGTGGCAGTACAGACCATGGACATCCTGTGGCTTTTGATGGTAACACAGGCCATGGAACCCCAGCGGAATCATGACCAAGGGCCTTCAACTTGGCCCTCTGTGGCACCATGGCCCATGGACATCAACATGGCTTGAGGTGGTGACACTGACCATGGGCATCTGCATGGCTCTCTGTGGCAGCATGGGCCATGCACATCAACACAGCTTCTGGCTGCAGTAAGACCATGGAGCCAGATATGGCCCTTGGCGGCATGGCCTCCGATGGCTGCATAGAATACTCACAGCTTCATGGTCCCTAGCAGGAGCATGGTCCGTGAATATCAACATGGCTTCTGGCTTTTATCTATTAGTCACAGATATTAGTTCTGATATAGAAGAAAACAAGGAATGGTTGTTCTGGAGGGCCAGAATTTAGCCCAAGGTAACTAAGCCCTGAACCTGCAACATTCCAATCTCTTCCCAGTACTGCAGCCAACTAGTCTCTGCAGGCACAGATTCTTTTCTAAAACTTCTCATTCACAATACCATTTAACTAATTTATTTTTGTGTATATCTGTATGCTTATACACCATGTTCACAGTAACATTTAATTTATTTTTATGTTTATCTGTGTGCATGTGCACCATGGCACTCTTCAGTTCTCTACTTCTAGCATGTAGGTCCCACAGATCAAAATCAGGTTGTCACTCTGGGCAGTGAGCATCTTTACCCCTTGAGCCACCTTAACAGTCCCCAAGTTCTGGACATTGTAATACAAATATATTAGCTTGGGTTTTCCCGGGTCTGAGTGAAGTTCTTGGGTGGTTTATTTTGAAAGTGATGATAAGAAATAAGGATAAGGAAGCACAAGGATGACAGAAAACAAAGAAAGGGAGAAGTTGTAATATTGATCTGGTTCCCACTGTGAACACTGAGGACCCAATGCCACGAGGCCCAAGATAGCCTTAGGACCCTATGGGCACCTCAGAAATAGACCTTTCATCATAGGAAACCAGGGAAGTTATCCACCCATTCTTGCAAAGGGTTTGCCCACAAAGGCATGTGATATCTCTGGACTTTGATGTTACCTATATTGTTACTAAGCAAATTTAGTGACTTGAGCAATAAATCATAGATACAAAAGCAGGATGCTTGAGCCATGCCACATTGAGAAAATCTCTATTACAACCAAAATCAAGTGAAACAAAGGGAGATGTTAAAGTCCACCAAGGATCTGCTGGACGACTTAATGCATAGAGTTTGGAGTTTGTTTTGCAAAGAAGCCCTAGAAGACCAAAAGGAAGGTAGGCATGTTAGTCAAGGTTTTTCAGAGACAGAATCAATGAGATAGTTAAAGAAATGAGAAAAAGCATTATTACAGGAATTTGTTCATGTGGTGAAAGCTCAGTCTCATACTGCATTCATTGTCTTTAAGCTAAAGAGTCTGGAGGGTCAGTGAAAGAAAGCAGCCTGATTCCTGAAGCCTTGAGAGCCTGGATCAGGGCAAGAGAGTAAAGAAGTGAAAACCTTAGAGTCTGAAAACCTGATGCCCAAAGCCTAGAGAAAGATGGGTGTCGCAGTTCCCCACCAACTGAGGGTGACCTAGCTTTTCTTTTGTATCTTTTTGTTCTTTTGAGTCCATCAGTGTGTTAGAAGCTGCCCAATCCTCAGTGGTGGTCTATACTCAAAGTGATTTTATATTTTATTTATCAAATAATAATAATTAAGTATAATCAATAAATAATAACTACATGTTTATTAAAATATATTATTGTATTTATTTTGATTTTATATTCAAAGTGACTCAAGAGTGATCTGACAAAAGTAAATAAGAAATACTCATGACAATTACACTCCTTGTTTCTGTTATAAAATTTTTTTGAACGTTTCATTCATTTATGCAAAGTGTATTCATTATAACCATCCACAAGTCCCTCCCTCAGCTCACCCTGGTGCTCTCCACCATCCCTCCCTCCCAACCTCATGTCCTTATCTTATTGTTAGTCAGTCCCCTGTGTCTAATTAGAACTGCCCATATGTGCATGGGTCTGTTGCCTTTAACAGGGGCTTAAGCAGCCCAGCAGCACCTAAATCCCTACAACTAAATGAGTCTCTCTCTCTGCCTTAGCAGTCATTAGCTACCAATAGCTCTCTGATAGGGTGTGAAGCTTCAGGGGCCCCTTCCCCATCTACACTGGAATTTTTACTGGTTTGGTCTGGAGCAGATCCTGTGTATATAATAATGCATGTGTCCACTGTGTCATATCAAGAAGCCAGTATCTCACAGAACCCCTCTTCATCTGCCATTTCTTACATTCTTTATAATACCTCTTCATTGAGGTCACCTGAGCCATGATGATGGGAAATTGGTAGTGATGACCAGTCTACAGTTGGGTCTTCAGTGTCATTTATACTCAGCACTTTGATGAGTTAAGTAGGCACGTTGTTTCTACAGCTGGTCGTGCAGTCTGAAACAGATGCTGTTGTTTATAACCACCTCCTTCTCTTGGCCATCCTTCTGTATCCCCTTCACCTTCAGCAAAATCCTCATCCCTACGGAATTTCTTATATTCCAGATGCGTTCTCTTCCTCTCTTCATTATGGAGAAATCAAATATCACACTGGTGGTACAGAGGAGATTCTGGAGTATCCAGAAACAATTCTATAACAGTCTCTGAGTATCCCTTTAACCAGTTGGGTAGGTCATAAAATTAACCATAACATTAGGAAGCCTACACTATAGGTTTTGGAAGTTCTAACTCTGATAAGAGCAAATTTATGTCCAGCATGCATGAAAATCACCTAAACAGTTTGTCGAAAAAAATCATCCACTTCTTCCTTTTCATAAAATTTCTAACTGTATAGGTCCTACAATAGAACCCAAATGTGTATTTATGAACAATTTCAAGGTGATACTGCCACCACTGCATCAGAGCTGGATGAATCTTAGAAAGTCACAGGGACAGCTTACATTCCAATGGGAACTAGATGGACAGAGGCCCCTCTTTGACAGGAAGAATGGCAAAGAATCTCTGACAACCTTTATAGAGAACCAATAATTACATCCAAGAAGGTAAAAGATGATCAAAAGACATGGACCATGGTGAAAGGGGTTTATTCATATTGTGGAACCACACAGTGCTGTACATTTGTGCTATCAAAAGTACACATATTGTTTTTTTCATACATACTCTTTCTGTTTATAATAGTTTCCACTAAAATACCTCAATGTCCATAATTTTCACATAGAAAAATGATTTATATACTATGCATTGAATTAATTTATAAGCTAAAATAACTTATTAAAGTATCATTATTCATAAAATAAACAAGCAATGCAACAAAAGATACCCTTAAGCCGTACTTCAATGCATGTGTAGTATAAACTATCCACTCCAGGATTTACTCTCTAGTTCCCTGCTATTTCATACAGAACAAAAATCATACAATAGATGTGAGTTTCTATATAACTGAAGTAACATGACTCATCTTCCTTGGTTTAACAAAGAGAAAAGGGCCAAAGTCTATTTTGTTTTGCGCACGTGCACTTTGAGAAAAGAGGAGGGGGAGGGCGGGGATAAAGAATGATGCCTGGCCTAATTTGGTATTCACATCAACCACTGATCTGGATTCCTGACTTCAATACTATTCAGTTTTCACAAAAATAGGCAGTATTAAATTGGAAATTTTCCAAAGATACCTACTTTAATGTTTCAAGAAGAAGAAACATTGACTGTCTTTCAAGGATATGAATACACACACACACACACACACACACACACACACACGTACAGGTTTCATATGTGTACAGTAAGAACTTTATCATTTCCAGTCCTAGAGTAACTTTCAGAATGTTCCCATTGCTATATAGGCAAGATATTTACCTTGTCTTCAGTTTTATTATCTATGAAATGTAGAAACCGGATAAGGTTCCACTTAGCCTCAATATTTTTAAATATGAACAATATTTTGATGAAGTTATATTTTCTAAGATACCAGATTATTCCAGCAATATTAACTCTTACACAGAGGACTCAGAACCATTCTGTTCTTTGTCCTTAAATGTACATCACTTACAAACTTGAAGTCCAAATGGTAATTCAGGAAAGAATAAGTCAACTCTAGAAGTTTCTTTTCTTTCCCTTGTTAGTCAATATTATATATGTTGGTATAGTGTTGTTTTACAGCTAGCATATCATGGTTTTTTGGAACTTTTGCATTCTAACACTGTATGAGGGACTTATGAAACTGGAAACTCTATTTTCATTGTGTATTGTTTTTTTGAGGAAAACAAAGCAATTTACATTCCCATGGGAACGGTGTTTTCATCTATTCCTGATAACACTGATAAGAAACCTGACAGTATGCGCAGTAAGAAAGAGGATGATAGGAAAGAGAAAGGAATCAAAGATGTGTCTGGAGGGCAGAATGTGTCTAGGAAATGCTATGCTGTATTCAAAGATGTCACCCAACTTCACAAGTTTTTGTCAGAATGCTGTCTGTCTCTGTAACAAGTGGCAACATAAAAGGAATGTGTTACTGTTCAAATTTGGAGATCTGCAAGGCAGAGATACAGCAAGGGGGCTCCATAAAAGACAATCTGTATCAAAAAGAAAACAGAAATTTTTAGGACACCTTGATCCCCAGGAAAGCTTTTTAACAAACCCACAGAATGATAGACACAATATTCTGTTTTCTCTTTAGTTAAACTATCTGTGTTAATGTACTGTGCTCTGTTCCCTAATGATACTGCTAGAAATACTGATAATTAAACAAGAGTAAAATACTAAAAGAACAGAAATAATAATGACTACCCACACTTTTCAGCCCAAAATGAGAATGACCTAAAACTCATTGCCTTTATGTGTGTGTGTGTGTGTGTGTGTGTGTGTGTGTGTAAAAATACTTTTGTGACAAATATCCAGATAAGTAAAACATTTTGCCTAAGATCACTGTCCAAGGTCCTCATGCTTCAAAAGTAGACCCAGAACCTGTTACCAACAACTAGGACTGCTATGTAGACTTGACCACCAAGTGGACAGTGAATAACACCCAAACAGACAAAAGAGATACATCTAGTCTTGAGGTAATTAAAATACTTTCTTCATACTGTCACATGTGGGTAAATGAGCCAGGCCATTTACTCTACCTGTGCATGTTGAGAGTGGGTGGGGAACTACAGCCCATGAAAATCTGTAGGAACCATTATTGGAAGAGAAAAAGTGTCTAAAGATCTTGACATCATTGTCTACAGTACTAAGCTACAACTGTAAGACACTCCTTGATGCTTTCAGATAGTCCAAAGGTCTGTAGTTCAGATTTATTAAAAGACTCAGTATATGAATTATACAGAGTCTAAAGACATACAGGTAACCCCCAAAATGCATTAATCCTGTGTGAAGACAGGAAAAACGATGAATTCCAATTCTACTAAATTATTAACTACTAAACACTAAAGAATGCTATAAAAACATTCTATTACCACCATTTTGCTATCTGAGCAGTGCCACAGTAGTTGGCAAGAATAAGCACCTCATAACATCAGGCAAAAAGAGAACAAATAATTAAGGAAGTTTGCTATTATGGAACGCATTGGCTATGCTCAATATTAGAAGTACTGGGAAAATGCTAGTTATGAGAAACCAAAATTATGATTGGTGGCCTCGGGGATCATATGCTTGATATGAGCCTTATTGATCTACACAATAACAAAGTTACATTTAGAAAATGAAAGCTAATTCCTGAGGCTGTTCAAGGCAAAACTGTCTAATTTTCATAGCAAGGATTTTACGCATGACAAAATGGTCCAAATTGGCAGGCTCAACAGAAGTGTCTGCTGATGTCAAGGCAACCAGGAAATGGTTCCATCCATACTTTGTTTTGTGTTGGCTTCAAAATAAACCACAATAAGGCAAAGGAAATGTTCAAGACCTCCTGCACTCAGAGCCAATAGGAAAGTCTACCAGGTCCAGAAGATGGTAGCAGGAAAGTGGAACCCCAAAGGCGAGGGGTAGAGACCACCAGCAACCTGAGAGAAGTAGTTATTCAGTGAGCTCCAGACAGCACTGGGCAGACAGAGGAAAGCCTGGTCCAGTCTACTCAGCCCCCTCGGGGTGTCATTAATGAACATTCAGAATACGCCTAGGCTAGAACGGGGAATAATCTCCTGAAGGTCATCATTTTGGAAAAGCTGCTAGTGACACAACAAAGGCTAAAACTGGATAAGGTAATGGGAGGATATGGACAACCAGCCAAAAGATTTTAATAATGGCAAGGTGCCCCCTTTTTGTGAGAAAAGTTCTATTACAGAAAATAACCACAGTGAAATTATCCAAACAATTTTAAAATGAAGAAGTCATCGGGACTTGGTAACTATGTATCTTGAGCTCACAGTTGCCTGTGAGAATTTCACTCTTTGTTTTCATCACATACATTTATTTGCTTGTTTGTTTATCGGAGTAGGTGTGCCATATGTGGAGGTCGGAGGATGACTTTTGAGGGTCACTGATCTCTTCTTCCATCATGTATGTTCCATGATGGAACTCAGCCTGCTGGGCATGGTGACCATCACCTTTGCCCACTGAGCCAGCTCACCAGCCCTTCTTTTTTTTTTTTAGATTGCCCAATGCAATGTATTGCCTTCCTTATAACCCAGTGCTTTATCTCTGTCACAGCACATGCATTTTCCTTTCCTTCTTAGAAACCATAATCTTCTTTATTTGACTATTTTCCTTTCAGCCTTACAAGATTATAAGCAAAAGTTAGATTTAGATTGTTTTGCTTAATTTTGTTGTTGTTGTTGCTGTTGAACTGCCTCTATAGAACAGGCTGGCCTCTAACTCACAAAGATTCGCCTGTCTCTGCCTTCTGAGTGCTGGATGTGTGCCACCACTACCCGGATGTTTTGCATAATTTTTATAAGTGTAAATAATTGAGTGGGAAATATGTTAAGTATTTAATAGTTTTTTTCTTGGGTCATTTTGACATTGCTTAATAATCATCTTCATGAAAATGCATAGGCCACAACTTCATTTAGCTGTGCTATTTGTGTGCTATTTAGTGTTTTATCATAACCCAAAGAAGAAACACTACCTACAATCGAAATTTCATTTATCAGACTTTTAGGTAAATGACATGGCTACAATTCAAGCTAAGCAGAATAAGATAAACTAATACACTAATGGCCTGGGAGGTAAGGAAATGCAGGAGGGTTTCTGGCTGATGGCACACTTGCAGATACGTCGGGAATCTAAGTCATCAAGACACTGGTGACCCCCATTTTGTGCCTCTAGGACCCTAGCGAGTCTCAGAAGACTCCATTCTTATTGTGGTATAACGAATACCAGGCATTTCCAGCTCACCTCTTTCTACTACTAAACTCAGCATCTTGAGTCAAGAGAAAATATCTTTTCCCAGAAATCCTAGAGAAGAAAACGTTCATGCACTGACTCACTGCCAGGGATCGTGTATATACCACATATCCATCGGTAGCACAGCCACCAGTTTGTCTGTAATATTTCATTTTAATTTCAAGGTATTTTTGTTTGTTTGTTTGTTTAAGACAGGATCTTATATATCTCTCATTATATACCCCTGGCTAGCCTTGAACTCACAGAGATTCCCTCTGCCTGTCTCCCACACACTGGAATTAGCAGGTTGTGCAACCATGCTCAGCCTATTTAATATTTTTCTATTATCATATATTAATTATAAATAATGAGTTTTATGACATTAACGCACGTGTGCATAATATATATTGATCATTGTCACCACCTATGAGCCTCTTTTCCCCTTCCTACTCTCCTAATCTCCTCCTCAGACCAACAAGCCCTCTACTTCCATGTGTGTGCCTTTGTGTGTGCCTCAGCAAACACCTTTAGTGCTCACAGGAGCACCCAACACTGACTACCCAACCGCAGAAAATGTCCCTTCCTCCCCTATCAAGCATAAGTTCTCAGGGAAGGGTGTGGCCTCATGGGTCCCTTTCTGTTCCATGACAGGATGTTGACAGGCCCCCATTTTGTATATGTATCCACAGCTGCTACATTCAAGAGTGAAATGGATTAAAGAGTGAAATGGCCCTGCCTTGCTCTGAGGACAGGGTTTACACTGTCCCTTCTTGACGTTCACACTCCTTGGTGTCAGAAGGTAGACTCAGATAAATCTAAGCATATAGACTAGAGGGAAGGAATTGTTCCCTCTCACAGGGAAACCAGGTTTTGTAACTACAAGAGAAAGGCTGAAATCTGGGAAGAGAAGCAAGCCACAGGGCCATCCACCATCAGGAAACATACCCTTGGAAAGGATCGAAGTTTTTCATGAAAGCATATAGAATATTCTTGCAGCAATTCCTTAGGAAGGATGCAGCACACAGCTGTTCACAATGATGCTGTGCACTGAGATAATAACAATTGTATATGACAAGCTGAAAAGTATAAGGTGTCCCTATTTTACAACCAAAAGACAAGGAAAATCAAACTCAGAAAAAAATTCAAATGTTACTTCATAAATTATAAAACTTTAAAACTAAAGCTCTTTCATACTTTTAAGAATTTATTCGTACATTTAAAAATGTTAACAGGCTTACATGGTTTCAGTGTTAAATTTAAACGATATATATACAGGGTTTTTATTTTTTAAGGCTATTTACAGGAATCTTGATCTTCTTGTAAAATCAGCTACCACAGTAATTTCAGCTAATAATTAGCTCCTTGGGGAAAATCCAGCTCCTCACAACTTCACATCCAGACAGAAAATAGCCCTTAGCTCCTCCACCTAACAATGTTACATTCATTATGCAAGCACTGCGCCTCACTGCCTTCGTAAGGAAAACTTAATTTTTTCCTTTAAATACTTCCAGATATTACATCTACCTTTTCAAGATATTTAGAGGTTAAAAAGTATTGCATTTAAAGTTAATGGATGGCAGGTTTTTAAAATATTAATATGCCCCAGAGTTTGTAGTCTAGAAAATTATTTGAAAAAAATGAAAACTAAATCTAGTTCTTTTTGTCCCCATTTCATAATCCCCAATGACTAGAAATAGACAACAATACATGCAGTGCATAGTCTCCCTGCTTACTAGGGGTAAAAGATTACTTTTGAGATAAGAATATCTCAAATGTACCTCTAAGTATCTCATAAATAATGATATTAATGTACACACTGAATTCTAATGTAAATGATTTTTAAAAGAATTTAAAAATTTATTGTAAAGATAACAAAAACAGAATATTATAAAATAAAGGAGAATTCAGTGAAAGTACGTCTGGGTTAGGGGTCTAGTTTGTTCCCATACGTTCAATGAAGTCAACTTAACAACACAGGTCTCAGCCTGAAGAGAACAATTAGGATATTCAAAAGCAACATAAAATATTGATCAGTAAAATGGACTTCCAAACTATAGATAATATCTGTTAAAATTAAGTTGAGCCAACCCACCACTCCCTCTTTCTTCTCTTCGTCCCTCCCTTCCTTTTGCCTTCTCCTGAATGCTGGTTTGTTTTTTTAAACCTGCAATTATAAGTTTGGCTCTTCATTGATTCTGATAAACTCAGACCACAATGATTTTATAATTGTTTTACTATAGATCTGCTTTTCAGCATGTACTAAAAAGATTTGTCTTAAATAGCTCTTTGTATATAGTAGGATTAAGCAGAATTAAAATCAGAGGATCAAGGCAGCAGACATAATGAAGGGGGCAGGGCAAGCTTTTCTCCAAAGAAGCAGAGCCCAGGAAGCCCAGGGGTCATTGATTAATGAATGAAGAATACAGCAAGCACTTAAGGGGAGTGCACACTGGGAGATGGAAGAGGAGGAGAGAGTAGACAGGGAGAGAGAGCAGGAGGGGCAAGTGGAGGGAAGGGGAACACAGATGTAAAGAAAAAGGGATACAGATGGGGCTAGGAAAGATTTCAATCAAGTAGGTCTCCTCATAGAAAGATGAAGATGTGTGTGTGTGTGTGTGTGTGTGTGTGAGAGAGAGAGAGAGAGAGAGAGAGAGAGAGAGAGATACAGAGAACAAAAGCAGTCATTTTTCCTTCAGATAGTCTCCACTTTATATTTCCAGAGACTTCCAATGAACCTGAGCTCACCGCTCACCACTCTAGCTAGCCAACAATGCCCTGCGGCCTGCCTGTTTCTGCCGAGGTCTCACAGCGCTGGGTTTACAGGCAAACGCCATCAGACCTGCTTTTCCACAGATGCTGAGCTCAGGCCATTACACTCATGGATCAAGCACTTTACTCACGGAGTCACTTCACCACACCACCTCTGTCTCATTACTAAACCACTTGCTCACTTACAGATACAAAATTCATGCATTCACCTTGCTTTAAATGATTCAGAATACACCTATCACAGCAGGTTAGCCAGAAACAAAAAGCATTCACACAAACAGGACTTTCAGTCCAGTAAGGATAGAATCTGCGCTGTTACTAGCTGAGCCCATCAACATGTAGTTTCTGAGTAGGGTTGTGCTTAGGAATGAGTCCTGCGTAGTGCTAAAATAAGGGATGGCTAGATTCTCCATGATCTTCTTCAATCCAGGCATTATCAAGTACCCGTACCTGGCCCCAAGCCCTTTCTAAGCAGAATACTATCCCCATGCTGATCCCAAAGTCTACTACAGCTTGGTGTCAAATCTGAGCTAATCACTCAATATACTTACTGACTGTCCAAATGCATTACCTTTTCTCTAGTCCTGCATTAACTGTAAGACAGTACTAAAACACCAATCACCAAAATACAGTAGTGAAGCCAAACTAGGCAGCATTGCAAAGTACCTAACTCTGTGCCTGACCATCATGATATAGTATAGAGTAACAGCAAGAAAAAGAAACTGGCTCAAAAGCACAGAAGCTATCATTTAGTGGCTGGTAGCTGAAAGGTCTGTTTAGCATCCAAATGCCTGCATTTGACCCAGTAACCCCATCTTCTTGTGCAAAATAATGCTATCAGGGTCTCAACACCTCCAAAATTGGATTGGTTTGACATAAAAGGTCACAAGGATGCTGTAATGTGGCTGAAATTCCAGCAATTGGGAGGTAGAGACAGCAGGACTATGAATTCAGGGTCAATATTAATTAAACAGTGAGATACAGGCCAATCTGCATGTGTAAGAAGACATACTACATTAAAAATAATAAAATAAAATAGAGCTAAGACATCCTGTCACTCTAGACAATTCTGTGATTTTCAGAAGTATTGTAAACTAAGAATTTCCGATATTTCCTGATTAATTCAGTTCTGTTTTACACAGACTACCCCTCCGTACGCCCTCCAGTTTTCATCACTAATATTTGAAGCCATCAGAAATTATATCAGTCTTAAAGAACAGCCTTTATTTCCTTACTTTTAAAACATGGATTTTATTTTTAGTTATGTGCATCTGTGTGTGCTGGTGTGTCTGTGCACACGTAAGTGCAGTACCTGTAGAGTTCAGAAAAGCTCAGAGGTTAGATCTCTTGGTGCTAGAGCTACAGAGAGGTGTGAGCCATGGATGTGGGTTCAGGGAACTGATCTCAGGAGCTGAGCTGCAAAAGCAGCAAAAGCAGCAAAAGCTCCTAACAAGGGAGACACATCTCTAGCCCCCAGGAATGGCCTTTCCACTGAGGAATGATCAAAACCTTTTGGCACTAGGCAGGCATGGCATTACCTCCCAGCTCTGCCATAATGATCACACAACCTCACAGTAGTTACCGTAGTTCCCAGAGAATGTTTACTCCTCTGAAAACTAAAGTGAAGCACCCCTAAGTGTGAGAAGTCCTCTCTGGAGGCCCCAGTCTTCTCAGATTTTACAAATTGGTTGTTCTGTTTTATTTTGTTTTGTTTTGTTTTTCAGTTATGACTAAAGGGACCTAAAGGAATCATTTTTAAATCCTTAACATCTTAACACATTTTAATAAAATGTATAGCTTATACTGAAGAAAATATTACTATGATACCCAATCTAACAAAAAATAATGAGAATTAAAGTAACAATGAGTTATACAAAATCATTCCTTTAACTTCACTACCAAATTGTAGCAAGATAAGACAGTTGAACAGCAAATGTGTGCCTCCAACCAGCCTATCCACAAGTACAACCACAACAAGAAACATATTTTAAATTGTTGTAACAAGCACATATTAACAATAAAGCAAAGGCCCCAAACTGAATATTTAAGTAAAATCTCAGAGACTCTTCTCATAAAAATCCAACTAAAAAGTTCAGGAAGATTATTTGTGAATAATGAAATACCATGTCAAAGCCAGGAGCAGACAGTCCAGCTTGGCTCACTATTCTCATGTTATTAGTTCAATAGATTGATTTAAAAATCTTTCTGATCTTTTTCTCTCAGTCAGTGAAAGCAAATTCCTGAAAGCAAAAAACCTATAGGGCCTTTCATTTCCTATTAAGTACCATCCACATTCCTAATATCAATAAATTATGGCAGCCCAGGACCCGACTGTGACAGCCCTTGCAGTGTGTTTTAATGCCTTGCCCACCACATGCACAGAACAAACACCAAAATCATCAGGAGGCGAGATTAATCTTGAAAAGTAAGAATAATCCAAGAACCTGGCGCGACCAAATAACCTTAGTGCCTTCTCAGTTCTGACTACTTCTAAAATCATAAAACTTTATTCAAAAGTAAATATGATCAACTTATGAGGCATGAAGAGTGATTATTTCAGCCCTTTTCAGTATCTAGAATAGTTCAGGCAATAATGGAAACGATGCTTACCAATTTTTTGAGAATTTACAGTGGTCCTGAATCACTGACTGCTTGCTGCATGTAACTTATATACACCACCTCACAGAATCCTTAAGACAATCCCAACTGAAGGTGAGGAAACCATTATTGTGTGAGATCAAATAATATGACCAAATCTAACATTAAATAAATGATGAAAACTACGGATAAATGATTAGAATTGAAGTATGCTCTGTAGCATTCATTTATAAGTATTTATTGTTTAGATAGATATCCTTTCTTCTAGAGAAATGTGACTATAGTAGAAAGAAAAATGACTATAAACTTTTAGGCATTTTGGCCATTAGCAGATACAACTAATTTTTCTCCCTTTGATTCTAGGTTTGCCTGATGTCTTGTTTGACTCATTTTGATGAGGAGTAACTGAGCTGCTTCAGACTCCAACCCTAAAGAGAGATGCTTTTTCAATCACAGGGACATCAGAACAACCGTGTTTCATTCCACCATGGAATTAGAACTCAAAGCTTCATAGGAATCCACATGGAAAATAAACAAAGATGTATTCAAGAGTCCCAGGAACCATGAGCAAATGTGACTTGGGCCAACCTCACAGTAGCCCAGATCAACACCACAGGAGCAAGAAGGAAGCAGGAGAGCACAGCCCGCTCAGCATGGGGAGAGATAATGTGTGGTTATTATTGAAAACATCCAGCTATTGGGGGTGGAAGGATAAGCAACACAGTATGAGATATCAAAGATCCTTCCTCAGAAGAGACTCTTCAGTATGATAATAACGTAGAGAAATGTAAGTCAAAAAAGCAAGAGAACAGATGGTGAGGTGTTTTCCTGTTGTAGGCATTTAACACTCACAGCCTACCAAAGGCCCAACTACTGATGTACTGAAATCATCTGAGATATTTAAAAACAAGTTTGAACAATTACTGTTTTATGAGAATAAAAGCACCTCTAGTTAGTCGTAAAATATGATCTTAAAGAGAGAGACAAAATGGCAGTTTCACCCCGCCAGGTCTCAACTTGAAGGTATGTTTTACCTTCTAGTTGAATGATTTCTTCTGTTTCCCAGCTACACACTAAAATTAAAATAAGCCATGGGATTCTTTTCTTATACATTCAATTATGTTTTCCTTTATATACTTATGAAACAAGATTTCCCATTGTGGATCAATGCCTATGTTAACTTTGAAGATTATTCATGAAATTAAGACACTCTTCCTTTCTACCTTTGAGATCTTTTGGTTCTAAAGAAGGAACAATTTATTACTTGATTAATTCCTGCTCATTCTGTAGAGAGTAAAATGCAAGTAGAAATGTTAAGGGTGGTAGGCAGAAGGCAGTAGAGGTTTTGTCTATATTCTCAACATTTGCAATTAGAACTTTACAGAGTAGATTATAGGATATATATGTGCTTTAAAGGATTTAATTTTTATTTCTATAACTATATGTATGTATGTGGAGGCCAGAGGCTATTGGGTGCCCTGGAGCTTGAATTATAGATAGCTCCTAGCTGCCTGCTGTGATTGTTGGGAACTGAATCTGAGTCCTTTGCAAGAGTAGCATTCTTAGCATCCTTACCTGCTGAGCCACTTCTCCAGCCCCACCCACCTACATAGTTTTGTAATACTTTATTCTATGTCCTAGAATACTAACTGCAAAATATAACATGAAAGGCAATGAGTATCCAATTGCTTTGCTTCCATGCTTAGCTATCCATAGCCATATGCATAGCTATCCATTTCTTTTTTTTTATTTTATATATTCTTTATTTACATTTCAAATGATTTCCCCTTTCCTGGCTCCCCCCTCCCAAAAGTCCCATAAGCCCTCTTCCCTCCCTCTGTTCCCCCACCCACTCCTTCCCACTTCCCTGTTCTGGTATTCCCCTACACTTCTGCACTGAGCCTTTCCAGAACCAGGGGCCACTCCTTCCTTCTTCTTGGACATCATTTGATATGTGGATTGTGTCTTGGGTATTCCAAGCTTCTAGGCTAATATCCACTTATCAGTGAGTGCATACCATGAGTGTTCTTTTGAGACTGGGTTACCTCACTTAGGATGATGTTCTCCAGCTCCATCCATTTCTCTAAGAATTTCATGAATTCATTGTTTCTAATGGGTGAATAGTACTCCATTGTGTATATATACCACATTTTTGTATCCATTCCTCCATTGAGGGACATCTGGGTTCTTTCTAGCTTCTGGCTATTATAAATAAGGCTGCTATGAACATAGTGGAGCATGTATCCTTAACACATGCTGGGGAATCTTCTGGGTATATTCCCAGGAGTGGTATGGCTGGGTCCTCCGGAAGTGTCATGCCAAGTTTTCTGAGGAACCGCCAGACTGATTTCCAGAGTGGTTGTACCAGCTTGCAATCCCACCAGCAGTGGAGGAGTGTTTCTCCTTCTCCACAATCTTGCCAACACCTGCAGTCTCACGGTCTCATGGTCTCCTGAGTTTTTAATCTTAACCATTTTGACTGGTGTGAGGTGAAATCTCAGGGTTGTTTTGATTTGCATTTCCCTAATGATGAATGATGTTGAATATTTCTTAAGGTGCTTCTCAGCCATGAGAAGTTCTTCAGGTGAAAAATCTTTGTTTAGCTCTGTACCCCATTTTTAATAGGGTTATTTGGTTTTCTGGGCTCTAACTTCCTGAGTTCTTTGTATATACTGGATATTAGCCCTCTGTCAGATATAGGGTTGGTGAAGATCTTTTGTCAATTTGTTGGTTGCTGATTTGTCCTTTTCTTAACCACTCTGAGGTTCAATTGTCTTAAATGCAAAACAAACCAGACTGAGGCCCTCCTGGCCCCAAGCAAAGATGCTGTGTGCTTATAATAACAATGAAGTCATTTACAAAACCTTGGTAATGGGTCAGTACTTATTTACATGGTAATCTTCTTCAAGCAAGAACAGGGTTGCCTTTTCAAAAGCAGTACTGAACACACATACAAAGAACAACAACTAAAATCAACCATAAAAATTACTACCCAAACTCAACCTTGTCTGCATGGGTTTTCCCCCCACATTAAAACAGGTGATCCTAATAGAACTGAAGATGCTTTCCTCAGAGATGAGCATGGGACAGCACTGAGTCAAAATCGTTCTTCCAGATTTTTTAGATTTGAGACTGACAAAAGAAAAGTTTGGATTTTGAGTCACTGGCCAGTAGGATATGCATCACATAGTCAGTACTATTTTCCCTTGAACAAGTCTGTAGTTTATAAACAAGCTTTTGCATGACAGCCCCATTGAGAAGCAGATGAAAGACAGACCAAGTCTTGACAACCTACTTCTAGACTCTGGATCCAGCTGCATCTAAAGTCATTAAGGTAGTTAACTTCAGAGATAAGCAAGCCATCAGAATCACTTTTACTATTTGTACTGGCTGGTTTTGTGTGTCAATTTGACACAGGCTGGAGTTTTCAAAGAAAAAGGAGCTTCAGTTGGGAAGTGCCTCCATGAGTCTCAGCTGTGGGACATTTTCTCAATTAGTGATGGGGGGAGGGGGGCTTATGAGTGGTACCATCCCTGGGCTGGTAATCTTGGGTTCTATAAGAAAGCAAGCTGAGCAAACCAGGGGAAGCAAGCCAGTAAGAAACATCCCTCCATGGCCTCTGCATCAGCTTCTGCTTCCTGACCTGCTTGAGTTCCAGTCCTGACTTCCTTTAGTGATGAACAGCAATGTGGAAGTGTAAGATGAATAAACCCTTGCCTCCCCAACTTTCTTCTTGGTCATGATATTTGTGCAGGAATAGAAACCCCAACTAAGACACTATTCCAATAAATAGAAGTAGGGTCATGTTCATTTCATCCAAAAGAGTCTTGAGTGTTAGCATTCTGTCTAAACTCCAAGCCCACAATTACCTGGCAACAGCCAGTTATGCTCCTCCCCGCAGTTACCCGGCAATAACCAGGTAAGCCTGACCCACTATAAAAGGAGCTGATTGCCCCCTCCTTGCTCTCTTGTTCTCTTACTCTTGTTTCCCTCGTGCTTCTCTCTTGCCCTCTTGGACTCTTCCCTTCCCCCTCTATCCACATGCTCATGGCCATGGCCAGCCTCTACTTCTCTACACCCCCTCTCTCTGCCTTTCTCTGCTTCTACTACCCTCTTAACTCCCTTCCCCATGACCTGAATAAACTCTATTCTGTACTACACGGTCCTGTGGCTGGTCCCTCAGGGGAAGGGATGCCTTGGCATGGGCCCGCTGAGACATCCCCTTCCCCCATACCTTACCACACCCCCATAGAACATATCTTATATTTCTTTATCTTTTTATAAACATATCATTGAGTAAAAATAAAACCAAGGTATGAGAGACATACAGTGGAAATCATCTGAGATAATTCAAATTTGTTTACACAATTAAAACCTAACAAATATAAAACTTCTCTCATCATAAAATATGACTAGCTAGAGAGATACGTGACAGTTTCACACTAGGTCCCAACGTGATGATATCCTTCACCATTTAGCCAAACACTTGATTTCCCAGTTCCACACTGACACAGGAGGTATCTGGTCCTAACTTTTAAATTCTCATTTCACAAAATGCTACCCTTTGGAATGTAGACATGAGCTGGAAGGCAGGAAAAAAGGCAAGAAAGGAAAGATAAATTTCAGTTTGTCTTTCAGGACTATCATTAGAACCTCTAAACTTCAGCAAATGCTCTGAAGTCATGAGCCCAGAAAGCCTCATTTATTATCATTAAGAAAATGAAGCTAGGGGCTGGGGAGACAGTCCAATGGGTAAAGTGCTTGCTGTGCAAACATTAGGACTTCAGCTCAGCTCTCCAGCTGCCACAGCAACATACACCTGGAATCTTAGCCAGGGAAGTTGGTGTAAGGCTGATGGTTGAAGATCTCTCGCCGAACAGTCTAACCAAAACGGTGAGGCTCAGGTTCAGTGAGAGACCCTATGTTGAAAATAAAGGTGAATGGTGACAGAAAATACCTAACAGCAACCTAAGGCCTCTTTATGTAGGAATACAGGCACACATACCTCTCCTACATACATGGAGATATGCGTGCGTGCGTGCACACACAGATGTATGCATGCACACACAAGAAATGATGAACCTATCTGGGCTTATTGGCCCACACCTATAATCCTAGCACTTGGAAATCTGAGGTAGAGGACTATCCTGAGTTTGAGGCCAAAATATGCTGTTCAGTGTGTTCTAAGACAACTTGAGCTATACAGTGGAAGAAAAGAAGGACAAAATGGGAAGGAGGTGGAAGGAAAGGAAAGGAAAGGAAAGGAAAGGAAAGGAAAGGAGAGGAGAGGAGAGGAGAGGAGAGGAGAGGAGAGGAGAGGGGAGGGGAGGGGAGGGGAGGGGAGGGGAGGGGAGGGGAGGGGAGGGGAGGGGAGGGGAGGGGAGGGGAGGGAAGGGAAGGGAAGGGAAGGGAAGGGAAGGGAAGGAAAGGAAAGGAAAGGAAAGGAAAGGAAAGGAAAGGAAAGGAAAGGAAAGGAAAGGAAAGGAAAGAGACAGAAAGAGAGAGTACGTTAATGTACTGAGTAAATTAGGAGAATAGAAAACAATACTGTGTTGATACTCTACTAAAATTAAATTTATGCATAGAAACTACCACTATTAATTTTCTGGACATGTGTAACAATAAAGCCAGGTCAAAATAGTCATCTGCTTGCTTAAGCCTCAGACACCCTGCAAAAAGCTGAAAGCTACTTGTAATTGCTAGTGAAGCAGGTTTCTGTCTTGAACATTACTTGAGACCCACACCATCTGCCCATTTGTCTTGTTCCTGCCTTTCCTTTCCTGTGTCCTTAGACGTCAAAGGAACATGACAGCCAGACGGAAGTGGCCTGGGCTCTCACGCTAAAACACTACACATGTCAAAGGAAGCATACTAGAAAACTGGCAGACACTGTGTCTGAAAAACAAATTAATTGCTGTAGGGGAAACAGGGGTATATTTTATTCTGAATACTAACGTCAAGGAAGAGCCAGATTTCGGGGATCCTTACTGTTTCTAACATCCGGAGCTACCTAAAGCTGAAGAGAGGATGCTCAGTAGACAACCATTGAGTCCTTTTTATCCTCACACTGTCAAGGATAAAAGACACCCCAAGCCTCAAGTGCAACAGAGCTCCAGGCACTGACTGCTTCAAAAGATAAAAATCACCCCCCATACACACACACACACACACACACACACACACACAAAGACTACAAGTTCACTTTGAAATATGGAAAAACCAGGCTTCCCTGGGTGGTTACTTTCCAGAGACACAAATGCTTTAAAAACAAAACCAGGTTGTAATATTTGTTAGGATGAATAAAAAGCCTAGAGCGGAACTGTCTCTTTATGCTCAAGACCATCATCCCAATGCCTCACACCTTAGACTAGGCAAATGAAGGCAGAGAAAAGAATGATGGGAAACTCCTGGCAAGAGCAAGGATAAAACCCTATCTTCATCTGATAGTACACAGGGCCCAGAATAGGGAGACAGCAAAGATAAGAAGAGGTTCTGGGGCTCTTTTTGGAGTTTCTCAAACTTCATTGAGCCTGCAAATTCACTGCAGTATATGTTTAACGCAAATACTTCCTTCCATCTTGGTCTTGTAGGTCCTGTGGCTATGTCAGTGAGCAACACGGAAAACAAAATAAACAAACAAAAATCCCGCTCATGTTATACTGGGAGGGACATTGAGAATATGGGCTAACACGAAGTGAAAGTAAATACCATATATAAAAGAGGGATTGTTTCAGAGACAATAAGCCAGGAAGAAAGGACATGGGACAGCAGGTGGGGAGACGACAGGCTTGCCATTTTAACTTGGTGTTCAGATTTGAAGAAAAATTAGGAGAGCAGGAAAGAGGCTGGGTCTTGGGAGGAAGGATGAGCCAGGCAAGGGAAAGGGCAAGTTCAAAGGTCACAAGGAAAGTTCAAAGGGCAACAAGGAAGATTCGGCCAGAGCTAGGGACATGTTAGCAGGGCTCAAGATGAGGTCAAGGGAGTCATTTTGAACCAGGTTATGAAAGCAATTTGTAGTATTTCACCTTTGCTTTTGATAGAGACATCTTTATAGAGTTTTAAGCCAAAATCTAATGTCTAATGTGGTTGCCTAACTGGGAAGGTTGTAGCAAAAAGAATAGTTAAGGGGATATTAAAATCATACAGTTTGGGTGTTCTGGGGAATTCTGTCTACATTTCAGTTTCATCACAAAATCATTATTTTTCTTCCAATAATACTAAACAACTTCACATAACTTTATAGTAGAATTCTCCCATTCTTCTCTTTATGCTATGATGTTACTCCCATTTATATCACAGAAAACCCCCAAATACATTAGTATTTTTGCTCTAAAGAATCATATCGTCCAATAAAATATAAGAAATTTTAATTTTTGATATTGTTCTCAGGCAAAAAGTTCCACTGGTATATTTTCATATTTTCCACTTATATCTTCATTCTGACCATAATCAAGTATAGAGTGCTTGTGTGTGTGTGTGTGTGTGTGTGTGTGTGTGTGTGTCTTCACACGTCTGGGTACACATATGTGTTCATGTACACACAAGTACGCATGTATCTGTATGGAGGAAGGTCAGAGGACAGCCTCAGGTGTCATTCCTAAGAAAACCTTTTTTGTTTGAAACTAGGTCTCCCACTAGACTTCACAAAATATTCTATGCTAGCTGGCCAGGAAGACCCAGGGATCTACCATCTTACCGTTGTAAGGATTTCAAGCCTGCACCATTCTGCCTGGCCTTCCCCCACTCCCTCCTCCCCCCACTTCAATGCAGGACATCTTATGTAGCAGCCCTGTCTGCTCTGAAACTTGCACCAGGCTGGTCTGGAATTCACAGAGATGGGCCTTCCCATGCCTTCTGGCTACTGGGACGAAAGGGGTGCACAGGGTTTTTACACTGGTTCTTAGAATCAAACTCAGCTTCTTGCTTTGTGAGACAAGTGCTTTTCTGATACCATCTCTCCAACCAGTCTCCTAAAACTCGAAGAGATTTCTCAGGGCTGGTTTGAAATTCTAGTCTGCTAATTCTGTCACTTCTATTGTTGCTAAATCCAAAGGCATTGTCTATTTGCTTGTTTGTTTACACTTGCACTTTGGTCAGACTTGGAAAGAGGCTCAGATTGTCTTTCTGATGGGATATTAACTGTCTTGTTCTAAATGGTACTGCAGCACGCTGGTAAGCATTTCCTGCACATAGGTGGGTATTTGATAGACTTCGTTTAAGGAATGTGAAAATAAGCCTAGTATAGCTTTTATTTTACAGTCAGGCTAGTGCTCCTAAAACAAACCTCCGTGAGGCTCCACTGAGTACGAAGGTACTTAATACAGTTAACTCAGTACAGCTGAAACCTAAACAACTCCCGTCTCTGTGTGAGATCTGGGAACTACACAGTTCACAGCTAACTAGACCACTGCCAAACCTTCTCCCTTTCCCCATATGCAGGAACCTTCCAGAAGAATTCCAGGCAGGTTTTTTGGAGCCATCTTATACATTATCCCTTCTCTGATGCTTCCTGCCACAGGTCCAGTGCCCCCAACGGCTTGTGGAGTCAAGTTCCAACACTAACCTCTTCAACTCCGAGCTCTTTGTGGGCTTTGCAGGGTTTCCCCATCCCTGTGGAACAGTCTAGAAAGTGTCTGCTGTCTCAAAGCTGGAATAATGTAGACAGATATCATCATGTTTCTTGTCTTCTCCCAGGAAGCACAGTCCTACAGTGCCAGTTCCCCAACAGCCTGAAATTATTTTAATACGTTTCCTGTTTTCTGATTGATTTTTATCTCTTAAATAATAGAAAAAGAGTAAGCCTACAACCAGATGTATCCGTCCACACCTTTCTCATTTCAAAACGAAGCAACAGGGACTGCAGCTCAGCCAAGGTCACTCGAGCACTCATTAAGCTTGGGAAACACATCTCCTAACTCCAATCACAATGTCCTTATTCCCTCCGTTTACATGCTGCCTCCCACAGGATGATATATGGGGTAGTACATTCAGTTCCTAGAACTGCTCTAACAAATTATCACAAACCGAACAGCTTAAATGTATTCCCTCTCAATTGTGAGGAGCAGAAACCCAGAGTCAAGGTATTGACAGTGATATCCATTCTTGATGTTCTGAGAGAGAAAACACTCTCTAATTCTCTCCTTGCCTTTGTTAGCTATTTACCATTGAGAGTCGTTTGACTTATAGATAAAGCATTCTGATTTCTGCCTTGTATTTATGGGCCCTTTTGTTTAGGCCTTCAACTCTTTGTCTAACAGTGATGGTCATTTAAATTAGGAACTGTCTTCTAAAGGAAGATGACTTCAACTCTGGGTCTGCCATGGATCTGCAAAGACCCTTTTCTCCAAATACAGTCACATCCAAGGTCGTAGAGATTAGGACTCAGATATGCCCCCGCACAACTTGACTAGCAATGGGTAAGAAAGCTAGATAATCCAGCCAGGTCATGTTCATGATTTGAAAATGTGGTCTTCACAAACAAACAAACAATTAAACAAACAAACTTTGAAGCTGATTCCTGCTGTGTCTGTTTTAGAGATTTGGGAAGAGTTTCCAGCTGGAGAGCTGGGAGTATGAGGAAAAGAACAGAGGTTGCTCATGTTCCCTCTCCTCTTGCCTTACTGTGTTACCCACACCTCTCCGCTTCCCGCCTCGCTCAGAAACACCACTTCCAGCTTGGCTCGGACCTCTGAGATGTGACAAGAATGGATGGCTTTCCTTTCATCTAACCCCTTCCTTGTCCAAGAGACTCACCAGGCATGATGGCAGGCCAGAGTCCTAAAGTCAGAGGTGTAGTAAGACAAAACGTGTTGACGAGACCTTGTCTGTGACAAAACAATGTCACTGGTGTAAGAGGTGTGTTTACTGAGAGGTCCCAATGCAAGTTTGTCCTTTAAAAGGGAGGTCTGTTATGTGGTGTCTAAATACTATGTAACTGCTTGTTCTCACTTCCCTGGGACCTTTGTTTTTCAAATGAAATCTTTTCAAATGTTTTTTCCAACTTTCTCAACAGGTTTATACAGTATGTCCTGAGATAAGTAAGAAGGAGATTTATCTCATAAGAAAAAAAATAGCATAGTGATCAGGTTGTAAGAGCACCCTTAACAAAATCAAGCCAGCACCCATAACTTCCCAATATGAATTCATTAAGAAAGATACATCTAGAACATTACCACCAGAGCCTTAAATAATCACTTATAACTGCATTGGCTAAGAAAAAACAAACAGAGGATGGAGCCCTTGGAGCCTTAAATAATGGTCTGAAACTTCATTTGCTGTGAACATCCACAAGATCGTAATTAGGAACACATCTTTAAACCCACATTTCACCTGGGCTATAAGTCCTACTGGGCACTGGACAGAGGCAGTTAATTTGGTTTGCTTTATGATCTGGGCCAAACACAAACATTAAATGAGGTCGAACAGAACACCCACTGGCAATCCTCACATCTCTAGAGCTGATTTAAAAGAAACTGGGAAATTGAGTTGAATAGGAATCGCACAAACAGGGGCTCCTTTGTAATGAAAAAGAAAGCCTGCCAATACCAGTCCCCATTGTGCCAAAGACACCCCAAACTGGAATGGAATATAATAGATGACAAATACAAGTGCCCCTCATGACAACTTGGCAGAGGGAAAGATTTATAAGAATATTGACTTAGTACACACAAAATTAGAATCCTGGTTAGAAAAGGTACCCAGGGTAAAACAATGAGGCATAGACAAAGGAAATTTTATACACAGACAAAGTAATCAGAAAATGAGCCTAGTACCAAGAGCATCGTACGGCACTGGTCATGAAAGGCAAATAGAAATTCAACTCCTCAATTTATAAATGCTAACAGAAAGAGGCAATTACTTAAAGTCATAGTACTAGAAAAATAATGAAGCACATACCACAGCCTTTCCTTCATCAAGTGTGTGTGTGTGTGTGTGTGTGTGTGTGTTTGTGTGTGTCTGTGTGTGTGTGTGTGTGTGTGTGTGTGTGTTGTGTGTGTGTGTGTGTGTGTGTGTGTTGTGAGGGGCACACTTTCTACAAGCCCACACCTGGCTGCTCCTAGTCGTCCCTTCCTTGTACAGGCTATATTTCACTGTCACCCCTAAAACTGGTATTCCCATTAAAGTCAATATTATTTCTCCAGGGCTGGCTTCTCTTGACTCCAAACTTAGAGTCAATGGCTTATGTTTGTGTCGTTTAAACATCTCACATTTAACATGTGAAAAGGGGAAGAAGTCCCAAAGTCTGTTCTCCCAGTGATGGACTGGTTCCTCACCAGCTGAAGTCTAGCTGCTAGACAGAATGAGCTCTCACCTGACCAGTTCCAAAGCTGCAAGTCAAGGCAAAAGTTGAGGGATGATATTTTCCTTATCTTACCCTACATTGAATCTGTTGGTAAAAGCATTCAAGTGTCCCTGTCCATTTTCACTTCCACATTTGTCCTCTATGCCATCAATATTTCTCATAAGCACTGCCTACTAACATCTCTCTGTTAAGTTTTTCCTAGACTAAGTTATTTGCCATATGGAATTCAGAGCAATTTTCAGAAAATTCCACTTAGAAGGCTAGCCAGGCCTCTCCTCACTGCTCACAAGGACCAACATCGCTTGGCTACTTACTTCTCTTATCTCACTGTGTGCCACCCTCTGCCTTTCCCCCACTGCTGGAGCTGTACTGCACTCTAAATTCCTTCATGCTCTTTCCACTCCAGAGCCTCTGTACATGCTGCTCTCTTCCTTGGGAGTGTTCTTTCCAGTTTGAAAGGCTGGTTTCATTTACACTTCAGCGCTCCTATTAAAAGTCAGTTATAATAAACGAGAGACCTTCTTGGACTACCCAGAGAAACAAGGCCCTAGCTTCCTACTGCTGTCCTTCATACCAAACCGCTTTAATTACTCCATCACAGCACTTATGACAACCTTTAGGCATTTATCGATTTGGCTATTGGTTATCATCCATTATAAGTCTCTCAGCTAAATGCCAAGAGCAATCAAGTCTATCATCTTCCCTGTGTCACTAGTGTGTCCTAGCATCAAGCATATAGGACTTAATAAGTGCTCTTTAACATAATGAAAACAAAGGGCATGAATAACATTATTCTCTCTACCCTAAGAGGACACAGAGTACAGGCTTCATTCAATGTCAATATATTTAACATGAAGGAAGGAATATCACTGCTGAAGGTTGCTAAAACACCAAAGTGTCGACTCTTATTCTCTGGAGATCCTTGTTAAACAGCATCCCATCCATCAAGGATGAATTAAATTCATCCCTGGCTTGCGGAAAGAACAAGATGACATCACCAAGTCTCTTCCAATCTTATGATTATATGAAAAATCCATAAGCTTTTATTCTTACAGCACTCTGATAACAAGGTAATTACTCTTTAAATGAAAAAGGGATCCTTTTGCTATCTATTCTCATTGAATTACGGACATTATATTTGCATTAGAGCCTAATAGACATCAAACGCAACTACCTTCCTGCTGCTGCAAGAAGGGAGATAATCTGTGGTGACATTGTAGGACTTAAAGGAATGTCCTCCATACTTTCAGAAGTAACATGTTACTACAAACATCAGGTCTACAGGTATTCACTGAGCATCTTTCTCAGCTTTGATCTAATTCCTGACACCCCCCCCCAAAGTCTCTGTGCAGATTCTCTTAGACTTGTGATGACAGGAGCCATTTAGAAAAGGCTATGGCAAGCAAATGAACTTCCTAGAGATAGCCCACTGTTTTGCATGGCTGTGGTGGGTGCACTTTGAATAAGTACAACCTCAGAGACTTCATCCCAGGATTGTGCCTTGATACAGATATTCCTTTCCAGCCCCTGTTACATAGCCTAAAGTTTCCTGGGTATCAGTTCACCCTACTGGGCAAATTTACTGCAGATCAACATGAAGATGAGTTTTCATGAATTAATGCTATTTAGATGATTTTATGACTTTCTAGAATTCCTGATTTGATTTAAATAATTTTAGGAAGAAAGTTTAAGGATATGGTTTTAGTTGTTTTGCCAGAAATATTTAATAAAAGTAGAATCAAGAACAGAATTGCCTCCTCTTCATAGAATAGTAAGTAAAGGCTGCATAATAAGGAATACAATGAGCTTTCATAAATTACACTAACAAGAGAAACAGGTTTGGAACAGATTTGTGATCAAGGAAAAACATTCATCTAGGTCAGGTCCAAGGATGAATCTATGGTATCTACTGTGATTCAGCAAGGCCATGTGAAACTCTTGCTTTGAACTTATAATGAGCTTATAGGATGAAACACTGTTTGAGCTTATTATCAACATCCTCCTGTAAGTCCTCTTTTGTGTAACATTTTATCTATGAAGTAATTTTATAAAGAACTTTTGTCTGAAAAAGCAAAATAAAACTGAGAGATAAACAGTGGCTTTGGGGGTGGCTCTGCTCCATCCACCAAATGTATGTGTGTCTGTCTATATGTATGCACACACTTACCTATGTGTATGTATGTAAGTATATCTGTGCACTCATGAAACAGATAAAATAAGTGGCTGGGCCCAATCAGAGTGTGGGGAGGGGAGTTATACATGACCTTCTCTCTTTTCTTTATCTTCAGCTACTGAAGAGTTAAGAGTTTCTCTCTGGACTTCTTGCCTGCCCCAAATAAGAAGTTTTGTTCTGTCAGTAGGGCTGACTTCATAAATTGCCCATTGCTGTCAGCCTGTCGACTGCTATCAACACAGACCCCCATTCACCAACCCCATATCCCATCTTTTCTCCACCACCACTATGTTGACCTAGATCAGCAGGCTGGACTCAGTCCTAATAGCACATCAATTTCTGTGCTGCAGTGTGCTTGCTCTGGAACCTCGGTCCCTTTCCTGGGTGTCTTAATACTATCAAAGTCCCTGGTATCCATTTCCTCAATTCCTCAAAAGGTCAATGTGTGGAACCACAACACTGACATCCCACCTCAATTGCAACAGAAGTCCCTGTTCACTCTCCTCCAACTGATGAGCACTGCATTAATAAACAGCAGTTCAGATGAACCCAGCTGACACACCATAGAAACAAGACTCTTTCCTCACTTCCTTCTTCCATTTGATAAATTTTGTTCAACTTACACACTTGCAACTAAATTCACAAGTTTCCTTAAGTTTAATACTCCGAGGTTTCTTTTTATATAATTGCCAGTTTGGAGGCATAATTGCATAAACCTTTACTTTCCAAACAACAGCATTGGGAAACTTCATCGTTTTCAGTTAAGAGTCAACACAGAGTGACAATTGTTGCCTTGGAGAGCTGAACAACTTTTCCCCCTTGAGAATCTCTGTTTGACTATCTGCATCGAGTACCCAAGGACATTTGCTTTCTTTCTTTGCTAACACAGAGCACATCAGGTTACATTATCTAATAAAAGCCCTATACTGACAAAAGAAGCTTTTGAAAAGTCACTCTAAAGAAGGAGTTCTGTCCATAGCTTTATTAAAATAAAATGTCACGTCTTTGTGAAGTTAAAAGTCTCTGGATTGTGGTTAAAAGACTGGTCAATCCTAAATACAATGACAAATATTTTAAGAGTAATATTTTCTGCTGCTGACTTAACTATGCATAAGAGAAGGCTATAAATGCAGACCCTCTTAGCCCATCTAATATTTCCTTCCCGAGCCATGTAAGGATTCCTGAGTAAAGAACAAACCTACAGAATAAGATGAGAAACAGGCTGTATGGTCAACACCAGATGGTGGAAATTAGGGGAATCACCGTACTAGAATCCTCTCATGCAGGCAAAAGAATCTACTGCTCTGGCCGGCTTTCCTGTTTCTATAACAAAATAACTGAGGCTAGAATCTAAGATATAGTTTAGCCTCCCGCTCCCCACCCCCCTGCCCCAGATCTAAAGAATGATGAAAACTCCAAGAAATTTTTCATTTTCTTAGTATCTCAGAGAAATTTTCTGGTCTACAAAAACTTTGTAGAGGGTGTCATGTACAACACAGAATAAAACAAACATGCCAGAGAACTCCATATACTGTTAAATTTGAGACTAAGTTCCCAGTGCATGAAATTTCAAGATTTATTATTAATTACTTTCTTTAAATCTGTAATGAAATAGTTGATAGAAAGCAACCTAAAGGAGGAAAGTATCATTTTTGCTGGTTGCTTGAAGGAATAGTCCATTATGACAGACTAGAGATGGCAGCAAAGGGATGCATGGTGGTAACACACAGAGATTCAATCCTGAACTGGAGAACTTGAGTCCTACTCCAGAGAGTCTACTTCCCTTAGATAGACTCCACCTCATAAATGTCAAGTGTCCCAAAACACTGGCAACAACTGGGGACCAAGTACATATAGAGGACATTTCTCACCCAAATCATAACAGGAAGAGAAATTCAAACCATAGAAGGTTCCATTTTGGTTCATTATTAGAGCAAGAGTGCCTAACATTTAATAATGGCCAGTATTCATGAAATTATACTCCCACACATTATAACTAGGACAATAATTTTGAAGCCTTTCTAATAAATATTTTTGATGAAACATACTGAAAAGCAAAGTGCAAACTCCCTCAAACTCAGCTCTTTCTCTAAAGAAATTCTAGCATTATACTTACCCATGTGTAAACTCTTACATCACACTCATTACAGCATTGTTCATGACAGTAAAGGCAGTAAGAGGAACAGAAAGCCTCACCAACAGAAAAGTGTTACACAGTCATGTATGTAGCAATTTTAAATAGTGAAGGCTCTTCACAGGGATAAAAGTCTATTACAAAGCCGGGCGTGGTGGCTCATGCCTGTAATCCCAGCACTTGGGAGGCAGAGGCAGGCGAATTTCTGAGTTCGAGGCCAGCCTGGTCTACAGAGTGAGTTCCAGGACAGCCAGGACTACACAGAGAAACCCTGTCTCGAAAAAAACCAAAAAAAAAAAAAAATCTATTACAATGAGTACACAATAAAAATAATATAGTACAATATGTACAAAACCCTTTAAGTAAAGATTTTAAATTTTTAACTTTAAGTAAAACATATGCATATTTAAATGTATATAAAATTGCTTTTCAGACTTTTAGATAAGATCAGATATGAATATATTTTAAAAGGTTGTGAAGAAAATATTGATTAGTCATTGTTTTCTATGTTCTTTCAAATACTTTAAACTAGCATATTTATAAACACATGATTGGATAATTTTAAATATATCTTCTATAATAAATCTGATAACAGAAAATATTCTAAAATAGTTATTTAACATTTATAGGAATATATAAAGAATGTTTACAACTCAATGAAAAAAACTAGTAACCCAAGTTCAATATGGCAAAAGGACAATAGATGTTTCTCCAGAGAATATATGAAAATGGGTATAGGACCACACAAAGAAACTAAAGAACAATTACCACCAGAAAAGTGAAAGCTAACATTGCAGAGAGTTATCACTCTATATCTACCAGGATGTCTTCAGTAAAAAAAAAAAAAGACATGCAGGAACATGTGGGGAACATGATGGGGTTATAGAATCAACAGAATCCTCAACCATTTCTTGTGGGGATCAAAAATGGGGTTGCTGCTGCAGAGAATAGGTTAATAGTTCTTCAAAAAGCTAAACATGGAATTAACATGTAAGCTAACAACAGGCCAAGTAGAAAAGTCAGGGCAGCAAGAGAAAGAGAGGCAAAAAATCCAGCAGGGCTGTATGCAGGTGTGTGGAGTTTCCTGAGAACAATGAATGTTTGTTTCAAGGACCAAGTACCATAAAAGATGTACTGTGGAAGAGATTTTGATTGGTTGGTTGGTTAGTTGGATCATTGGTTGGTTGGTTGGTTTGGTGTTTTTGAAACAGGGTTTCTCTGTGTATTTCTGGCTGTTCTGGACCAGGAACTCATTGTGTAGGCCAGGCTGGCCTTCAACTCTGAGATCTGCCTGCCTTTACCTCCTGAGTGCTGGGATAAAGGAATGTGCCTGGCAAGATTCTTATCTTTATGAATAGAACAATTCATACATGTGCATGTGTATGAATGAATACCAAAACAACCATGGAAATATCTATAAAGTATCATTCATAATGCTTTAGACAAATCAATACAACATAAATATCCACTCACTCATGGACTTCTATACAGAGTATCATATATTCATGCCATAGAATATCATTCTTCCATAAAAAGGAATGAAGTGATTAAATGTGCTACAAAAAAGTGTGAATCCTGGAAACCTTATGTTCAGAGACAGAAGTCATAGACAAAGGGATTTCTGTAATGACTGTATTTATATGAAGTGCCAGAAGCAGTAGACCCCCTATGAGAGGAAGTAGATTAGTGTTTACTGGGGCTGGAAAGGAGGAATGGGATTGTCTGTGAACAGGGAGATGAAATGTCCTAAACTTAGCAGTGATGGCTGTCAGACTCTGAAGATACTAAAACCACTGAGTTCCTATTTGAAAGGGGGTGAATTTTATGACATGTGGATTATTCTGCAATAGATCTACTGTGTTTAAAAATAAATAAATTAAAATTGCAAAAGGCCTTGAAGAGCAGCCACAAAGCTAAGTGAAGCAAGGGCAGCAGGAGAGGGGGATTAGCACACTTTTTGAAAATAAGAAAAGATTTATACATTTCTCTTTGCTTATACAATGTAAAATATATTAAAGGGGGAGCTGCATCTTGAGAAAGGCATAGTAGAACATTTTATTCTTTCTAAAGAGAACAGATATCCATTGCAGAAAATAAGCATTTGAGGCTAATCTTCTTGGCTCTGCACACACTTATAAAAATGTATAATTCTCTTCCTTTTCTTCCAGAAACGTATGGCGTGCACACACATAGAGACCTATGGATGGCTCAGCATTAAACAGTGGGATAAATCCTGTAGCCTATGCCATCTACTTGTGGAAGCTCCAGGTCAGAGATCCAGGGAAGAGGAGCTGCATGTCAAGGATCAGCAGGAGGTAGCCAAGCAAAACAGGGGTAAAGGCAGAGAGGCTGCAGAAACAGTGGGAACAAAGGACTGCAGATGTGTATGCAGATGTGTGGCCTTTTCAGGAATCAGAGATCATCTGGGGCTAGGAACACCACAGGTATCTGGTGGGAAAGTTGGTTGGTTGGTTGGTTGGTTGGTTGGTTGGTTGGTTTCTTAACTCATATGAGTTTATGGTGAAATCAAACTGAGAAAGCCTTACACAGTGCCTTGCTAGGAACTGGCAAGAACAGCAGGATAACATGGCCCACAGAATCAACTAAGGATGGCTCATAGGGGCTCACAGAGACTGAAACTACAATCACAGAGCCTATTTGGGTCTTAACTAGATGTTCTGCAAATATAGTATGGATGTGTAGCTTGTTGTTCTTGTGGGTGTCCCAAGAGTGAGTATATGTGTAGGGGGTGTGGCTGTCTCTGCTACTTTCATCTGCTCTTGGGATCCTTTTCTTCCTATTGAGTTGCCTCATCCAGCCTTGCAATGAGGGCGTGTTATGGTTGTGTAGCTTAGTGTTCTTGTGGGACTCCTCACAGTGAGACTGTGTGGGGAGATTGGCTGTCTCTGCCTCTTTTGGCTGATCTTGAGAGCCTTTTCTTCCTATTGACTTGTTTCATCCAATCTTGAAATAAGGGTTTATGCCTGTTCTTATTGTAACTTGTTATGGTGTGTTCTGTTGTCATACCTGGGAGGCCTGCTATTTTCTGAAAGGAAAATAAGGAAGAGTGGATCTGGGTCAGAAGGGAAGTCGGGGAGTGAAGGGGAGGCTGACTGGGGTAGAGGGAGGAAAAACTGTAATCAGAATATAATGTATGACAGAAATATTATAAAGTTAGGTTGAGAGAGCTAGAAATATGGTGCAGTGAGTTAAAGCATTTCTGTCCTACCAGAGGATCCGGCTTTGGTTTTCATAGCCAACATCAAGCAGCTTACAACTGTGTGTCCAGGTCCCAGGGATCAGATGACCTTTTCGAGCCTCCACTACTACTCACACATGTATGTGCACACATACACGCAAACACACACATGAAATGGAGAACTTAAAGGTTCTTTGGAGAGTCAGTTGGATGGTGTTTTGCTGGGCCAAACATGTGACAGATTGTTTTCCTGAAGTTAACACAGGTGAAAGGTTAAAACAACACAGTGATGGAAAGTTTTACTGAAGCAGACACAGGAGAGAGGATGTTCTGATAAAGCAAGCACATGAAAGGAAACATGGTGAAAGATTGCATTGGTCTGCCGGACAGTGGTGGCGCACGCCTTTAATCCTAGCACCTGGTAGGCAGAGGCAGGCAGATTTCTGAGTTCGAGGCCAGCCTGGTCTAAAGAGTGAGTTCCAGGACAGCCAGGGCTAGGCAGAGAAACCCTGTCTCAAAAAAACCAAAAAAAAAAAAAAAAAAAGATTGTATTGGTCCGCCTTACATTGCATAGTTGAGCTTCATTTGTTGGTACTCCACAGACTGATTTTCTGTACATGCTGAGGCAAGACAAGTGCCGAGGCAAGATATGGGGAGGACACATTGTGTTTGGAGGGTATAAACAGGACGTGAAGGAGTGACAGCTAACCGTACAATGCTTGTGGGTCTCCAGTCTTCACTTTGCTACCCTGAGAGAGGCACAGCGGAGAACTTCTGGCGTTCCTGCTGGTCCCTCCTGCTGACTCCCGCTGAGGCTGAAGCCTGGCAGTCTCTGCTAGGTCCTGTCACCACTATTGCTAACCCACCAAACTGGGCTGCTGGTGTAGCTGTGAAGTGTTTGCAAGTGGATCCAGCTGCCGCTGCCTGCTGACCTGTAAACTGAACTGCCAAGTTCCAGAACACACATATGGGAGTTGTTCCAATGAACCTTTCTAAACAGATCCGTTCCCCTGACCCCCATATCCTTTCTTTTCCACTACCTCCGGTGGGTGGTGGGCTACAAAGGAAGTTAAAGTGTTTAAGAACCATCATTAAAAATAAGTCATTCCCAGCCATACCACTCCTGGGAATATACCCAGAAGATTCCCCAGCATGCAATAAGGATACATGCTCCACTATGTTCATAGCAGCCTTATATATAATAGCCAGAAGCTAGAAAGAACCCAGATGTCCCTCAACAGAGGAATGGATACAAAAAATGTGGTATATATACACAATGGAGTACTATTCAGCCATTAGAAACAATGAATTCATGAAATTCTTAGAGAAATGGATGGAGCTGGAGAACGTCATACTAAGTGAGGTGACCCAGTCTCAAAAGAATACCCATGGTATACAGTCACTGATAAGTGGATATTAGCCTAGAAGCTTGGAACACCAAAGACATAAATCACATATCAAGTGATGTCTCACAAGAAGAAAGGAGTGGACACTGGTGCTAGAATGGACCAAAGCATCATTGTGGGGGAGTACAAGAACAGTAAGGTGGGAGGGGGTGGATGAGGGAGCAGGGGGAGGGAAAAGGGCATGTGGGACCTTTGGGGGTGGGGAACCAGAAAAAGGGAAATGAATTGTAAATATAGAATATATCCAATAAAAAAAATCTTAAAAAAAAAGAAACAAAAAAAAAAAAAAAGAAAGCTGGAAATTTAAGAGTGTGGACAATATGAACCTGGGGATAAGAGCAAGGATACACTATGTAGGATTCCTGGAATGTCAAGATACACTTGTTCTCTACCATATGAACAATAAAATAAGAAAATCTCAGATTTTCCTGAGAATTTGAAAAAAAAAAGTCATTGAAAACAGTCGTTACATGCCCATAAGTAAATAAATAAATAAATAAATAAATAAATAAAATAAAACTTAAAGAGAGCTAAATTTATATTCTGTAGGGAGACTGGAGGTTTGGGGAGTAAGTTAGGGATCCCCTCTCTAAACCAGGCAGGAAATGGATACTTCTAAACAACAGCAGTAGCACCTACAGCACAAAGAGGTCATAGTCCAGATATACTTAAGAAAGAGAATGGGTATACCTCTGTGACAGTCACAGGCAGAGCAGTATTGTTAACCTGAGAGGCCTGCAAAAGGTTGAATTAAGTGAATCAACTGGCCTCACTGGCTTACTTCCAAAGACATTAAGGCAGGAGAGAGACTCAGGTTTCACTCTCTCTCCCCAGACCCAATCCTCATCCAAGACATCCATTACTTTCACCCAAGTGTGACCCCACTGAGACCTCAGCCTCTAGGCAATACCACAGGCCACAGCACTTCCTTTATGCCAGTGGCCCTCAACCTGTGGTTCTGGACCCCTTTCAGGGTGGAATGACCTTTTTACAGAAGTTGCATTTCAGGTATCCAATTTATCAGATATTACAATTCATAACCATAGCAAAATTATAGTTATGAAGTGGCAACAAAAGAGTTTCATACTTGAAGGCTCCCCACAACCATATTAAAGGATCATAGCATTAGAAAGATAGAGAACCACCAATTTAGGCCAATGAGACAGGGCAGCCTAGCACTAAGGGATTCAAACTTGCTACAGTGAGTTTAGATTGTTCCATTTTTAGAATCTTCCACAGAATGATTTCTTTTCTTAGCCACTCCTTTTTTTTTTTTTTTTTTTTCAGAGAAGCGCATAGGTTCAGACCACATGGTGGATGGACTTTATCTCTACTTAATAGGTGAGCAAGTGATTCAGGCTTGGTCATCCAGCACTGTATCACCCTTGCCCCAGGAAGGTGACCTAATTGAGACCATTGAGAATAAAGATTGCTCCGTATAAGACATGTTTTATATTTCCTATGTTTAGGCCTAGAAGGAAAAATAAATGTGGAACAGTTCCCAGGATGTGCTCAAGTCCTGTCAGGGCAGATGGCCAAAGCCAAGGGAAAAAGAATTAAAAGACAGTAATGGAAACGTGGAGCCATCAAATCCATCCTGAAGCTGAAGCTGAACTTTTAAATGCTAGGCAATCTGGTACAGCTGTTTTCAATGGTTTGCATGTTTTGGTGCGCAACTAAAATCACCGAGAGAGAGAGAGAGAGAGAGAGAGAGAGAGAGAGAGAGAGAGAGAGAGAGAGAGAGAGAAGGAGGAGGAGGAGGAGGAGGAGGAGGAGGAGGAGGAGGAGGAGGAGGAGGAGGAAGAGGAGGAGGAGGAGGAAGAGGAGGAGGAGGAAGAGGAAGGAACAGGAGGAGGAAAGGGAGAAGAAGAGAAGAGAAGGGAAGGGAAGGGAAGGGAAGGGAAGAGAGAAGAGAAGAGAAGAGAAGAGAAGAGAAGAGAAGAGAAGAGAAGAGAAGAGAAGAGAAGAGAAGAGAAGAGAAGAGAAGAGAAGAGAAGAGAAGAGAAGAGAAAACACAATGCAAGAAAGACATGGAAAACACACACACACACACACACACACACACACACACAAAACCACCCACAGCACCTACCTGGAGAACGAGGATGTACTAAGCAGGCAACCAGAACCAGCAATGCTTCAGAGGGGGGCTGCTGGGATGGAAGCATGCTCTGTCATGAACGACCTAGAAGCAGCAGCTATTGTAGGAGTGGTCATGCGCCAGAGATGCTTGTGTTGGTCTTGCAAATAAATAGTACTCTGCATAGAGCAGCTGTGGACTGTAAGAAATGAAACAGCAAGTTAAACAATCTCTGTGCACAAAGCCTGAGTCTGCTGTCAGCCCGACTCTCAACATTCTGGTAGACATACTGTCTTTTTATCCTGACATGGCACATGTAAGTTCTCCCCCTCAAATGCCCTCCCTCTTCAAGGTCAGATGTTTACACACTAACTGTTTTCAAGATTCATTTCCAAATAACCATCTCTGGTCATTGCAGTCTCTCCTGCGATTTTCTCTAAATTCTTAAAACATTTAGCCACAGTATCGCCAATGTAGCATCTGGGTGAAAGATGAATTTGCATATCAAGCATAGAAATACACTCCTGAGGTTTGATTTTCATATGTACTGCCAGGCTGCGGGTGAAGAAAGACAGAGAAGAATTTGAGGCTATTTTGGGTTTGATAAGAACACTGAACTTCAGTATTATAAAAGGAGAATGATAATAGTCTATGACATTGTAATCTTTGTGTTTCTGCAGAGGATATTCTGGGGTGGGGTGCGGGCCAAATATGTCTCTCTGTTCAAGCTTCCAGGTACTTAGGCACCGCACAGAGTCACTGTTGCTTCTTCTTTGCTCCCTTCTCCATTGTTTCCTTCCTTCTTTCCTTCCTTCCAAGGTGAGAACGTATGCTTAGGACCTTATGAAGGTAATGGTAGGAATAAGAATTGTACAACAATTATATTCCCAGAAAACCAGACTTTAGGATACATAAGAAAGTCTAGGAGATTGCTTTGATAGGAGAGTCTTCAGAAACTCCTTCAACCATGTACATCCATAAGGAGCAACAATAAATAGACAGAGGCTGTTGGCATTGAAGCCATAGACATCAGGAACCTCCTTTGACTGGAGGTGCCTCTGTGAAGAGCAGTGTGAATACAGATTATCTGGCAAAGACTCGTCTTCTTGTCCTGCCTGTGCAAGAGGCTGTGTATGCAAGCAAGATTATGATCCTTGCACTGGTAGACATAGATGGGAATCATAGTCAGCTCCTGACTAGTCTATGATCTTGGATAAATCATTTGCATATTGTATACAATATTAACTTAAAAAGGGCAGAGGGACACACAGAGATGAAAGAGAGACAGAGAGACAGAGACAGGGAAAGAGAAAATAGAGAGAGACAGAGAGACAGAGACAGAGGCAGACAGACAGACAGACAAAACAGACAGACACATACAGAGACACAGAGAATACAACCGCCTCAGAAGTGCTGAGCAGATACAGGATTACACACATAAAGAGTTTTATTCCATGTCTGGCATATGGCAGAAAGCTTGGTAAGGGCCAGGGATCAACACCATTGTTGTTGTTTTAGCTGAGAGGAGATTATGAGATTAGAATTTTTGGTGTAGTAAGATACCATTCGATTGTAAGAAAAGATAATGAACTCTTTTTTGGGAACCCAGAGCAGTAGACTGGGATCCTAAGTCTGACTGGGGGCCCATGTTGATCCTTAAAACTTTACACTAAAGAAGCCTCACATACCCATTAAAGAGAGTCCCTCGAGGTAAATTATAGACATTCTATATTAAACTGCAAAATTTCCCACATAACTCAGTTTTGTTAGGATATAAACCTCTATAACATTGATCCTTGTCTTACACATTTCATTAAATCCTTGAGCAATCTAAATCAAAATCAAAGGGTCCTCGCTAATCTGCGGGTAGATCCTAAGGCGTCATTTTGGGTGGTGCTTCTAGTTAGTTTCACCTGTCAACTTGACACAGCCTGAAGATATCTGAGTTATTCTAAGGAGGGAGACTGCCTTAATCATATTTGTCTATGGCCATATATTTGAGCCTTAAACGTTAGTCGATATAGAAGGGTCAAGCCTAGGGGGGATCTTGGGAAGGGGAAAGCCTTTGGAATGTAAACAAAGAATATAGAAAATAAAAAAAAAAGAAGGGTCAAGCCTAATGTGGTAGTTCCAGTAGACCACTATAATGTATATCATATATAATATATGCATATAATACATAATATATGCACACAATATATACATACATAATATACCATAATATATACACATAACAATATATGGTATATGTGTGTATACATATATTTTTAAAAGAGTTTGGTAGTCATCAGGGAAATGCAAATCAAAACAACCTTGAGATTCCACCTCACACCGGTCAGAATGACTAAGATCAAAAACTGAGGTGACAGCAGATGCTGGAGAGGATGTGGAGAAAGAGGAACACTCCTCCATTGCTGGTGGGATTGCAAGTTGGTAAAACTACTCTGGAAATCAGTTTGGCAGTACATCAGAAAATTGAACAAAGTATTACCAGAGGACCCAGATACTCCTGGGCATAGACCCAGAAGATGCTCCAACATGGAATAAGGACACATGCTCCACTATGTTCATAGCAGCCTTATTTATAATAGCCAGAAGCTGGAAAGAACCCAAATGGCCCTCAACAGAGGATGGATACAAAAAATGTAGTACATTTATACAATGGAATACTATTCAGGTATTAAAACCAATGAATTCATGAAATTCTTAAGCAAATGGATTGAACTAGGAACTATCATCCTTAGTGAGGTAACCCAATCACAAAAGAACACACATGGTATGTACTCCCTGATAAGTAGATATTAGCCCAGAAACTTGGAAAACCCAAGATATAATTCACAGACCACATGAAGCTTAAGAAGGAAGACCAAAGTGTGGATACTTTGGTCCTTCTTAGATAAGGTACAAAATACCCATAGAAGGAAATACAGAGACAAAGTGTAGATCAGAGACTGAAGGAAAGATCATCCAGAAAGTGCCCCACCTGGGGATCTATCCCATATACAGTTTCAAACCCAGACACTATTGTGGATGCCAACAAGAGCTTGCTAACAGGAGCCTGATAATAGCTGTTTCCAGAGAGGCCCTAACAGTGCCTGACAAATACAGAGGGGGATGTTCTCAGACAACCATTCTCAGCCAACTGATCATGGGGTCCCCAAAGGAGGAGCTAGAAAAAGGGCCCAAGGAGCTGAAGGGATTTGCAACCCCATAAGAGGAACAATAATATGAACCAACTAGTACCCCCAGAGCTCCCAGGGACTAAACCACCAACAACCAGAGTACACATGGAGGGACCCAAGGCTCCAGCCACATGGGTAGCAGAAGATGGCCTGGTCAGACATCAGTGAAAGGAAAGGCCCTTGGTCCTGTGAAGGCTCATTGCCCCAGGGTAGGGGAATGCCCGGTCAGAGAAGCAGGAGTGGGTGGGTTAGTAAGCAGGGGAAGGGGGATGGGATAGAGGGTTTTCGGAGGGGAAAAGAGGAAAGGGGATAACATTTGAAATGTAAATAAAGAAAATATAATAAAAAAATTAGATGAAAAAACCCACAAAACTAGCTGATACCAAAAATTACCTATAATGCATGTAAGTCAGTCTACAGATATACATATATAGTTTGAATGAGATTTTCCCTTCTGATCTGAAAGTGTTCCTCTCAAGAGCCAAAGACCGTCTGACAAAAATCTGATGACCAGGCATGAGAAATCCTCTTTTGAGTTGCTAGTTATAGTTTCTGAAAAGATTCCCAAAACAATACAGGTTACTACCCTCCCCACCTGAGATGAAAGGTAAGTTCCTATTACTAAAGATACCATGCACTTTAGTCTCGGGGTACAGAGGACCCCAAGCTGGACTTAGTCTGAAAGCCTCCTCCCTAAGTACTAGCTTTCAAAGTAGCAGAAGGCACCATGGAAGTTTCCAAAGGAGGAAAGTAAGCACTAGTCACACCCAGGTATGGTGCCTGTGAATCACAATGACCAGCATGGCACAGTGACCCTAAGACTGCAGAAGTAGTCACCAAATCGTCCCAGTACTAATCAGACTTACAATCTGCTCACAGGAGCTAAACCATGCCTGGTACTGGAAACCTAGCCAGCTATCCAGAGTTTGTAAAGTCCCGGGTTTTGGAGGAGACCCTATACCTGCTGCTTTACTAAACTGGCATGAGCCCTACCCACAAATGAAATATTTGTCCCTATACCCACAGGTAAGTGTAGTCCTTACCCTTTATCAAGAAAACTTTGGAACAGATGAACCAACACAAAAAACTTCAAACAATCAAAATACAGAGTTGTGGAACGCAGTCCCCATGGGCACACCCACACACAGTACAACTTCTCTACTTAAAGTTCATGGATCACTGCAAAAGAGGGATTGAAAAAGTGCAATAGCCAATGGGAACAAAGCCTTTGCCTTGAGATTGTATCACCTAGAAATGTTAGAACCTACATCCACGAAGACTCATCCACATAGACTTCCTACATGTGACCTGAAGAAAGATGACACTAATAAACACACTAATGTGGGTGGGCAAAAGCTCACAAGACCTCAACCCTAGGAAAAGAACTACAGAAGATGAAAACAAGCCAAGAGCAAGAGAAATAGTCTTCCTCAGGGAAGAATTCACAAACTGGTTATCCAATATCAAATTGTCAGCCTTAAAAACATACATATAAGTAACATTATATAAATTAAGCAGGTTGTATTCCTGCATTTGGGAACATACACACACACACACACACACACACACATACACACACACACACACACACACACACACACACACGAGGGGGCAGACAGATATACATTCAGGTATATAACAACAGTTAGAGGAAAATGGGCCATAACTTTAAAAAGAGTACAAGGAGGGGTTAAGGTGGAAAGGGGGGGAAGAGAAATGATGTGAGTTTATTATAATACAAAACGAAAACTGAAAAAAGAAAGCAATTCATGAAGAACAAGTCAGGTAGCCACATCCTTCGATGGTCTCTGCTTGAGTCCTGCCCTAACTCCCCTTGTCAAGAGCTGGGAACACGGGGCTATAGAAGCTCAACGTCTGCCTTCTTCTCCTGGCCTTCAGAGTCTCTGAAGTTCTTGTCCTGACTGAGGGTCTCCTGGGCCTGTTTCTCTCTGAGAGGACCAGAGTATAAAGGAGAGCAGTGAATCCAAAGGGGGCAGCCTTTCTTTGTTCTTTGTGCTTGGCTTTGTACAAATGGAAAGACCGAAGGCTTTTGATGTCTTGTTTCACAAAAATATTAGAGAGGTGCTCTGTGTGTGTGTGTGTGTGTGTGTGTGTGTGTGTAAAGTTTTGCATGTTTGATATGTCTACATAATCAATCCCTCCCCTGTTCCCTCTCCCATGAAACCCCAGTGAGAAACATGAAAAAGCCATGTTTCACTTTAAGGTATGAATTAACTGAATGACTGGAACTTGGGGATAAAAAGGAGATGTAGAGACTGGAACAGAGCACATAGTATGATGGTTCTGTAATGCAATGTGTTGGCGGCGGAAAACATTCTTCTCTTTGGATATGATTCATTTCCTATGAAATTACCTTAGCAAAGTAATCTAAAGAATAAATAAAACTTTATATGGGAAGTCATACTTTCTGTAGAATACATCATCAGAAAAATTGAAGCAATCAAAATATTCGACTATACAGGATTTGTTATACAAATTATGGATCTTTCATGACAAGCATTCTTAATGCTTACAAAGCATTTTTTTTAATTTGCCTGTCCTTTCCCTCTATCCATATATGGGAGGGGGCATATGTATATACATGTATATACATGCCTCTCAACCTGAAGGTCAGAAAAAGAAAACAGGTGCCTTTTCTTCCTTGATAAGGGAATCTCACTAAACATAGAGCTGCCGTGTCCTCTCAGGGCACTGGGGTACACACTCACACAGGTGCACACAGGACCATACTCAACTTTTAAATGTAGGTTAGGGGATTTGAACTCAGATCCTCATGTTTCACAGCAAGTGTTCTTTCCTGCGGAGCCATCTCTCCAGTCCCAAGAAGTATTTTTAAAGGCTTAATAAGTACCTATGGTATGATGTTTACCAGAAAATGCTGCCACACTGACTATAATCTCAATTATGTTAAAATACATAGACCATTACTAATAATAAGAAGTAAGTAGTTTGCTGTGAATAGTGAAATTTAGAGGGGTTTTATTTTCTTAGCTATATTTTATATAGATGTCCTTTTCTGCAATAATAATTTAATTATAATAAAATATCGAAATAATATTTTAAATTCTGTCTGTGAGAATGTTAATCAGTCTATGTCACCACCAGAGCCAAAGCAGTGAGCTTAGGCAGATCCTGACCCAAGTCATGAGGGATTAATATATAAGGTCTGATCATAGCAGGGTAATGAGCTGGGCAATCTAGCCTCGGCTACCTCTCAGCTCTCTCTTCTCCTTAGTCACTATTTCCAGACAAAGCTGTGACACCAGGCCTCAGGGCCTCACCTCTGACATTCTTATCCCACCTGATTTTCTCAAGTACTTATGACACTCAGAGTCAGGAAATTGCATCATTATTGTTTGTGCTAATTACGATGAGGCTGTGTTTGTGGCAATAATAAAGCTCACAAAAGAAGTAGACTAATAATATTCTCAATTATTAGAACACTAAATAAGGTGCTTTACATATTTATTGGAAACAAATTTTAAACATGGGCTTTGATTTATTACTTCATTGACAAGCTGCAAAATACTTTATAGAATCGCATCTTCCTACTTTATAAACTTGTTTGCCTGTGATTTTCTAATAAAAAAAAATCAGATGAAAACACATTTCTAAGTTATTTTCTTTCAGCTTTCCAAGGGAGGTTTGTTGTGAATACAGATAATGCAGCTTATTATTATTTTCCTAGATTCTGGTCTGCTGAACCAATTCATTAAAGATTCAAGTCCAAAAAGAAAATTCTTGGAGATAGAATGTTAATACGCCAGTTCAGAGGAAACAATATACAATGGCCTTTGCAGAGCATCCATTGGCTACATCAATCACGGTCTGGAGACAGAGAGAATCTAAAGATGCTCCGAACACCCTTTGTGACCCTGGGACTGTTCTGAGCACATACTCTGAGCCTTGCTTGCCATCGCCAACACCTAATCATATTTTTTAAAACTTGTGTACAATTAACAAGAGCAGTTAAGAAGATAAATAAATCCCCTGACACTTCAAAGGAAAAAATGACAAAAGCGTAAATAAATATAAAATCAATTCATCCGATATATTTAAAATCATCACTGTTCAATTCAGAATGGGTCGCTCTCTCCATATGGGTGAAAAAGAACCCCAACCAGACTAGTCAACGCCTAAAACAGATTTCAGTTTCCAGTGTCTTTAGACAGGCCACTGCACCAAGTTACTTCTTTGATAATTGTATTCACTCCTGAACTGGGCTCAGTTCAGTAAAGTGCTTGCCTTTTATGCACAGGCCCCAACTTCGATCCCCATCAGAGCATAAAATCAAGCAACCTGTAATCCCAGTCCCGGCATTTGGGAGTTAGGAACAGAGGGATCTGAAGGAAAAGCAAGGCCAGCTTGAGTTACAGGTGACCCCATTCAAAAAAAACAAACAAACAAACAAACAAACCTCATGATCCTGTAAATGTGAGTGGATCATTCCTATACGTTTTTGAGCAAAAACTGTCTGTCAGTATGCTGATTAGTAAGAATTTTCAGAGATAATATAATAATACATAGCTCTTAGATTCAGGGAGCCAAAATGACAAGAGATATATGCCATTGCACAGCACCATGAACGACGTGATGGGGACCGTCGAACATGAAGTGATACATTCTACTTAGAAGGTGTGACTGAAAGTTTCAAAGACGTGCTAAGCCCCCAGGGGTGAATAATGGGTATTCCCCAGTGATTTGAGCCGGGAGACCCAAGACATAGATGTGAACAAAGAACGTGTCTGTGAGGCAGTAAGCATAAAGCATGAAAGACATTTCACATCAGAGGCAAAAACACTCTTTGCTTTCACATAAACCTAAGATGATAGTGTCCTCACCGCTGTGCCCACTTAGCCCTCACTGTGCCCTTCCAAAGGGCACCACTGTGTTGTTCCTTTAACAGAGCCGCACCCTAGGTCAGGGAAAATCTTTCCCTATGCCTCTGCACCAGCCAGCGCCCCCCTCCCCCCCCCACACACACAGTGCAGGTCCCAAGGGGATCTCTAGCCCTCCCTGGGGGCATCCACTCTTGTTTTCTCTGCATTCCTGTAAGTTACCTCTCTTGCTGGAGAATATTTTAATCATTCATTTACGTACATATCCATAGCCACCCCTCCCCCCCCATCTAGTCTGTGAAAGTCTAAAAGACAGTCAACTTTTAAATAATGTTATCTTTGATAAACGCAAATGCACTTACATGTGGCGGGCCAAATGCTGAGGATGACAAATGAAACGCACAGTAGGAACGTTTAGTGAAAATAAAAGGAGACACAGATAGCTCATAAGTGGAGGGGAAAAATTTAGAACTGAAGCCCCCTAGGGAAACATTTCCCCTCTATTTAAGTCCAAGCTCTAATCCAAGGATTTCCGCATGCGATTGCCTTGGCATTGACTTAAAACCTCTTCCTAGACAGATTCATAAAGTCTTTCTCTTGTTACAGTTTTAGAGCTCATAAAGGGGAGACTGTGGAGGTAGATCTTTGGATAAAATTTAGTCATATTAAACAGAAGTGTAAGGAAAAGAAAATCCCTGTCTGTCTTTCTTTCATCGCCAAGCTTGTAATCTATTATAAAGGTGTTAAATTTACTGATAGGTGTGAAAATGAGAGAAAAACGAGTCCAAGGGGGGGGGGGAATGCAAGGAGACAATGAACTAAAATTAATGCTTCGCAGGCCTTCGAATTCTCAGTCTTGTTGTCTCCATTTGTTATTTCCATGAATGACCAGCAAGTGAAAGCGCAGCCATCACTCCTAAAAAATAAAGATCATATTAAACTTCATTATGCCTGCGAGTGCCCGAAGACATTACGTGCCTTGTGACCTCACGGGCTTCTCAAACTGCTCCATCCCGGAGTGAAGAAAGTGGCTCATTAACGGGCACCTGGTGTCAGGAGACATGTTATTAAACCGCCTGTCACTCAAGACGCACAGGAAAAAAATGCTTTGTCCAATGCTTTCTGCCACCTACTTCTCTTCAAAATATAATAGCAGAGACTGTTGTGCTGGGAATTGCTGCTAACAATAACCCCAAAACCACAGCCATTTCCCAGACGCCTTTGAGTTAGCAAGAAAGACACTATCTGCCAGGCACGGTACCAGACACCGGGAAGAAACGATTGGTAAGCAGATGACAGGGGAATGGTATAAAATCTGGCTTAGGCTGCATCATCATTCGTTCAGCTACTTCCAACAATGTATCATACAATAACCTAAACAGAAACTTGTTTTTCACAGGTCCCGAGGCTGAGAAATCCATGATCAAAGTGCTGGCAAATTTAGCTTCTAGTGAGGGCCTACTTTGGGCCTCAAAGATGGTTCTTTCTTGTCATGGCATTCTCACATGGTCAGACTTAAGTCTCTGCAAGCAAACCATTAATTTTGAGTAAGTAAATTAGTAAATAAAACAAATTAGTAAGTAAAAAACTAAAAAACTGAAAAGTATTTTAACCAACCTCAAACTATTCTGAACTATCACATATGCCCCCATAAGCAATGCCCACATAGTGCCTAAAATTTCACATTAATAAAACATCTACCTACCTTCCTAATGTGATGATCCTTTAATGTAGTTCCTTGTGTTGTGGTGACCCACCCAACCATAAAATTATTTCATTGCTACTTCTTAACTGTAATTTTGCTAGTGTCCTGAATTGTAATGTAAACATCTGAAATGCAGGATATCTGATATGCAGCCCCCATGAAAGGTTCATTTGACCCCTAAAGGAGGTTGACAACTACTGACCTAACATTTATTGTGTAAGACCATTGTGTCTGTCAGCAAACTAGGCATTCTGGAGAAAAGTAAATTGTAACCCTGGTTGAAGACATGCTCTAATATGCTAGAAAGAAACTACACATTTGTGAAGTCATTCCTCATCAGCATTGCACAAGAGGTCACTTGGGAGGCTTTTTAGAGCTACATATCCTATAACATCTGAATATACCCAGCCTGAGGAGGGCGGAACATGTGAAAGGGCTGTAAGGGCCAGAGGGAGTGGATATCTGCAGCAAAACAGTATTTTCTGTTCCCAACAGCACAGTAGCACACATGAAACCCCAATAGGAGGAGGAGGACGGGCTGTAGAAGACCTGCATGATAGAGAGCAAGCCAGTCAAAAGCTCAGCACCGGTGGGGGAGGGGCTGGTGATGTCTTTCCCCATCTGAGGAGCTATTGGGAGTGCCTGGTCACTGGAAGAGAGAGAACAACTTTTCTTCAGAGATTGTGTTCCTAAGAGACTACACATCCTCCAGCAGTTGGGCCAATACCCATGCACATATGGGCAGCATTAAATGACCCAGTGGCTAGGAAATTAAAGAAACACAACAGAGGGAGCACATAAAGTTGGGAGGGAAAACTAGGGGAAACAGAGGAGAAAATGGGGGGGAGAGGGATGGGGATGGGGAAGGGGGATGGGGGTGGTTTGGAGCCAAACATACTGTATGAAGATATATGACTATGGAATAAAATATTTACTAAAATTTCCTCAGGTGATTCTAAAACTCAAGCAATACAGAAAAGCAATCGAGGCCATTCCCTGCCCCCTTCTAAACACCAGGTCTTCTGGAATATAATAAGTGTGGAGCCTATTACCTCAGTGTAAATGATCTCACCAGAAGGCTAAAAATAAATGATCCCAGGCAACATGAGACTAATAGCAAGAGAAGGCCAAAATGATCTCAGATAATATGCTGAAACTTAATAGCAGACACAAATCTCTTTGAAGATGGGAGATGTTATTGTCCCAGGGTAGGTCACATTTCACAAGCCAGGCGATTCCACCAGAAGTGCTTCCAGGTCTGAGCCAACACCTGTCTTTCTGGAACTTCCTTGAGGTGCTTTGAGCCCTACATTATTCCCTCCCTGCCTCCTCTAAGGAGCAAGTCCACAAAGCCTAAAGTGTGCAGTCCCAAGCCCAATTTGATGCCTGAATAAATCCAGACTAAGGCTGATCAAAATAACCAGGCTCATCCCCAGAAAGAGACGTAAGGAGTCACACTGCTTCCATCACATTGGGATTCAGTGGCCCTTAGACCAGAGCAGCTGTGTGTCTATTGAGTTTCAACTTCTCCCTTAATCCAAAGATCCAAAGTCTACTTCATTCAACCAGACATCTGTCTGGGCCTCCTGTTCTCTGCTTTTGCTCCCAGAGGATATCAGCCCTCTTCACAGAGCACTGATATTCTGTTCAACTGCTATCTGTATATTATCTGTCAATTATTGCTAGATAGCCAGCCAGCTGTTGCTATCTGTACAGTATCATTACTTGTACACTAAATTTCAGCCTCTGTGTATTTATTTAATGCCTGGGCTAATTCTCATTTATTCTTGCATGTTCCTGATGATATATAAACCCTATATTTAGCTCAATCACTAACTTTCAATTGGGATGTCTCTGCCTCCAGTTTTGAATTATAAATGATGTGTTTGGTTGCTGCAACAATAAGACCTACCTCTTTCCATACAATTGCCCTACTTTTACTGGCATTTAGTAAATAGAGGCTATGTAAAATTGACACTCCACCACTAATGTACAAGCATTAATGGTGCTGTGTTCCTCCGGACATTGCTGCAGGCACAAACCCCTTTATTAGTATATGGAGTTGGATGCCTATTTCACTTACATATAACCCGAGGGTATGTTTTGCTGTGAATTCTAACATGTTTCATGTTTTCAGAATTTCCTCTAACCTATAAATCAGGAGGAGATTCTAGTTTTAAAAATTGTCAAAATTGTTCACTCTCTTAAAAATCACTTCATCAATAATAAAACTACCTTCTTGGCATGTGAGTCACAAATACAAAGTTCCTGTTTCAGTCTACACTTATGATTTCTCCTCTTCGTGAACAGACAAACACCTGACCACTTCATTATATCTTTCAATGTAACCAGCCCCATGCTCTTACACATTGAAACTCAGACTATATTAATTCTGAACTACTTGACATTTTCTAAAACTTAAAACTTTATATAAAAATTAGGACATTATGTTGACTTGCTTTTCCTATGAAACTATGGATATAGATAGATACTGCTACCTGTCTTCAGGAATAAAGGTAGTATTGCAAAGTATCTGTTGGGAGATGAGATATTAGGACTAATAAAGATAAGTATTAGTCTTTGTTCACAATGCAGTGAATTTTCTAAATAAGCCTGCAAATCTCTGATATACTTTTTCAGGGCCCAGTAATGATATCAATGGCATACCTACCGTCCATCTCCCAACAAGATATTCTCCAGGTTCAGGGTATCCTAGCATGCATTTCAGCCAAATTGACAGATTATACCCTATAATTTTGAAAATAATCCTTAAAGTTGCTTGTGTGATTCCTTTGAAGTAAAAACTGTAATCTTAAATGTGGTAGCATGGAAGAGATTGGTCATTATTTTTAAACCTGTTTTCCAACAATGCTTTCACAAATAGTGAGAGTTTGGGGTTGTTTTGTTTTGTTTTCTTTTGTTTTTCACTAACAATGTGTTGAGATGAGAGGGACTGAACACTTCTGTGTCTATTTACCAAGAAGAATTCTCAACACTCAGAGTCTGAGAGTTAGCAAGAGAGAGCTAGAAATCAATGCTATGCCTTCAAAATCCAAAAATGGTTGTCTTTTTTTAATTATTATTATTATACAACTAAAACCACTAACAACTGGAAAAAAATATGACAAGAACTACGTACAGGGGGTCAATTTGAAATGTTAAAAATGCAGGAACACAAATTGGAGAAGGAAATGTCTAAAAGTCTAATGAGTAAAATTCAGTGCTAAAATCTAGATGGAATGAAAGGCACTCTTTGGGCATATGTAAATGCACACCACAGCCTAATTACTACTTTACAAGGCCCAAATACAAATGCCTCCGAAAAGACACACCAGTGTGCTGCCCTCCAGTGTTGAAAACGAACGAGCACGCAGGTTGTTACTGGATTTACTACCTAAATTGCCTCTCTGAATTGAGGATAACAAATATATATATATATATATTATACATATATATGTATATATTATATATATATAATTTTTATCTTTAATGACAGACAGCAGTGGTGTTAAAAGCATCATTCCACTTTGAGCAGTAAGGGGCTCAGTGGTAGGTTTTTATTGAAAGAAACATTTTGGGTACAGTAGAGTTCAAGAAATCCCTTTGACTTAACAACTACAATATCACCACTACTGAAATTGTTAGGATTATCACTTGAATTCTATTTTCAGTCTAATTGAATGGCCACAAGCATTTTCCTGTTATAATTATATTTTATATCCTTATAATATGAGGGTTAAATGAGCCTGAAAGGTCACACCGCGACAAATACATGTACTCACACAACAAATCTGAGCTGTGGGAAGCTGTTGCCTGGAGGAAAAAATAATAATAATAAAAATTCTAAGACCGTCTGATGTCCGGGAGAGAAGGTGTCATTACTGATAAGGCACGTCTGTCAAGGATGAGGAAAGCAGGAAGACAGTCCCACAGGTAACACTCACACCCTCCTTTGGTTACATCAGATGACGATCCCTAAGCTCCTCTGCTTATTTTACAGATGAGGAAACTGTGAACCGAGTTAAACAAGACTTAACAGAGGCCATTACCGCGAACCGGTCTCCTGCGTTAAGCAACAACACAGCAAGCCAATATGGAGTTTACTCACAGGCTCCCAGCTTTCCTTAATTGCAAAAGGTTCTGTCAGCAATTAGCCAATTAAGCTAGAACCAATTAAATTAGCTTCCCCCTCCTTGCTGCTTTCTCCAAAGGCTGTCAGATCTCATTGTTGGCTGGAACTCTTTGAACCTGCTTTGATTCCAGGGGTCACCTGCTCGATTCACCGATGACTTTTTGTTTTACTTTGTTGTGCTTTGTTCTGTTTTGTTTATAATTGCTCAAAGACAAGCAGCTAAATTTGATCTGTCTCGGTCTCGGGGAATTTTTCCCTCTAACAGATTGTCAAAGAGCTCACTGATGTTTGAAATCAGGCGAGGTCAAGTACAAAAGTATCCTGTACTCTGGAACATTTTTTTTTTTTTTTTTAGATGCTAAGTGTCTCAGGCCTCCAGTAAGAGTGCCCAAGAAATTCCAGCCCAGACTGAGAAGTGCCGTTCATTTTATAGGCATGTTTCCCATAGTTCTTTGTGGATACCACACTGCTGTTTATCGGCTTCCTTCCATGGAACAAAAGGCTCTCTGAAAGGTAGAGGCCCAGGCAAGGCCCTTTCATCTTACAATCGATCGGGTTTTGTTTTGAGGATTTGTTCATAAGAAAGTAGAATTTTGCATTATGGAGCCATTTCCATGGTTACCTATTGATTTCCTATAGGAAGTACGCTGGTTACTGGGGCGGCAGGCCTTTATCTCGGAAGGTAAATCACCTCCACCAGTCTGCTCTCTCTGCAGCCCGAGGCACGGGAAAAGAAACGAGCTCCTCTCGAAATTACAAGAATGAGACAAATAAATGATTCATGCAAGTTGGTTTTGCATGAATAAGTGATTAATCCTCTCTTTCAACCTTGCTAAGAGAAGAATGCAGGATTAATGTCATTCTATGCAAATTGAAGCCCACTTTCCCGAGTTCTGACCTAATTATAGGGAGTGGGGAGGCAAAATATACCCGAAATTTCTTGCTCTTAAAATAAATAGGATCTGCTACTGAAAACTCGTGAAGAGCCTTTTCCCTAGAAGCGAGACCTGTCCAGACATGAGGTCGCGATTCCTCTAAAGGTTCCCCCAGAACTACCTGCGTGTTCTTTCAGAATCTACAACATCATCTGGCCCTAATGGTCTAAAGCAAACAAACTATGTTTGAGCCTTTAGTTTTAAACAGTCTAAGTGGCAGCCTCAGTGTACTGAACTGGTTATAGTGGGTAAAATAAGACACCTAGGGTACCATGGTCTCCGCTGAATGAAAAACCATACACACCATTAAAAAAAAAAAATCAATTTGAAATGTTCAAGAACCCAAGACTAACACACACCAACAGATGACATTTCCTTAACCTGAAGGCAGAAAATAGCAATACCTCTCATCAGAGGTGTGGCTCAACTCCGCACAAGAGGCTTAGGTCTCTGCCCAGTAAACTAACATTACATTTACCTCTAACCTGGTATCTTAGACATAAACTTTGACCAACTAAATAATTCTACAGACTTCCCCAAAAAAGACTGTCCTAGCAGTGGGAAATGGTCAGAAAAGGCTTCTTGGACAGGGAATGGGGTGTGTGTGTTGAATATTTGGAGGAACTCTGAAAAAGCTATAACACTTGAACAGGTAAAAGGGGAAAGGTTGTTATAGTTAGTGGAGCGTCACTGCAGAGCTTGGCCCCTCCCCAACACTTAATATCCACCCATTAGCTTATTTTATTTTTGCAACTCTCCGGGGGAACGGGTGCTTCATTCGTTTCTCATTTTATACAGGCGATCACGTTGTTGTTAAACACTGAGATTCTGAGAGCCAGTAGCTAGGATTTCGGTGCAGACTGTCTCCTGAATTCACAGTTGCTGCAGGCACAGTGAAAGAGCTGTCCGTGGCAGGTGAGCGAACTACACAGCCAGAGGCCAGCGGAGGGCAAAGCACCCAATCCAGGGCTGAGTAATAAAGGCCGTGAGGGAGGGGCTGGGAAACGGGCTGCACGAGGGTGGAGCGTACAAGAAGCAGAGCTCTGAATGCCATTCTTAGGAGGATCAGAGGAGAGAACTGAACTCCAGCTGAGAAGGTACCAATTAATTCAGGTGGCGCTGACCTGTGAGAGGGAAGAGGTCTTAATCACAAGAATGCGGAATGCTCATTACCCAACCTTTTAATTAGCAAAGAGACTACCCAACCCGGGAAAGTGATCAGCAAAAAAAACTAAAATTTGATCACGCTGTTAAGGAAAGGGGTGGGAAGGGGCCCTGAAAAGAAATAAACAATCCTCTGATCTCTCCCAGGCAACAAATCTGTATTTCAGATGTTGATTTTCCTACCTTCCTGGTTCCCCACTGGAGATAAAACAAGCAAAAGATAGAACAGATGGGACTGAAAACACAAAGAACCTGATGAAAGACGTAAAAAGTGAAAAGCAAGGCTGGGGGAGGGGTATAAGGAGAAGAAACTGGAAAAGAAGAACAAAGCACACAAAATGGCTATACTGGTTTTCGTTATGCATCTGTGCGTCATAAGCGACATAAAGCAACTAGTGGTGGAGACTGGTGCCTGGGGCAGTCACACTACTATTTCAGAAGACAAGTCCCCTTTAGAACCAGATCAGGTGCATTATGCACTGCCACTCAGGTCTGAAAACACAAGAGCATAGAGGTGGCTCTGTGGTTAAGAGCACTGACTGCCCGCAGAGGTCTGGGGTCCAACAACCAACACCCCTGTAGTAGCTCATAACCTTCTGTAACTCCAGTTCCGAGGGATCTAGCCTCTGCAGGCAACAGGCACACGTGCAGGGCACAGAAATACAGACAGAACACCAATATCAAAAAAAAAAAAAAAATGAAATGTGTAAATTTAAACCAAGCAGAAAGAGAAAATAAGAGATACTCAAAGACTGGATCGTCTGCATGTAGTATTCATGTGAATGAAACCTAAGAAAGGACCCTGGCCTGGGAATCAGGAAGTGAGTTCCTCCTCCCCCCAAAAGTATAAATGCATTTATGTCTCCAAAGGACCAGACAAGCAATGGAGGGCCAGCCCCATGCTTCTCAATGCCTAGGAGTGTGGACCTTCTCTCCTCCCCAGGAACTGCTAAAGAAGTCTCACCAGCACTCAAAGGCCGCTTTGCCTTTTCCTAAGTCATGCAATTATTCTCTTTGCCACAATAATAGATAGAACCACTTCTTTGCCCTCAAAAATCACACACAGGGGAAAAAAAAAAAAAAACAAGGTGAGACAGGAGGAGCCCACATTAGGCTGTGTGACTTTTTGCAGACTAGAAGAAGCCACTAAAGGGACAAGCTCCTCCTCTTCTTCTAAAGAAGACGCCATTGTTTCATTGAGAAAGTGAAAAGAAGTATGATAGTGCCATTCCTGGAAGATCATCTGTTATTTACAGAAATGTCTAACGTGGTTGTAGTCTTGCATGCATTATTTCATTCAATTCCCCCAATAATCCTGTGGATTATTATTTCAGTTGCACAGATGAGAAGCTGCAGCTTCAGGTAGATTAAATGGCCTAAATCCCTCTGGAATTAGCACTGTGCCCTGAGCTACCTGAAAACCACAAAGCTGATACCAGGAACACAGTCCAAGTCTTCTGAGTGCACCTGCCGTGACCGATCTCAGGACTGTCTGGCCCACGCAAGGGTGTACTACGAGACTGCACATACATTTTAATGGCCAAAAATGATCTCCATTAGAAATTTGGCTGCACTCCAATAATTTGTAAGGCACTGGAGTAATGGATCAATTGGATATTTTTTTTTTGTAAGTTCAAGGATTTTATAACAGGATGAAGGTTGCAAGTTAGCCAATAATAGAAAGTGAAGACATTTTATGCTTTGATGTATTTGAACCACACAGATGTACAAGGAGGGAGGAAGTGCATCAAGAGGGTGACAGAGGTGAGGAAATGGAGGGTGTGGTGAGGAAGAAAGAAAGGGGGAAGGAGGAGAGAAAGAGGAAGAGACAGAGAAAGAGGATGAATCACGGAGACATGGTGAGTGGCGCACCCTGTATTAGGCCAGATATTTCCTTATCTCTTCATTCTCCCAGCACACCATGTAACTGTCAGTCTTTCCACTGTATCCCAGTTTACCACGGCTCTCCACATCACTTAGAATGACCTGGTCCTACACAGTCTGGCCCCTGCTCCCTCTCTGACATGCATCCTAGCACACCAAATCCCTTCTGCCTTCAACACGCTAGTTCAGTTCTGTTCTCTCCACTCCAAACGCTCTTTCTCTCCCTACAGATGTCCATGTACCTGGTTTCTTTCCCTCCCCCACCTGGTCTCTATATAAATGTTACTTCCTCATCCTGACTCCCCTAAAGCACACCTCCTCACTTGATTATCTGTATCCTTGTTCTGCTGTATTTCCCTTTGAGAGACTTATAACTAACTTGCTTTCTTTCTATTTATTTGTTTTCTGGCTCCTCACTTCTTACCTGGAGTATAAACTCCAGAGAGGCATGACTTGATTTATCTTATTCCATCCACGAAGTTCTACATAGTATCCTACACATAATGAATACTCAATTAAAAAACACATCTTTATTCCTGATTCAGACTTTGAGCCTAAAATTCTTTCTGAGTGTGCCTTTGCTGACATACAGTCATATACCTGATACCTTCCCATCACTTGAAAGAAGACTTCTTGGATTATCCTATTTAAAATCGTTCTTCCCTGCATGCAGTCACTCTTTGTCTAATTACTCTCTTTGGTATTCTTCCAGACACTTCTCTTCAATGAAATAATATCACTGTGGCTTTTTATTATCTATCACACTAAAGCCTAAGTATCATGAGAAATAGAGCCAATGGGAGCACCATGTTCTCATTCACTGCCCATATAGAGCCACAGAAGTGCAGAGCATGCAAAGCCATGTGAAACAAGCCAATAACCAACAGGCATCTGTATATAGATGTCTTGGCATCACCATAATAAGTGCTTACTAGCTATGAATTAATTTTTTTACTAGAAAAATTAATTTTTTTCCATAGAAATGGGGAAAAAACAATAGACAATGAGCACAGGAAAACTATTCAAAGCAAAAGCTCAAAGCACACATTGCACCTAACACAATAATTGTGGGCCTCAACACTCCACTATCCTCAATGGACCAATCAGGAAAACAGAAACTAAACAGAGACACAGGAAAACTTATTGAAGCTTTGGACCAATTGGATTTAATATATATATATATATATATATATATATATATAAAACATTTTTTTCCTAAAGCAAAAGAATATACATTTTTCTCAGCACCTCATGGTACCTTCTCCAAAATTGACCATATAATTGGTCACAAGACAGACCTCAACAAATATAAGAAGATCGAACTAATCCCATGGCTCCTATCGGATCACCATGGAGTATGAGTGGTCTTCCATAGCAACAAAAACAACAGAAAGTCCACATACACATGGAGGCTGAACAATATTCTACTCAATGATACCTTAGTTAAGGAAGTAATTAAGAAAGAAATCAAAGACTTTTTAGAATTTAATGAAAATGAAGGCACAACATACCCAAATCTATGGGACACAATGAAAGCAGTGCTAAGAGAAAAACTCATAGCTCAGAGTGCCTCCAAAAAGAAACAGGAGAGAGCATATACTAGCAACTTAATGGCACACTTGAAAGCTCTGGAACAAAAAGAAGCTAATTCACCCAGAAGGAGTAGAAGACAGGAAATCATCAAACTCAGGGCTGAAATCAATCAAGTTGAAACAAAGAGAACCATACAAAGAATCAACAAAACCAGGAGCTGGTTCTTTGAGAAAATCAACAAGATAGCTAAACCCTTAGCCAGACTAATCAAAGGGCACAAAGACAGTATCCAAATTAACAAAATTAGAAATAAAAAGGGATATATAACAACAGAAACTGAGGAAATTCAAAAAATCATCAGATCCTACTGCAAAAGCTTATACTCAACACAACTGGAGAATCTGGAGGAAATGAACAATTTCCTAGAGAGATACCAAATACCAAAATTAAATCAGGATCAAATAGATCATCTAAACAGTTCCATAACCCCCAAAGAAATAGAAGGGGTCATAGAAAGTCTTCCAACCAAAAAAAGCACAGGATCAGATGGTTTTAGTACAGAATTCTATCAGACCTTCAAAGAAGACCTAATACCAAGACTCTTCAAATTATTCCACAAAATAGAAATAGAAGGAACACTACCCAACTCATTCTACAAAGCCACAATTATGCTGATACCAAAACCACACAAAAATCCAACTAAGAAAGAGAACTTCAGACCAATTTCCCTTATGAACATCGATGCAAAAACACTCAATAAAATTCTTGCCAACCGAATCCAAGAGCACATCAAAATGATCATTCACCATGATCAAGTTGGTTTCATCCCAGGGATGCAGGGATGGTTCAATATATGGAAATCCATCAATGTACTCCACTACATAAACAAACTCAAAGAAAACAACCACATGGTCATCTCATTGGATGCTGAAAAAGCATTTGACAAAATTTAGCATCCTTTCATGCTAAAATTCTTACAGGAATTCAAGGACCATACCTAAACATAGTAAAAGCAATTTACAGCAAACCGGTAGCCAACATCAAATAAATGGAGAGAAACTTGAAGCAATCCCACTGAAATCAGGGACTAGACAAGGCTACCCCACTCACCATATCTTTTCAGTATAGTACTTGAGGTACTAGCCAGAGCAATTCGACAACATAAGGAAGTCACAGGGATACAAATTGGAAAGGAAGATGTCAAACTATCACTCTTCGCAGATGATATGATAGTATACTTAAGTGACCCAAAAAACTCCACCAGAGAACTCCCACAGCAGATAAACAACTTCAGCAAAGTGACTGGTTATAAAAATCAACTCAAGCAAATCAGTAGCCTTCCTATACAGAAAGGATAAGCAGGCTGAGAAAGAAATTAGGGAAATGACACCCTTCACAATAGCCACAAACAATATAAAGTATCTTGGTGTGACTCTAACCAAACAAGTGAAAGATTTGTATGACAAAAACTTCAAATCTCTGAAGAAAGAAATAGAAGAAGACCTCAGAAAATGGAAAAAAATCTTCCATGCTTGTGGGTTGGCAGGATTAATATAGTTAAAATGGCAATCTTGCCAAAAGCAATATACAGATTCAATGCAATCCCCATCAAAATCCCAACTCAGTTCTTCATGGGGGTAGAAAGAGCAATTCTCAAATTCATCTGGAATAACAAAAAACCCAGGATAGCTAAAACTATTCTCAACAGTAAAAGAACTTCTGGGGGAATCAGTATCCCGGACCTTAAGCAATACTTCAGAGTAGTAGTGTTAAAAACTGCATGGTATTGGAACAGTGACAGGGAAGTGGATCAATGGAATAAGATTGAAGACCCAGAATTGAACCCACACATCTATGGCCAATCGATCTTCGACAAAGGAGCTGAAAACATCCAGTGGAAAAAAGATAGCCTTTTCAACAAATGGTGCTGGCTCAACTGGAGGTCAGCATGCAGAAGAATGAGAATTGATCCACTCTTATCTCCTTGTACTAAGATCAACTCCAAGTGGATCAAGGACCTCCACATAAAACCAGACACACTAAAACTAATAGAAAAGAAACTGGGGAAGACCCTAGAGGACATTAGCTCAGAGGAAAGTTCCTGAACAGAACACCAATAGCTTATGCTCTAAGATCAAGAATAGACAAATGGGACCTCATAAAATTACAAAGTTTCTGTAAGGCAAAAGATACTGTCAAAAGGACAAATCGGCAACCAACAAATTGGGAAAAGATCTTCACCAACCCTACATCAGACAGAGGGCTAATATCCAATGTATACAAAGAACTCAAGAAGTTAGACCCCAGAAAAGCAAATAACCCTATCAAAAAATGGGGTACAGAGCTAAACAAAGACTTTTCACCTGAAGAAATTCGGATGACTGAGAAGCACCTTAAGAAATGGTCAACATCATTAGTCATTAGGGAAATGCAAATCAAAACAACCCTGAGATTTCACCTCACACCAGTCAGAATGGCTAAGATTAAAACTCAGGAAACAGCAGGTGTTGGCGAGGATGTGGAGAAAGATGAACACTCCTCCACTGCTGATAGGATTGCAAGCTGGTACAACCACTCTGGAAATCAGTCTAGGGGTTCCTCAGGAAACTGGACACAATACTTCCGGAGGACCCTGCCATACCACTCCTGGGCATATACCCAGAAGATTCCCCAGCATTAGTAAGGATACATGCTGCACTATGTTTAAAGCAGCCTTATTTATAATAGCCAGAAGTTGGAAAGAACCCAGATGTCCCTCAACGGAGGAATGGATACAAAAAAATGTGGTATATATACACAATGGAGTACTATTCAGCCATTAGAAACAATGAATTCATGAAATTCTTAGACAAATGGATGGAGCTGGAGAACATCATACTAAGTGAGGTAACCCAGTCTCAAAAGCATACCCATGGTATGCACTTACTGAAAAGTGGATATTAGCCTAGAATCTTGGAACACCAAAGACACAATCCACATACCAAATGATGTCCGAGAATAAGGAAGGAGTGGTCCCTGGTTCTGGAAAGGCTCAATGCATCAGTGTAGGGGAATACCAGAACAGGGAAGTGGGAAGGGGTGGATGGGGGAACAGGGGGAGGGAAAAGGGCATATGGGACTTTGGGGGGCCAGGAACCAGGAAAAGGGAAATGAAATGTAAATAAAGAATATATCCAATAAAAAAAGAAACCAAAAATAATTCAAAGCAAAAAGAACAGTATAAGTAGTTTTTCTTAAACTGTGTCTCCTCAAGAGCTTGGCACAGATGTCTCCATGTTGGACAAAAATAGTGGAGAGTGCCCACAGTTTATCCCATAGCTTCTAGGAGATTCTTTCATTCCCATAAGTCAAAAATAATGTGCATAGCTTCTGACAACTCCCCTATGATGTTCAAAACTATGTTAAACACACAAGTATCTCAACCTCTGGAATGGCATCTAATATACATGTCAATGTCTACTCCATTTTTTTAAAAAATTCTCTATGGTAAGCTAACAGATGTAGTTAGTTTTCAAACACAACCAAAACTTTGATGGGGTTTTTATGTGTCTGCCCAAGAATGAGAAAAAGTTAGATAGCAACCAATAAAGTCAATGAAGCTAAAAATGCAGATACTGTGGCCTTAAGCGTTTATATCTTTAAATCAATATTTGTAGCAAGATTTATTATTCTAAAGATAACTTATGTGATAGAAATGGACTTCTAAAGTGTAAACAATAAAAATGAAGACCATTTTTATGTATCTTCAAGGTTCTTTTATAGACCCCAACTGAAAAACAAGGGTTACTTCTAGACCCAGGTCAAACTCTTAATCTTGACTTTGGGGATTATTTAGACATAACTGCTTTTATCAAAAATAAAAAGTCCATTCATATACTTTCGCCACTCTGACATACAATTAAGCTTTAATGAAATCAGGTCAGGAGTTAAAAGATGTTGCAGAGAATGTTGAATCTTGATTAAAAACGTCTGTACTCCAATCTGAACTCTGGGGAATGCTCTGAATGTGATCACTGACACAGAAGAAACAGTACATGCAATGTTCACTCACAGACCAGTACCCCGGCTGACTATGTCTCTCTGTGATTCACCATTTTCCTTGAGGAGGAAGAATTAATATGCCCAAGCCTTGAGTCTATCCTCTCAAGAGGACAAGTGCTTCCCACAAAGATCCAAGGAAACCAGCAACTGCCTTATGCAATGCTTATAAAACTAAACCTGGTGCACCAGCCTCTGGTCATGCCAGCTTTGCCAACCATAAAAGTTGATGTGGCAGACCCTATGGGTGGCTATGAGATCTCAAAGCTTAAATTCCAGCCTGAAAATTACTCCAGGGGAGAGTTGCATAGCATCTGGAGCACAAATGTTGAGTCAGCAGCATGGAGTACCATGCTGCTATATCCTGGGCAATTCCTGACTGTAGTAAAGAGAAACCTGTATTTCCCTAAAAATTCAACCTAAAAGTCCCAAAACCTAAGAATGGAAATCTCCCAACCAGAATCTGACCAGATATGGTGAACTGCTATGTGTTATTTGCCTTGGTTTATACAATACCTATGTTGCTTAGATTTTTCATCACTATTGTGAGAAAACATCTTAATGAAGTGTGGATGTATCCCTCAAAGGCATGCTTCAGTGACACAATGTCTCTGGATAAGCCCTACTTCCTGTTAGTCTACAAACTATCAATAATAACTTTCTAAATCTATCAAGGAGTAAATCTACTAGTCAGAGCTCTTAGGATAAAATCACTTCAAGACAGCCCCAATAGCTGGGAACCAAGATTTTTCAGAAAGAGCTTCTGTGGGTGATTTTGGATCCAAACCACAGTAGTGCCTCTACTGACAGATAGCATTGCAAGATGTGGAATGACACACAGTGGTAAAATCTAGAGGCTACCAAAATAGGACCATAAGATTAAAATGACATAACTTTAAGGTATAAATTTTTATATGCTTACTTTAGAACTTTTTTTTTAATTTTTATTTTCTATATTCTATGTTTACATTCCAAAGGCTTTCCCCTTTCCCAGTTCCCCCCCACCATATGTCCCATAATTCCTCTCCCCCCCTGCTATTCCCCACTCATTCCCCCCCCACGATTTCTCTGTTCTGGGTCTACAATACTGGATCCAATCTCTATAGGCCCAGGGTCCTCTCCTTTCTTCTTCTTGGGAGTCATTTGACTTGCTAATTGTGCCTTGAGGATTTAGGGATTCTGGGCTCATTAATATCCACTTATCAGTGATTGCATTTCATGTGTATTCTTTTGTGATTGGGTTAGCTCACTTAGGATGATAGTTTCCAGATCTAACCATTTACCTACAAATTGCATGAATTCATTATTTTTAATTGCTGAGCAGTACTCCATTGTATAAATATATCACATTTTCTGTATCCATTCCTCTTTTGAGGGATATCTGGGCTCCTTCCAATTTCTGGCTATTATAAACAAGGCTGCTATAAACATAGTGGAGCATGTGTCTTTATTGTATGCAGAGGAATCCTCTGGGTATATGCCCAGGAGTGGTATGCCAGGGTCCTCTGGAAGTGACATGCCCAATTTTCTGAGAAACCGCCACACTGATTTCCAGAGTGGTTTTACCATTTTGCAATCCCACCAACAGTGGAGGAATGTTCCTCTTTCTCCACATCCTCGCCAGCACTTGTTGTCTCTCAAGTTTTTAATCTTAGCCATTCTGACTGGAGTGAGGTGGAATCTCAGGGTTGTTTTGATTTGCATTTCCCTGATGACTAATGATGTTGAACATCTCTTAAGGTGTTTCTCGGCCATTCGAATTTCTTCTGGTGAAAATTCTTTGTTTAGCTCTGTGCCCCAATTTTTGATAGGGTTATTTGGTTCTTTGGGGTCTAACTTCTTGAGTTCTTTGTATATATTGGATATTAGCCCTCTGTCGGATGTGAGGTTGGTGAAGATCATTTCCCACTTTGTTGGTTGCCGTTTTGTCCTTCTGACAGTGTCCTTTGCCTTACAGAAACTTTGTAATTTTATGAGGTCCCATTTGTCAATTCTTGATCTTAGAGCATAAGCTATTGGTGTTCTGTTCAGGAATTTCCCCCTGTGCCCTGTCCTCCAGGGTCTTCCCAAGTTTCTTTTCTAATAGTTTCAGTGTGTCTGGTTTTATGTGGAGGTCCTTGATCCACTTGGAGTTGATCTTAGTGCAAAGAGATAAGAGTGGGTCAATTCACATTTTTTTGCATGTTGACCTCCAGTTGAACCAGCACCATTTGTTGAAAAGGCTATCTTTTTTTCACTGGATGGTTGTGGCTCCTTTATCAAAGATCAAGTGACCATAAGTCTGTGGGTTCATTTCTGGGTCTTCAATCCTATTCCATTGATCTACCTGCCTGTTGCTGTACCAATACCATGCAGTTTTTAACACAATTGCTCTGTAGTAGTGCTTGAGGTCAGGGATATTGATTCCCCCACAAGTCCTTTTATTGTTGAGAATAGTTTTAGCTATCCTGGGTTTTTTGTTGCTCCAGATGAATTTGAGAATTCCTCTTTCTAGATCTATGAAGAATTGATTTGGGATTTTGATGGGGATTGCATTGAATCTGTAGATTGCTTTTGGCAAGATGGCCATTTTTACTATATTGATCCTGCCAATCCAGGAGCAGGAAATATTTTTCCATCTTCTGAGGTCTTCGATTTCTTTCTTCAAGGACTTGAAGTTCCTGTCATACAGATCTTTCGCTTGTTTGGTTAGAGTTACGCCAAGGTACTTTATGTTGTTTGTGGCTATTGTGAAGGGTGTTATTTCCCTAACTTCTTTCTCAGCCTGCTTGTCCTTTGAGTACAAGAAGGCTACTGATTTGCTTGAGTTAATTTTATATCCAGCCACTTTGCTGAAGTTGTTTATCAGCTGTAGAAGTTCTCTGGTGGAGTTTTTGGATCGCTTAAGTAGACTATCATATCGTCTGCAAATAATGATACTTTGACTTCTTCCTTTCCAATTTGTATCCCTGTGACTTCCCTAAGTTGTCTAATTGCCATCGCTAGAACTTCAAGTACTATATTGAAAAGATATGGAGAGAGAGGGCAGCCTTGTCTAGTCCCTGATTTTAGTGGGATTGCTTCAAGTTTCTCTCCATTTATTTTGATGTTGGCTACTGGTTTGCTGTAGATTGCTTTTACTATGTTTAGGTATGGGCCTGAATTCCTGCTCTTTCCAAGACTTTTAGCATGAAAGGATGCTGAATTTTGTCGAATGCTTTTTCAGCATCTAATGAGATGACCATGTGGTTTTTTTCTTTTAGTTTGTTTATGTAGTGGATTACATTGATGGATTTCCATATATTGAACCATCCCTGCATCCCTGGAATGAAGCCTACTTGATCATGGTGAATGATCGTTTTGATATGCTCTTGGATTTGGTTGGCAAGAATTTGATTTAGTATTTTTGCATCTATATTCATAAGAGAAATTGGCCTGTAGTTCTCTTTCTTTGTTGGATCTTTTTGTGGTTTAGGAATCAGCATAATTGTGGTTTCGAAGAACGAGTTGGGCAGTGTCCCTTCTGTCTCTATTTTGTGGAATAGTTTGAAGAGTATTGGTGTTAAGTCTTCTTTGAAGGTCTGGTAGAATTCTGCACTAAAACCATCTGGTCCCGTACTTTTTTTGGTTGGGAGGCTTTCTATAACCCTTTCTATTTCTTTAGGGGTTATGGGACTGTTTAGCTGATCTACTTGATGCTGATTTAATTTTGGTATTTGGTATCTGTCTAGGAAATTGTCCATTTCCTCCAGATTCTCAAGTTGTTTTGAGTATAGGCCTTTGTAGTAGAATCTGATGATCTTTTGAATTTCCTCTGTTTCTGTTGTTATATCCCCCCTTTTCATTTCTAATTTTGTTAATTTGTATACTGTCAATGTGCCCTTTGGTTAGTCTACCTAAGGGTTTATCTATCTTGTTGATTTTCTGGAAGAACCAGCTCTTGGTTTTGTTGATTCTTTGTATGGTTCTCTTTGTTTCTACTTGATTGATTTCAGCCCTTAGTTTGATGATTTCCTCTCTTCTACTCCTCCTGGGTGAGTTAGCTTCTTTTTGTTCTAGGGCCTTCAGGTGTGCTGTTAAGTTGCTAGTATATGCTCTCTCCAGTTTCTTTTTGGAGGCACTCAGGGCTATGAGTTTTCCTCTTAGCACTGCTTTCACTGTGTCCCAAAGATTTGGGTAGACTTTAGAACTTTTAATATCTCTCTTCCTACATAGATTATGTGAATCTCTTAGAAAATATGTGGAAAACCATTTGTGTGTGTGTGTGTGTGTATGTGTGTGTGGGTGTGTGTGTGTTTGTGTGTGTGTGTGTGTGTGTGTGTTTATAAATACATTCAACTGGGAAAGGGGAAAGCCTTTGGAATGTAAACAAAGAATATAGAATAAAAAATTTAAAAAATTAAAAAAAATAAATAAATACATTCACATATATTCCACATATTTCAAATGACCCCCTGGGTATATATGTATGTAGTTTGTATGCATGTGTGTGCCTGTGTGTTATTAAATTTAGACTTAGGTTTCTGGGCACAAAATCCAGCGGTTTGTGAGATTGAGGCCCTCAAAGTCATAGATATTATGATATCCGTATGGAGACTACAGGAAGTAGGATGTCTGGGAGATGAATGAGACTGGCAAAGAAGCTGCTGTCATAATGAATTTTGCATTCTCTGGACTCCTGTCTAGTCATTTTCCTCAGATATTTACACATATCCTTATTTTGTTTTATTTTATATTTAATTATGAATACATATGTATGGATATGTGCACATGAGTGTAGGTACCCAAGGAGGCCAGAAGAGGGCATCAGATCTCCTGACTAGTTTGAGCACTGGAAACAAAAATTCAGATTCTCTACTAGAGCAGTATATGCTCTTAATTTCTTAGACAATTCTCTAATCCTCTGCTAAGCTATTTAAGTGATCCAGACCCTACTAAGTCTGTAGGGACAGACAGACAGAGACAGACAGACAGACAGACAGACAGACACACACACACACACACACACACACACATGCACGCACACATGCACACACGCATATAGACACTTTCTTCAATAGATTGTATTGAAAAGTTGTCTCGAGAGGAGGGCACAGGCGCCTAGGTTCTGCAGCACGGTCCCTGTGAGCTTAGGACTTGCACCTAGGCAGCCGGACCCACCCAGCTCCCCAGGACCCCGGACCAGCAACAGCAGCAGGCCTCCATATTGCAACCAGGACACAGCTGGAAAGGCGCAGGTAGGGACCCCGTCTGGGACTAGAGCAGGGAGCGCTGCTAAGCCCCCGCCCAGAGGAGGGCACAGGCGCCTAGGCTCTGCAGCACGTCCCTGCGAGCTTAGGACGTGCACTGAGGCAGCCGGACCCACCCAGCTCCCCAGGACCCCGGACCAGCGATAGCAGCAGGCCTCCATATTGCAACCAGGACACAGCTGGAAAGGCGCAGGTAGGGTCTCCGTCTGGGACTGGAGCAGGGAGCGCTGCTAAGCTCCCGCCCAGAGGAGGGCACAGGCGCCTAGGTTCTGCAGCACGGTCCCTGTGAGCTTAGGACTTGCACCGAGGCAGCCGGACCCACCCAGCTCCCCAGGACCCCGGACCAGCAACAGCAGCAGGCCTCCATATTGCAACCAGGACACAGCTGGAAAGGCGCAGGTAGGGACTCCTTCTGGGACTGGAGCAGGGAGCTCTGCTGAGCTCTCGCCCAGAGGCGGGCCCAGGCACCTAGGCTCTGCAGCACGGTCCCTGTGAGCTTAGGACTTGCACTGAGGCAACCGGAACCACCCAGCTCCCCAGGACCCCGGACCAGCTATAGCGGCAGGCCTCCATATTGCAACCAGGACACAGCTGGAAAGACACAGGTAGATAGATTCCATCAGGGGCTACCACGTGAGGGGATCTGCTAGGCTCTCCCTACTAGGCAGGCCTAGCAGCGCCTACCTAGGCTCTGCTGCACTCCCCCACACTTGCCAGAGTCCTCAGGCCGGGCACAAAGTCAGCCGGTGGCAGCCAGCTCGTGATCCCGTTGAGCAGCAATCACGCATAACCACCAGTAAAGAAACAACAGGTAAGCCCAGCCTCGCAGGAGATTCAAACACCAGCCAGTGACAACAAGGTCAACTAACACCAGAAATAACCAGATGGCAAAAGGTAAACGAAGGAATGTCACTAACAGAACTCAAGGCAACATGACAGCATCTGAACCCAGTTCGCCAACAACAGGAAGCCCTGGATACCCCAAAACACCAGAAAAACAAGACTTGGATATAAAATCACTGGTCAGGATGCTGGTAGCTGAACACATAGAAAAATCTCGTAAAGAAATAGAGGAGAAAATGGATCAAAAGTTAGAAGCCTTTACGAGGCAAATACAAAAATCACTTCAAGAAATGCAGGAGAAGATGGATCAAAGAGAAGAAGACAATAAGGAAGAAAGACAAAAGTCACTTAAAGAACTACAGAAGAACGTGGGCCAACAAGTAGAAGCTATGAAAGAGGAAGCACAAAAATCTATTAAAGAAATACATGAAAACACAATCAAGCAAGCGAAAGATCTGAGCACATCCATCCAGATACTAAAAACAGAAGTAGAAACAACTAAGAAATCACAGAGGGAGACAACATTGGAGATAGAAAACCTGGGGAAGAAATCAGGGGCCATAGATGCAAATATCAACAATAGAATACAAGAGATAGAAGACAGAATATCAGAAGCCGAAGATACCATAGGAACCATTGATTCAACAGTCAAAGAAAATACTAAATGCAAAAAGGCTGTAACCCAAAACATCCAGGAAATCCAGGACGCAATGAGAAGACCAAACCTAAGGATCATAGGTATAGACGAGAATGAAGACGTACAAGTTAAAGGGCCAGCAAATATCTTCTACAAAATTATGGAAGAAAACTTCCCCAACCTAAAGAGAGAGATGCCCATGAATATACAAGAAGCCTATAGAACCCCAAACAGACTGGACCAGAACAGAAACACATCCCGTCACATAATAATCAAAACTCCAAATGTACTAAACAAAGAAAGAATATTAAAGGCAGCAAGAGAAAAAGGCCAAGTAACTTATAAAGGAAGACCTATCAGAATAACACCAGACTTCTCACCTGAGACCATGAAAGCTAGAAGATCCTGGGCAGATATAATGCAAACTCTAAGAGAACACAAACTCCAGGCAAAACTACTTTACCCAGCAAAGCTCTCAATCGCCATAGATGGAGACATCAAGGTATTCCATGACAAAACCAAATTTGCACGATATCTTTCCACAAATCCAGCCCTACAAAGGATAATAGGGGGAAAACACCAAGACAAGGACGGAAACTACACCCGGGAAGAAACAAGATAGAAACCTCCTCTCATCAAACCTAAAAGAAGGTAACCTCTCGAATATTAAAAAAATAAATAAAATAAATAAATATAATTTCAAAAATGTCTGGAGGAAATAATTACTATTCCTTAATATCTCTTAACATCAATGGACTCAATTCCCCAATAAAAAGACATAGATTAACAGACTGGATACGGAAACAGGACCCTACATTTTGCTGCATACAGGAAACCCATCTCAGTGTTAAAGACAAACACTGCCTTAGAGTAAAAGGCTGGAAGACAATTTTACAAGCAAATGGTCCCAGGAAACAAGCTGGAGTAGCCATTCTAATATCAGATAAAATTGACTTCCAACCTAAAATCATCAAAAGAGACTCAGAAGGTCACTTCTTGCTGGCCAAAGGGAAAATCCACCAAGAAGAGCTCTCAATACTGAACATCTATGCTCCAAATGCAAGGGCACCCTCATTCGTAAAAGAAACCTTACTAAAGCTTAAAGCACACATTACACCTAACACAATAATTGTGGGTGACTTCAACACTCCACTCTCCTCAATGGACAGATCAGGAAAGCAGAAACTAAACAGGGACACAGTGAAACTAATTGAAACTCTGGACCAACTGGATTTAACAGATATATATAGAACATTTCATCCTAAAGCTAAAGAATATACCTTTTTCTCAGCTCCACATGGTACCTTCTCCAAAATAGACCATATAATTGGTCACAAGACAGATGTCAACAAATACAAGAAGATCGAGCTAATCCCATGCCTCCTATCAGATCACCATGGAGTAAGAGTGGTCTTCAATAACAACAAAAACAACAGAAAGCCCACATACACATGGAAATTGAACAATACTCTACTCAATGACACCTCGGTCAAGGAAGAAATAAAAAAAGAAATCAAAGACTTTTTAGAATTCAATGAAAATGAAGGTACAACCTACCCAAATCTATGGGACACAATGAAAGCAGTGCTAAGAGGAAAACTCATAGCTCTAAGTGCATCCAAAAAGAAACTGGAGAGAGCATACACTAGCAACTTAATGGCACACCTTAAGGCCCTGGAAGAAAAACAAGTTAATTCACCCAGGAGGAGTAGAAGACAAGAAATCATCAAACTCAGGGCTGAAATCAATCAAATAGAAACAAAGAGAACCATACAAAGAATCAACAAGACCAGGAGCTGGTTCTTTGAGAAAATCAACAAGATAGATAAACCCTTAGCCAGACTAACCAAAGGACACAGAGACAGTATACAAATTAACAAAATTAGAAATGAAAAGGGAGACATAACAACAGAAACTGAGGAAATTCAAAAGATCATCAGATCCTACTACAAAGGTCTATACTCAAAACAACTGGAGAATCTGGAGGAAATGGACAATTTCCTAGACAGATATCAAATACCAAAACTAAATCAGCATCAAGTAGATCAGCTAAATAGTCCCATAACCCCTAAAGAAATAGAAGGGGTTATAGAAAGCCTCCCAACCAAAAAAAGTACGGGACCAGATGGTTTTAGTGCAGAATTCTACCAGACCTTCAAAGAAGACTTAACACCAATACTTTTCAAACTATTCCACAAAATAGAGACAGAAGGGACACTGCCCAACTCATTCTTCGAAGCCACAATTACGCTAATACCTAAACCACAAAAAGATCCAACAAAGAAAGAGAACTACAGGCCAATTTCTCTTATGAATATAGATGCAAAAATACTAAATAAAATTCTTGCTAACCGAATCCAAGAGCACATTAAAACGATCATCCACCATGATCAAGTAGGCTTCATCCCAGGGATGCAGGGATGGTTCAATATACGGAAATCCATCAATGTAATCCACTACATAAACAAACTGAAAGAAAAAAACCACATGGTCATCTCATTAGATGCTGAAAAAGCATTCGACAAAATTCAGCATCCTTTCATGCTAAAAGTCTTGGAAAGAGCAGGAATTCAAGGCCCATACCTAAACATAGTAAAAGCAATCTACAGCAAACCAGTAGCCAACATCAAAATAAATGGAGAGAAACTTGAAGCATTCCCACTAAAATCAGGGACTAGACAAGGCTGCCCTCTCTCTCCATATCTTTTCAATATAGTACTTGAAGTTCTAGCAAGAGCAATTAGACAACATAAGGAAGTCAAAGGGATACAAATTGGAAAGGAAGAAGTGAAACTATCATTATTTGCAGATGATATGATAGTTTACCTAAGCGACCCAAAAAACTCCACCAGAGAACTTCTACAGCTGATAAACAGCTTCAGCAAAGTGGCAGGTTATAAAATTAACTCAAGCAAGTCAGTGGCCTTCCTGTACTCAAAGGACAAGCAGGCTGAGAAAGAAATTAGGGAAATAACACCCTTCACAATAGCCACAAACAACATAAAGTACCTTGGCATAACTCTAACCAAACAAGCGAAAGATCTGTACAACAGGAACTTCAAGTCCTTGAAGAAAGAAATTGAAGAAGACCTCAGAAGATGGAAAAATATCTCTTGCTCCTGGATTGGCAGAATCAATATAGTAAAAATGGCCATCTTGCCAAAAGCAATATACAGATTCAACGCGATCCCCATCAAAATCCCAACTCAATTCTTCATAGATCTAGAAAGAGCGATTCTCAAATTCATCTGGAGCAACAAAAAACCCAGGATAGCAAAAACTATTCTCAACAATAAAAGGACTTCTGGGGGAATCAATATCCCTGACCTCAAGCAGTACTACAGAGCAATTGTGTTAAAAACTGCATGGTATTGGTATAGCAACAGGCAAGCAGATCAATGGAACAGGATTGAAGACCCAGAAATTAACCCACAGACTTATGGTCACTTGATCTTTGATAAAGGAGCCACAACCATCCGGTGGAATAAAGATAGCCTTTTCAACAAATGGTGCTGGTTCAACTGGAGGTCAACATGCAGAAGAATGCGAATTGACCCACTCTTATCTCTTTGCACTAAGATCAACTCCAAGTGGATCAAGGACCTCCACATAAAACCAGACACACTGAAACTACTAGAAAAGAAACTTGGGAAGACCCTGGAGGACTTGGGCACAGGGGAAAAGTTCCTGAACAGAACACCAACAGCTTATGCTCTAAGATCAAGAATCGACAAATGGGACCTCATAAAATTACAAAGTTTCTGCAAAGCAAAGGACACTGTCAGAAGGACAAAACGGCAACCAACAAAGTGGGAAAAGATCTTCACCAACTCCACATCCGACAGAGGGCTAATATCCAATATATACAAAGAACTCAAGAAGTTAGACCGCAAAGAACCAAATAACCCTATCAAAAAATGGGGCACAGAGCTAAACAAAGAATTTTCACCAGAAGAAATTCGGATGGCCGAGAAACACCTTAAAAGATGTTCAACATCATTAGTCATCAGGGAAATGCAAATCAAAACAACCCTGAGATTCCACCTCACACCAGTCAGAATGGCTAAGATTAAAAACTCAAGAGACAACAAGTGCTGGCGAGGATGTGGAGAAAGAGGAACACTCCTCCACTGTTGGTGGGATTGCAAAATGGTAAAACCACTCTGGAAATCAGTTTGGCGGTTCCTCAGAAAATTGGGCATGTCACTTCCAGAGGACCCTGGCATACCACTCCTGGGCATATACCCAGAGGATTCCCCTGCATGCAATAAGGACACATGCTCCACTATGTTTATAGCAGCCTTGTTTATAATAGCCAGAAATTGGAAGGAGCCCAAATATCCCTCAAAGGAGGAATGGATAACAGAAAATGTGGTATATCTATACAATGGAATACTACTCAGCAATTAAAAATAATGAATTCATGCAATTTGTAGGTAAATGGTTAGACCTGGAAAATATCATCCTGAGTGAATTAACCCAATCACAAAAGAATGCACATGAAATGCAATCACTGATAAGTGGATATTAATGAGCCCAGAAGCACTAAATACTCAAGACACAAATAGCAAGTCAAATGATTCCCAAGAAGAAGAAAGGAGAGGACCCTGGGCCTGTAAAGATTGCATCCAGTTTAGTAAAGAAACCGAGGGGGGAGGGGGAATGATTGGGGAACAGTTGGGGGGGAGAGGAACTATGGGAACTATGGTGGGTGGGAACTGGGAAAGGGGAAAGCCTTTTGAATGTAAACATAGAACATAGAAAATAAAAATTAAAAAAAAAATAAAATAAAAAAAAAAAAAAAAAAAAAAAAGAAAAGTTGTCTCAATATCATAGTTCCATTATCAGGAGAAATTGGTCCATATTCCAAGTTTCTGTCTCAGTTCCTTGATATATGCTTTATCATTTCTTATCAATAGTCTTGTTCTTAACCGTAGACCAGCCCTAGCTGCTGCCCAAGCCCCTTAAGGATACCAGTCAGCAACCATGATCTTCTCTGCTCTGGATGTAGCCAGAACTAGCAGAGACAGGATTGAAAATTAGTTCTTCACGGTCCTGAACCATTTGTGCTTTCCTGTAACAAAGTTTATATAAATGTATGTGGTGCACATGATTGAAAATGTTGGAGTCCTGACTCCTAGTATTCCCCAATGTGATCTTATTTGGAGATAGAATCATTATAGGAGCACACCTTTAATCCCAGCACTCAGGAGGCAGAGGCAAGTGGATCATTATGAGTTATTAAGCAATCTACAGTGAAACTTACAGGACAGCCAAGGCTACACAGAGAGGCCCTGTCTTGAAAACTAGAAAAAAAAATAAAAGAAAGAAATAGACTGATAAATTGATCTGAGGTCATTAGTGTGAACCCTAATCCAGTATGAGTGATGTCCATTATTAAATGGGGAAAACCTGTGTATACATAGAGACACACACAGAGGACGACTCACAGGAAGATACATAGTGAACAAATCAGGCCCTCTGTAAGTCGAGGAGAGAGGCCTAGAACAGATATTTTCCTTACAACCTTAAGAAGAGACCAGTCTTGCCAGACTTTTACGGCCACCAGAACTCTGAGTAATTAGTTATATGGTTTAATGATCCCAATGGTAGCATACTTTTCTGCATCTCAGCAAAGCAGGTATAATGTTTTCAACTTAAAAGCCCATTTCCCTGAGTATCTGCTTATTACAACTTTGCCAAAAATCAGTACACAGCTCTAGAAGGGAGCACTCACAGATCGGGGTCATGGCACATTCCCACCTGATAGCACCACACTGCAGGACTTCACGAAATGCTTCTGATGCATCTATCAAGTGCAAGGATGCCACAATGATGGTCTGAAACACCGTGTAGGTTGGACTTGAGATACAAATTTGGCTAGCTTACACCTATGTGAAAAACCATGAAAGTGAAGTCAGGAGACCCTCCCTAGTCATTTTGCTGAATACTTTGAAGAGCCATGGTAACAGAACAGATTCTTCATAACAAAGTTACAAAGCCAGAGAATTAATCTACACATTAATGTTAGGAAGCTCATTTGAATATGAGCTGGGTAATGTTTTGTCTATCGGTGGAAGCCTGTTGGCTCTAGATTCCATGAATTCAGCACTGCTTCTGATTATGAGATTCAGACAGCCTGATTATTAAAACTGTCTGAAAAGTAGATTCAGTTTTTTTCTCTATCACCCTGACATAGGGCTTTTCAACCCAAGATCAGATCAGTTTGT